>CM056051.1:90070268-90157768 GCA_029574335.1 Rana kukunoris
GAACTCGAAGCTCTTCCCTAATGAACAGCCATAATAGGGTAATATTTGTGCTAGCAGGCTCCGAGGGTACAACATGTCCCTTGATAACATGGCTTAGAGCAGTTCTGTACAGTGCATTACGGAAACTGATGGATATGCTGATAACCTAACTGACTAAAGCCAACAACAAACATAAGATTGTTGACTATTGTATGGGTCACCAAACATAACTAGCAAACAATATCATTGCAGACAATGGCCTATGATTTCCCAAGAGAAATACAGCTGTCATATTAGTTGGGTCATGAAATGCCATGATCATTAGGTGTATGCACGATATGGAATATTCAGCTGACTGGATCACGGCACTGTAATATGGGAAAGTTTAGTATTACATTAAAGCTATAACCTTAAAATTCTTCTTAAATAAACATAATTTCACAACTGTTTTTAAAACTGATATTTACTTCTCAGATTGTGTCTTTGTTATGGTAGTTAAACAGAGCCACACCTACAATGCAAATTCAGGATGTTTTCTTTTACCTAGGGCCATCATAAAATATATTGTGTTTCTATCAGGAACTCTACTGCTATTAAAAAAATGTATTATTATTTTAACCACTTAAGCCCCGGACCATTTTGCTGGTCGAAGACCAGGCCACTTTTTGCGATTCGGCACTGCAACGCTTTAACTGAGAATTGCACATCGTGCGATGTGGCTCCCAAACAAACTTGACGCCCTCTTTTCCCACAAATAGAGCTTTCTTTTAGTGGTTGATCACCTCTGTGGTTTATATTTTTGCGCTATAAACAAAAATAGAGCTAAATACAATATTTTTTACTTTTTGCTATAATAAATATCCCCCCAAAAATATATAAAAAAAATATTTTTTTCCTCAGTTTAGGCCAATATGTATTCTTCTACATATTTTTGGTAAAACAAATTGCAATAAGCGTTTATTGATCGGTTTTGCACAAAAGTTATAGCATCTACAAAATGGGGGATAGTTTCATGGCATTTTTATTAATATTTTTTTTTTTACTAGTAATGGCGGCGATCTGTGATTTCTATCGTGACTACGACATTGTGGCGGACACATCAGACACTTTTGATGATATTTTGGGACCATTGTCATTTATACAGCGATCAGTGCTATAAAAATGCAGTGATTACTGTGTAAATGACACTGACAGGGAAGTGGTTAACAAATAGGGTGCGGAAGGGGTTAAGTGTGTCCTAGGGAGTGATTATAACTATGGGGGGTGCTGCGCAACCAGTGACACTACACTAATCACTGCTCCCGATGACAGAGAGCAGTAGATCAGTGTCCTGTCACAAGGCAGAACAGGGAAATGCCTTGTTTACACAGGCACCCCCCCCCCGTTCTGCAGCTCCGTGACATGATCGCGGGACACCAGCGGAAAACAAGTCCACGGGTGCCACGGCACGGTCACGGAGCTTGCGGCAGGAGCTCACCCATACGGCGGCAAATTCAAAGGGACGCCCCCTAGTGGTTAACCCCATGCCTGCCAGTGTCATTTACACAGTAATCATTGAATTTTTATAGCACTGATCGCTGTATAAATGACAATGGTCCCAGAATAGCATCAAAAGTGTCCGATGTGTCCGCCATAATGTCGCAGTCATTACTAGTAAAAAAAAATATTAATAAAAATGCCATAAATATATCACCTATTTTGTAGATGCTATAACTTTTACGCAAACTAATCAATATATACGCTTATTGCGGTTTTTGCCTGTACATCCATTTGAATTTGCCGCTGTGCGGGTGCGCCCCTGTCGTGAGTTCCGTGACCATGCCCGCGGCTCCCGTGGATTCGATGTCCTCCGGTGTTCCGCGATTGTGTCACAGAGCTGCAGAACGGGGGGTGCCTGTGTAAACAAGGCATTTCCCTTGTTCTGCCTTGTGACAGGACAGTGATCTACTGCTCCCCGTCATCAGGAGCGGTGATCAGTGTTGTGTCACTGGTAGCCCAGCCCCTCTACAATTATAATCACTCCCTAGGACACACTTAACCCCTTCCTCGCCCCTAGTGGTTAACCCCATCCCTGCCAGTGTAATTTACACAGTAATCATTGCATTTTGTAATTCTGCCAACTTATAAGTACATGCAGCGGTCAGCAAGTGGTTAATAGGTGAACTATTGAACCAAAAATAAATAAATAAAATAGGCATGGGAAGCTGGGCACATGTACTTATAGCAAAGCAAAAGTAAAAGAAAAAAAAAAAAACTTGCAACCATATCCCTTACATTACAAAAAATAAAAAGAGAAAGTGACCTTGTAACGCCCAAGCCAAATGTATCATACACATGCCTCCATCCCTATATATATATATTATATATATATATATGGTAAAAGGAAAAAGAAAAATCTTGGCACTTTAGATGAAGCATGTGTATGTAACATAATGAATGGAATGATAACTATTTTTTCTCCGGGGGCATGTGTTGTGGTTCCCTAGACAGGGCAGCACAAGACCCTTTGATAGTAAAATCCGATTATTAACATTTGATCAATTTAAGGTCCATGAATACACATAGTACCCAGTATAACATAGATTGTGTCATGTAGCAATGCATGACACACAGTTTCAAAAGTTTTCAAAAGTTTCATAAAAATAAAATAGAAATGAACATGATCAAGTTGACATATTTAATAAACATAATTGATACAGAAAAGAGCAATTGATAAATAAATTAAATACATATACAGATCCAATAATGTATAATCTTCATAGAAAAAAATAAAATCATACAATAAAGTGCATAATTTAAAAAGAGCTAGGCTTGGCATCCTTGAATCAGAAGACTCATGTGTCTCGTCGCGTTTCGTGGCAGTTATAGCCACTCATCAGGAGAGGGATGCATATACTTTGGCTACAGAGCAAGATGAAAGAGAATGGATAAATAAATAAATACTTAAAGGGTGTTCCGTAAACTCTATAAGAGTGAACTAAGGACTAATATGTTACCTATTGTGAAACCCATGTATATGTATAAAAAGGCCAAGCGATTGCCCACGATGGAATGGGATAGTGGCTCTGCGAGACAACTTTTAACAGACAATTTTACAGACAATTTTAATGAGCAAAAAAGATTTGCGACAGAAGGCACAGGCAGGTGTTTTCCTGATAAAATTTAGAGTGTCAGCCTGCAAATGATACACCTGTGTAAAATGAAATAGAAATAAAAATGCTGCACAACCAATTAATGTAATTGCAAGGTGTATCACCATAAATAAATAAATATAATATATGATAATCAATTTATAGAATGATATGATGATATAATACAAAATGTATCAATGTGAATAAATATGATGTGTTGCCATAATTAAATCAATAAAAAATAGTCCAATACATTCAAATATACTGATGTGACCACAGTTCATAAAAGAGTGAATAAATGTGACTTCAACTGTCAATAATCTTCAAACTTCTTCCTAATAACCTCAGTGCTCTCACCTTAATGGTGTAATATACACACATGTGTAATAAAATCCAGCTCGCCTCTTTCTCATCAGTTTGGCATTTCCGGGATTCTAGGTGTCCCTGTAGTATGGCCTCGCACTCATCATAGTGCTCTTGTCCACTATGAAGTTCCTCTTTAGTAATTGGGTTGTGGTCCCTTTAAGAATGTTTAGCACATGTGGGGACAGAGAGGATAGTCCAATGGTGTAGTACATCTAATTGGCCTATCCTCTTTATCCCATGTTATATGAGTAACTAATAGTACATGTGACAGGTCCTGTGCATTGTGACAGCATGGAGGGTGACAGGTCCTCTTTATGGAGAGGTCTGGGGTCTATTAGACCCCAGATTTCTCCTCTGGCCTCAAAAGGATGTGATCAAACTGAGATTGGTTTGATCAGATGCTTTCACAGGTCGTTATTGGCCTTTTTACCGTAAAATAGGATTTTTTAATACAGCCTACCTGTAAAATCCTTTTCTTGGAAATACATCACGGGACACAGAGCCTTAATTACTTAATGGGTTATGTAATCACCAAAGGTGATTGGACACTGATTAACCCAATTCAAATTGAGTTCCTCCCCTATATAACCCCTCCCAAATGGAGAGTTTTGTAGCAAAGCAAAAAGTGTTCCACATTAAACTCCGAAGAGGGGTGGGAGCTCTGTCTCCCGTGATGTATTTTCAAGAAAAGGATTTTACAGGTAAGCTGTATTAAAAAATCCTATTTTTTGCTGCAATACTATTTTTTAACCACTTCCCGTCCCTTTGCCATTTATTAACTGTGGGGAATTAAAGTGACTATTCCAGGATCATGACTGCAACTACAATTATGAACCTGGTATTGATCATACATCACGGGACACAAAGCCTTAATTGCTTAATGGGATGTCCCATAGCAATGCTAAAATTAGAGGGGAGGGAGACACAGGTCAGAAAAAGACTACTATCGAGCCAGAGGATTTATACTGCTGCCTGCAGCACACAAAGGTGGCATCCTCGTAACCTTACATCTACCTGATAGAATTTAGTAAATGCATGGACCGAAGACCAAGCCATGGAAGCCTGGTGATGCACTGCCCATAAAGCACTGCTCTAGTTGAGTGCGCTTTCACCTGAAAAGGAAGGATCTTCCTTTCTAAACCATATGCCTGAATAATGACTTGTCGAATCCACCTTGCAATAGTGGATCTTGACGCTGCCTCGCCCTTCTTCGAGCTTTGTGGCAGAATGAACAGACAATCAGTCTTCCTTATCTGAGCCGTAGCTTGCAGATAAACCCTTACCGCTCTTAAAACATCTAGAGAGTGTAGACTCTCTTCCTCCACAGACTGCGGATTTGGAAAAAAAGACGGTAGGACTATATCTTGGTTCAGATGAAAACCTAAAACCACCTTAGGTAAGAAATTCGGGTGAGACCGTAGCACCACCCTGTCTTCATTAACCACTAGGGTACCGCACGCCATCAAATGACGGCGGGCGGAATACCCTATTGTTCTGACAGGACGTCATATGACGTCCTGTCATTTAAAGCCGCTAGGGGGCACGTGAGCACCGCCGGTGGCGCGCGCGCACCCGTCGCGTTACTGGGAACACAATGCGCGTGCCCATTGGCCGCGATGGCCGCCGGGCACCCGCGATTGCCCAGTAACTGAGCAGGGACGTGGAGCTCTGTGTGTAAACACAGAGCTCCACATCCTGTCAGGGAGAGGAGACCAATGCTGTGTCCCTTGTACATAGGGACACAGATCGGTCACCTCCCCCAGTTACCCCCTTTCTCCCCCTACAGTTAGAACACTCACTAGGCTACACATTTAACCCCTTCCCTGCCCCCTTGTGGTTAACCCCTTCCCTGCCAGTCACATTTATACAGTAATCAATGCATATTTATAGCACTGTTCACTGTATAAATGTGAATGGTCCCAAAAATGTGTCAAAAGTGTCCGATGTGTCCGCTATAATGTCGCAGTTCTGAAAAAAAAACGCAGATCGTCGTCATTCATAGTAAAGAAAAAAAAATCATAATTATGTCACCTATTTTGTAGGCAATATAACTTTTGCGTAAACCAGTCACTATACGGTTTTATCTTTTTATTTTTTTTTACCAAAAATATGTAGAAGAATATGTATCGGCCTAAACTGAGATACTTTTTTTTAAAAATGGGATATTTATTATAGCAAAAATCAAAAAATATTGTGGTTTTTTTTTTCAAAATTTTTTGTTCATAGCCCAAAAAATAAAAACCGCATAGGCGATCAAATACTACCAAAAGAAAGCTCTGTTTGTGGGAAAAAAAGGACGTCAATTTTGTTTGGGAGCCACGTCACACGACTCGACGCATGTGCGGGCAGATATGTCTGCTGGTTAGCGTACTAACCAGCAGACATGTCGGACGGACGGGTTCCCAGCAGACAGATTTTAAAGCATGCTTTAAAATCTGTCTGCTGGAAAAACCCGCCTGTCCGCCCGTACACACGATCAAATTTGTCTGCTGAAAGGTCCGTCGGACCGTTTCCAGCAGATAGATTCGATCGTGTGTACGCGGCCTTAGGATGCCACTTTCTGGTTTCACACCAGGAAACATATGCCTTCCAAATTCTATAGTAGATGAGCCTGGAGGCCGGCTTCCTAGCACTAACCAGGGTGGATAGGACTGGTCCCGAGAGCCAACGTTTCTTCAGCATGTAGGTCTCAACAGCCAAACCATCAAATTTAGACTTTGTAAGGCAGGATGTAATATTGGACCCTGTGATAATAGGTCTGGGCGTAATGGAAGAATCCATCCTGCCATCCTTAGGACTTCTGCGTACCAGGGTCCCCTGGGCTAAAACGAGGAGACCAAAATTACTGACTTTCATTCCTTCTTGACCCTCTGAAGGAATCTTGGGGGGAGCAGTACTGGAGGGAACCTATAAATGAGGGAATACCGATCCCATGGATTGTCAGGGCATCTGAGCCTTAAACATAGGGATCTCTTGATCTTGACACAAAACTGTCAAATTTTGAGTTGAACCTGGAAGCCAACAGGTCCACATCTGGGGTTCCCCATTTCTGACATATGATTTGAAATATGTCGGGGTGTAGAGACCATTCTCCTGGACTCAATTGCTGGATGCTTAAAAAGTCTCCCTGCCAATTTTCTACCCCTGGAATGAAGACTGCAGAACGGGGGGGGGAGGATTTGCCTTTTTGCCCAGGCCAGGATGTGATCCAGACTTCTGGTGCCTCCTTGGTGATTGATATAGGCTACGGCCGTAGCATTTTCAGATTGAATCCGAACAGGCCAGCCTTGCGGTCTGCAAGACCAAACCTTGAGGGCCAAATAAATTGCCCGAATCTCCAAAATGTTGATGGTTAGGAGCTTTTCGGGCCCCGGACCACTTTACCTGGGCAGATGCTTCTTCTAGCACTGCCCCCCAGCCTAGAAGGCTGGCATATATGGTTACAACTTTCCAGGTAACTGGCGTGAAGGATTTTCCTTCTTACAGATTTTGGGGGAACAACCACCAATTGAGGCTCTGGCGAACCTCTGGAGATAAGACCATAGTAAGATCCAGGGCCTAAACTTTCTTGTTCCAAGCTGACAGAATCCTGCCCTGTAATGGTCTTGAGTGAAACTGGGCGTAAGGGAAAGCCTCGAATGAGGCTACCATCTTTCCCAACAATCTGATGCAAAGACTGATGGAAGGCCTTCTCTTTGCCTTTACCACTCGGACCAAGTCTCCTATGGCCTTTGCCTTTGGCTTGGGAAGGAATACCTTGCTTAGGGATGTGTCTATGATCATGCCCAAGTACTCTAGCCTTCTTTGAGGCTGCAAGGAAGTTTTCTCCAAATTGAGGACCCAGCCTGTGCACATAGTGGTACAAGCAAGTGGCAGACTGATCTACGATCAACAGATCGTCCAGGTAGGCTGTTACCGCTATGCCTCATGCCCTTAGTCTTGCCAGGGCCGGGGGCCAGTATCTTTGTGAATACTCAAGGTGCTGTAGCCACCCCGAAAGGAAGGGCCACAAACTGAAAGTAGCGCTGATCCACCGCAAACCTTAGAAATCTTTGTTGAGTGGGAAATATCAGCACATGCATCTCTGATGTCTTTTGATGCCAGGAATTCTCCTCCCTGAAGGGTGGAAACAACGGAAATTGATTCAGACTCTTTAGATCTAGGATAGGTCTGACATCCCCGTTTGGTTTTGGAACTGTAAACAGGTTTGAATAGAATCCTGAACCCTGATCCTCTGGGGCTAATTCCAAGATTACCCCTTGGGACAACAGGTGTTCCAAGGCCAGTAGTAGAGACCTTCTTTTTTCTGGATCTTTGGCAATTCTTGATCTCAGAAACCAGGGTGGCGGAAGTTGTGCCAACCTTCAGGTTTACATAGTGTTTTATTAGAGAGAACCCCATACAGGGACCTGTAGAAGACTCTGCCAGAAACTTTTCATGTCACATATGTATTAGTACTTAGTACACCAAAGTCTGGATCCCAGAGCCCAGACCTCCGAAGAGAGTCATTACAGGCAAACCTTGTTTCTTTTCAACACGAGGCCCGGGTACCAACCATCTTAGGCCTTTGATATCAGCCCGAGGAATGGATCCGGTTATAGCTCCTAGGTCCCGCAGCCAGACCATCAAAAGAGCATTTTTCTTCTTGGCACATGTTTAACGTGACTAAGCACCTTAACACTGGCGAAACAACTGAGACACTCTCCATTTGGGAGGGGTTATATAGGGGGGAACTCAATTCTAATTGGGTTAACCAGTGTCCAATCACATGTGGTGACTACATAACCCATTAAGTAATTAAGGCTGTGTGTCCTGTGATGTATGGTCAAGAAAAGGTGGTTTGCTATGGATGGGACAGCAGCTTCAAATCTAGTTGCGTTTCCAGATTTCATATTTAGGGGGGGCACAGGGAAAAGAGTAGGGGGGAATGTGCCTGCTCACCAGTCCTGCGACCAAGCCACAAAGGGTGATGTCCTGCCATCCCCAACCATCTTTGGTACTGTGGCAGGATGGTCGCCTCAGCACCTCTTTCATCCCGTACATACGTCTCTTGCCTCGTGGTGGACTGACCTTTCTCGCAGGCAGCCTATGCTGGGTCAATCCCTCCTGGTCAAATGCATTCTGGGTTTGGAGTTCCCTGTCTCATACAAGGCTATGGGGCCATTCTGGTTGGGGACTACATGTCCCAGAATCCCTTGAAGCTGCCCCTTCTGCTTGTGAATTCCTTGTGATTGGCTCCTCTCCTCTTGCCAATAAGGATGCAGGGGAGGGAGCAGATGGGTGGCCTGGCTGTGCGAGCGCCACTCACATTAACATTGGAGTCAGCGATTCAAGAATTAAAATAATTTACATCATATAGATCATATAAAATGAAAAGGGTTTGTACAATGAGCCATTGTGTGTCTGTGTGTTTCACCATAAGGCTTCTTCAGGACAACGGTCAAGGTTCAAAAGGGATGACAAAAAAGAAAAAACAGGTTTCACTATCTGCAATTCCAATAAAAAATCTGATCCAAAAACATACATATCATACATTATCATACATATCATACATTTTATTGTTTAAAAAGGCATATGTTGAACTGTCTTAGTGGATAGCCGGAAGACAGGAGGACATGGAAATAAATTAAGTAAACAGAAGAAAAAAGGGTAGTACCTTAAAGTGGACTGAGCCTCATGTACAAAATCCGATAAATATTACTGTAGTCTGGAAAATTTCCAAAAACTAGCAGGGAGGGTGTAGGGCATATAGATGACTCTAATGGATAAAACATACAGTACGTATATTGTGTATAATGATACATTAATTTATTATTATTATAGACTACCTTTCTTTTCTTCTTCTGTTTTATAAATTTATTTCCATGTCCTCTTGTCTTCCGGCTATCCACTAAGACAGTTCAGCATATGCCATTTTAAACAATAAAATGTATGATATGTATGTTTTTGTATCAGATTTTAATTTGGAATGTATATCATTGCAGATAGTGAGACCTGTTGTTTCTTTTTTCTTGTCATACCTTTTGAACCTTGATCGTTGTCCTGAAGAAGCCTAATAGCGAAACGCGTAGACACACAAGGGCTCATTGTACAAACCATTTTCATTTTATATGATCTATATGATGTAAATGATTATAATTCTTGAATACTGTTATTCTTTTTGTATTTTTTCTAATAAACTATATATTTGTGGACATATACCTCTCAATTTTTTCCACGCCTTAAAAGTCCGACCCTGGTTACTGTAAGGAGCAACCTTTTTTTGTTCTACCTTCTATTACTCTCAGCCACCTCCAAATCTCCAAATTCTTTTTTTTTTTTGCTGCTGTATTACGACTTCCTGTTAGATGGTGACCACATTCATTCTCCATGGTCCCTCCATATTTAGGAACATAGCCACCCTCTCCTGCCCACTCCCAACATGGACTAGGGACTATGAACTGTGTACTAGGGACTGTTGGATTTGTAGTGTGCATAACCACAACTAACGTGCACTGCTTGTTGCAAACAAATGCAAGTGAGGAAGGAATTAAGAGGATCAGGAGCTCATGAAGGATGTTACAAGGAGGCAGACAAACACGATAAAAAACTATTTATTCAACAATAGAACAGGCCATTAAGTACTGGATGTGTATGGATGATTTTTGGAGAATAAGGATATATTATTTAGCATCATTTTAACACCTAACAACACAAATGCAAATTTGTAAAAAAAAATATTGAAACTCATATCCAAAATTGCTGTAAGGTAAACATTGCAAAATAGCTCAAACTATGCACTCTATAAAAGTATGCTGTACTTCCCCATTAATACATACAATAAAAACATTTCATAGGCTGAAGCCCACTCAAAGAACATAACAATTGGCAAGCTCATAACTGCACAGCAGAAGTTGAACAGAAAAAAATCTTAATTTATACTACATGTTCTATCCAGCAGACGCCATGCTCACCCCAGCAACCACAATGATTTTCCTGCGGTATCCAGAATATGCAGTAGAATACAATGACTCATTATCTTGTATAGAAAAATAGAAAACAGTACCGCTCTTACTAATCCTTTTCACTCTGCTTACTCAAGGTAGGAAGTTACATTAAATTACGTGACAAACAGGTAGTTCATACATGTGTTTCTATCAGACAGTACTAACCAGGGACCCCGATACTGCTTGACTCACGTAATAATCACAGTGGCTGCTAAATTACACTGTGGTGTTAAATACATGTAGCACTACCCCCTCAGGAGCCGCTGGATAGATTTGGGATGGCGTGTTACCTGTATGAATGTCTAGGGGTATGATGATGATGATGATGATGATGATGATAACAATGACGGAATGTCCAAACAGCCGGTGTCTTTCTTGTGCTTTTATTCTTGCCCAACACGGCAACCAGGTAACTTAGATTGGACAGAGTAAAGATGTGTGGAAAAAAGAATTTGCAGACTCAGGCCTAAGAACGACGGAAACAATCCTGCATCCAAATGGGACTTTAACTTTGTCGCCACTCCAGCTGGAGTGGGTACAGCGCACCTGGACAGTCTCTCTCACAGAACTGGCAGCCAGAGTATCGCTGAGGATCTTGAGAAGGAAACAAGTCTCTGACACAGACTTGACTGAAAGTAGAAATAGGAATGAGACCTCTGCCGCAGGCCCTTTGCTTTAGAAAACTATTTGTAAGGTGAGTCCTTCTCAAGATTTTTGATGCCTGAATCTCCATCAGGTAGTTTTCCTCAAATGGTTACCGACTGACAGGTTGCCATCAAACAAACTCCCAGTGTCCGGTCACCTTGATCCCTGATGGCTTGTCTAGGCCCTATTGGATTGCCTGCCTCCGGGCTCTCCTCAGACTGACTCCCCACCAAACAGCACAACTCGCTTGGGATCTTCTCTTAAGAGGTAGGGGACCCAATAAGTCACAGGGTCCCATCGCAGCTTCAGTTGCTCTGGGCCAACATGGTCCCGGAACCAAGAACAATGCGTGGCACGTGCGCCCCGGCCTGGTAGGCCATATAGCCGGAGCCTGTGATGTGCGCACACCCTGAAGGTGGTTGCTGCACCCGGATCCAACCACGAACTCTCCCGCCCAAAATGGCTTCTCTCTAGAAGTACCCTCCCCCAGCATACCCCGCGAGGGAAAAACCCCTCTGATTGGCTGCTGGCAAGAAGACTCTCTTACCTGAACTCCACTGCCGCCACCTGTCGCCCAGGATGGAAAGACACCTCAGGAACACAGAATGAACCGACAGCACAGCCCAGCTAGAATAAAAGCTGAATTTGCACAAATCATATGGATGAGAGCTACATAATCCCCCTCTAGATTTAAGATAGCAACTGGACTGAAAGTACACAGGCGCTACAATCACAGGCACTACATACAGGTACAAAATGAGAACTTGTCTACACAAAGCTTCTATGTCATTAGCAAAGCATATAACATATTTCATACTAAATTTATGTTGGACTATGCTGGGAGTCGAATGCAGATGATCTCATATGCTCTTAGTATCCATGAAAGTGGCAATGTTTTCTCATATGTACAACCCCAATTCCAAAAATGTTGGGAAAATGTCTGCTGGGACAGTCGGGCCGACCGTTTCCAGCAGATAGATTTGATGTGTGTACGCGGCCTAAAATCTACATAAAAACAATGCAAATCCCATAACTCATATTTTTTCACAATAGAAAACATATCACATGTTTCAGCTGAGATAATGTACCATTTCAAGAAAAACAACAAGGTCATTTTAAAATTGGTGGAAGCAAAAAAGTTGTGAAAGGGCAAGAACAAGCTGGCAAAGTTGGGACAGGGTCATGTTTACCATGGTGTAACATCCCCTCTTCTTTTAAAAAAAACTCTATAAGGCTGGGTTCACACTTATGCAATGCCAGACATCGCATGTGGTTCGCAATACAATCCCAGGCACATCACATGTCTGTGCCATGTGAATTCAGTTTGTATGGCTGAAATCGCATCACATTCGCACTAAAATGGTGCAGGACCCTTTTTTTGGTCCGCACTGGAATTGTATCGCATGGGTGTTCAGACTCATGCATTCCAACTCCACAGTTCGCACTGCGTTCTGCGAACTAATTTGAGGGGGTTTTATTCACTTTACGTTGACACCCACAGCGGTTTTCAGATGTCAGTGTGAACTGCCTGGGAATTAGATGTGATGCGTGAACCCGCCAGGGGTCTCCACATCGCACCAGTGTGAACCGAGCCTAAACACCTTGAAGCTGAGGAAACCACTTACTGGAGTTTGCAAGAGGAATGTTGTCCCATTCTTGCCTGAGCTTATGCTGCACTAAAACCTAGATATATCTTTCAGCGTTGATTGTGTCTTTCCAGATGTGAAAGCTGCCCATTCTATACACAGTAATGCACCTAAAATATAAACAAATATTTCTTAAATTTTTAGGTGTTTGTTTGAAGCAAGTCTTGGGCCTGCAAGCAACTATGAACACATTGAAATGAGAGGAAACCTAATCTCATACCTCCAAACTTTTTGAGACGGGAACAAGGGACACCTATTAGCAAATGTATGTAGGTGTGTTGTCACATTCCGCTCCCCATCACAGAATGCTACGGAAGTGATGTTTCATCATCGCCATCTTGCTACACCCCACACCATTGCACAGTAATGATAGCGTGTGAAGGGGGCAGGCGAACATCTTGTTACACCCATCGGAGTTTTACATTTCAGAGTTATTTTCAACACAAAACTGAGATTATTTGCTTAAATACAGTGGCCCAGATTCAGAGAGAATTAGATTATCATAGCGTATCAGAAATACACTACGCCGCCGTTTTTTACCTGGCTCTACGTGGAATCCAGGTAGATTTTGTCCAGTAAACGACGGCGGCGTAGTGTATTTCTCCCGTCGCAATCCATCTACGCGAGTAGGGGGCGTGAAGCATTTAAAATAGGCGCGTTCCCGCGGCGATCGAACTGCGCATGCTCCATTCGCAAATTTCCCGCCGCGCATTGCGCGAAATCACGTCGTTACGTCATTCGTTGTTTGAGTAGCGTCGTTTACGGACATTTCTATTCCCGAACGACTTCAAGCGGCCGCAAAAATATCGCAGCGTAGATCCGAAGGCTTACGAAGACGTAAGCCTCTTGGATCGAAGCCCAAAGCCGATTCAAACTAGTGATACGGCGCGCGAAATTTGAAATTACTCCTGTCTAACACCAGTTAGACAGGCGTAATTGCTCTATGAATCTGGGCCAGTGTTTTTAAATCCGACGGACTGTTTAAATGTTAAATGCGGAAAATCAGAGGTGTTTTGTCACATTAGCAACCATGTAAGGTCAGCAGGTTTGCTGCTGCTTTTAAAATTTAACATTTAAACAGTCCGTCGGATTTCCAAATTCTGTATTTAAGAATATAAACTCCATTTTTGGTTGAAAATAACTGTGGAATCTAAAACTCTGGTGGGTGTAACAAGATGTCCGCTTGCCCCCATTCACACTCTATCAGTAGTGTGCAGAAAAGTGGGGTGTAGCAAGATGGCGGCAAAAAAAGTCACTTACGCAGCATTCTGTGATAGGGAGCGGAATGTGACACTACATAGGCATAGGACACCCTGTCATGTCCCCTTAAAGGAGAATTATACATTAAATTATTAGTT
Source organism: Rana kukunoris (assembly GCA_029574335.1). Classification (NCBI taxonomy): domain Eukaryota; kingdom Metazoa; phylum Chordata; class Amphibia; order Anura; family Ranidae; genus Rana; species Rana kukunoris. The sequence goes on from CM056051.1 coordinate 90,084,380, forward strand.
AAACCCACGAGTGCTTTTTTTACCACTACTTTTCCTTCATATTGGTTTTTGAAATTTACAAATGTAGCAATTTAGAAATTGGATGAAAAGTTTAGCACTTTTTAAAAAGATAAAACGTGCATTTTATGTACAACGATATATAATATCTCACAAAAGTAAGTACACTCCTCACATTCTTGCAAATATTTTATTATATTTTTTCATGTGACAACACTGAAGAAATTACACTTTGTTACAATGTAGTGAGTAGTGAGTGCAGAACTTGTATAACAGTGTAAATTTGCTGTCCCCTCAAAATAACTCAACACACAGCCAATAATGTCTAAATCGCTGGCAACAAAAGTGAGTACACCAAAAAGTGCAATACCCTGCAATACTCCGCAATACCCTGCAAAACTCCGCAATACTCCGCAATACCCTGCCAATACTCCACAATATTCTGCAATACCCCGCAATACTCCGCAATACCCTGCAATACTTCGCAATACCCTGCAATATTCCGCAATACTCTGCAATACCCTGCAATACACCGCAATACCCTGAAAATACTCTGCAATACTCTGCAATACCCTGCAATACTCCGCAATACCCTGCAATACTCCGCAATACCCTGAAATACTCCGCAATACTCTGCAATACTCTGCAATACTCCGCAATACCTTGACAATATTCCACAATACTCTGCAATACCCCGCAATACCCTGCAATACTCCGCAATACTCTGCAATACCCCCCGCCACCCTTTGGTGCTTCTACCGACTCACCGCTATGATCAAAGCCAGGATCATTTTTTTATTTTCATTTCAGGCTTTCCAGCCTAGAGGTGAGACTGTAAAGAGGACTTGTCATGCTATATTTCTATTACAAGGGATGTTTACGTTCCTGCGAATGTTAGAGAGAGAGCAATAATTTTGGCCCTAGACCTCCTCTGTAACTCAAAACATGTAACAATAAAAAAAAAAAATTAAAGCGTTGTCTATGGGGATTTTTAAGTAGCGAAGTTTGGCGCTATTCCACGAGCATGTGCAATTTTGAAGGGTGACATGTTAGGTATCTATTTACTCGGCATAACTTCATCTTTCATATTATATAAAAACATTGGGCTACCTTTACCGTTTTTTTGTTTTTTTTTAACCACAAAACGTTCAAAAAATTGCTGCGCAAATGCCATGTGAGATAAAAAGTTGTAATGACCGCCATTGTATTCTCTAGGGTCTTCTCTAAAAAAGCATATATAATGTTTTGGGGTTCTATGTAATTTTCTAGCAAATAAATTATGATTTTTACATGTAGGAGAGAAATGTCAGAATTGGCTTCGGTGCTCCAGAACGCCTGAAGGTGCTCCCTGCATGTTGGGCCTCTGTATGTGGCCACACTGTGTAAAAGTCTCAAAGTGGTATCGCCATACTCGGGAGTAACATCAGAATGTGTTTTGGGGTGTGCAGATTGACAATTTTGTGAAATAATTTAAAATAAAAAAAATCTTGATTTTACAAAGAATTGTGGGGAAAAAATGACAACTTCAAAAAACTCACCGTGGTTTTTTCTAAATACCTTGGAATGTCTTCTTTCCAAAAAGGGGTCATTTGGGGGGTATTTGTACTTTTCTGGCATGTTAGGGTCTCAAGAAATGAGATAGACCATCAGTAATTCAGGTGTGATCAATTTTTAGATATTGGCACCATAGCTTGTAGACTCTATAACTTTCACAAACACCAAATAATATACACCAATTTGTACTTATTTTTACCAAAGATATGTAGCAGTATAAATTTTGGCCAAAATTTATGAAGAAAAATACAAATTTGCTAAATTTTATAACAGAAATGAAGAAAAATGTATTTTTTTACTGAATTTTCAGTCTTTTTTCTTTTATAGCGCAAAAAAATAAGAAACCCAATGGTGATTACGGTAAATACCACCAATAGAAAGCTCTATTTATGTGAAAAAAAGGGCAAAAAGGGCAACATAATCATCTGGATACAGTGTTGTATAACTGAGTAATTGTCATTCAAAATGTGAGAGCACCGAAAGCTGAAAATGTATCTGGTTAGGAAGGGGGTTTAAGTGCCCAGTGGTCAAGTGGTTAAGTGAAAATGGCCAAATTTGGCTTAATTAGCCATTTTCCCTCCCCGGTGTCATGTGACTCGTCAGTGTTACAAGGTCTCAGGTGTAACTGGGGATCGGTGTGTTAAATTTGGTGTTATCACTCTCACTCTATCATACTGGTCACTGGAAGTTCAACATGGTACCTCATGGCAAAGAACTCTCTGAGGATCTGAAAAAAAGAATTGTTGCTCTAATAAAGATAGGCCTAGACTATAAGAAGATTGCCAAGACCCTGAAACTGAGCTGCATCATGGTGGCCAAGACCAAACAGAGGTTTAACAGGACAGTTCCACTCAGAACAGGCCAAAGAAGTAGAGTGCACGTGCTCAGCATCATATCCAGAGGTTGTCTTTGGGAAATAGATGTATAAGTGCTGTCGGTATTGCTGCAGAGGTTGTTGGTGTGGGGGGTCAGCCTGTCAGGGCTCAGACCATATACTGCACACTGCATCAAATTGGTCTGCATGGCTGTCGTCCCAGAAAGAAGCCTCTTCTAAAGATGATGCACAATAAGCCTGCAAACAATTTGCTGAAGACAAGTGGACTAAGGACATGGATTACTGGAACCATGTCCTGTGGTCTGATGAGACCAAGATAAACGTATTTAGTTTAGATGGTGTCAAGTGTGTGTGACGGCAACCAGGTGAGGAGTACAAAAACAAGTGTGTCTTACCTACAGTCAAGCATGGTGATGGGAGTGTCATGATCTGGGGCTGCATGAGTGTTGCCAGCACTGGGGAGCTACAGTTCATTGAGGGAACCATGAATGCCAACATGTATTGTGACATACTGAAGCAGAGTATGACTCCCCCCCTTCAGACACCGGGCCGCAGGGCAGTATTCCAACATGATAATGAGCCTAAACACACCTCCAAGACAACAACTGCCTTGCTAAAGAAGCTGAGGGTAAAGGCAATAGACTGGCTAAACATGTCTAAACCCTATGGCGCATCTGTGGGGCATACTCAAATGGAAGGTGGAGGAGCGCAAGGTCTCTAACTTCCACCAGCTCTGTGATGCTGTCATGGAGGAGTGGAAGAGGACTCCAGTGGCAACCTGTGAAGCTCTGGTAAACTCCATGCATAAGAGGGTTAAGGCAGTGCTAGAAAATAATGGTGGCCACACAAAATATTGACACTTTGAGCCCGATTTGGACATTTTCACGTAGGGGCGTACTCACTTTTGTTGCCAGCGGTTTAGACATTAATGGCTGTGTTGAGTTATTTTGAGGGGACAGCAAATGTACACTGTTATACAAGCTGTACAATCACTACTTTACATTGTAGCAAAATTGAATTTATTCAGTATTGTCACATGAAAATATAGAATAAAATATTTACAAAATTGTGAGGGGTGTACTGATTTTTGTGAGATACTGTAGATCAGACCACAATGAGGAGCACCTGCACATTTGCACATGTGATGAAGGCCTTTGCCAGGTAATGAAGACTGGGCAGAGCCCTTCAGCACATCTGAGCATGTGTTCATTTGGTGCAGCGTAATTCTTGCCTAGGTGAGAAAGGCAGAAGTGCTGCCCTGCAACACAAAAAAAGTTCAAATAAATCAGTAAAGATATTCTACTGTAGGAGAGGGAGGGGGCTGAAGTTGGATAAAATAAATTTGTTAGGGACAGGCCACTTTAAAGCTGAATGCTGACTTTAAACATATCTTTGTTTTACATAGCATGAATTTCATACCGCTTGAAATTTCCCACATTACAACCACAAACTTAAATTTATTTTATTGGGATTTTATGTGATAGACCAACAGGAAGTGGCACATAATTGTGACGTGGAAGGAAAACGATAAATGGTTTTCATTTTTTTTTTACAAATAAATATCTAAAAAGTGTGGTGTGTATTTGTATTCAGCCCCTTTACTCTGAATCCCCTAACTAAAATCTAATGAAACCTATTCTCCTTAGAAGTCACCTAATTTAATCTCAGTATAAATACAGCTGTTCTGTGAAGCCCTCGGAAATGTTGTTAGAGAACCTTTGTGAACAAACAGCATCATGAAGGCCAAGGAACACACCAGACAGGTCAGGGATAAAGTTGTGGAGAAGTTTAAAGCAGGGTTAGGTTATAAAAAAATACCCCAAGCTTTGAACATCTCACAGAGCACTTTTCAATCCATCATCTGAAAATGGAAAGCGTATGGCACAACTGCAAACCTACCAAGACATGGCCGTTCACATAAACAGGCCAAGCAAGGAGAGCATTAATCAGAGAAGCAGCCAAGAGGCCCATGATAACTCTGGAGGAGCTGCAGAGATCCACAACTCAGGTAGAAGAATCTGTCCACAGGACAACTATTAGTTGTGCACTCCACAAATCTGGCCTTTATGGAAGAGTGGCAAGAAGAAAGCAATTGTTGAAAGAAAGTCATAAGAAGTCCTGTTTGTACTGTGCAAGAAGCCATTTGGGGGGCACAGCAAACATGTGGAAGAAGGTGCTATGGCCTTAAAGCAAGGCGCTATGTGTGGCAGAAAACTAACACTGCACATCACCCTGAACACACCATCCTCACTGTGAGACATTGTGGTGGCAGCATGATATTATGGGGATGGTTTTCATCAGCAGGGACAGTGAAGCTGGTCACAGTTAATGGGAAGATGGATGGAGCAAAATACTGGGCAATCTTAGAAGAAAACCTTTTAGAGTCTGCAAAATACTTGAGACTGGGGAAGAGGTTTACCTTTCCTCAGGACAACCATCCTAAACATACATCCAGAGCTACAATGGAATGGTTTATATCAAAGCATATTCATGTGTTTTTGCTATACACAGACGCTCTCCATACAATCTGACAGAGCTTTAACTATTTTGCAAAAAAGAATGAGCAAAAATGTCACTCTCTAGATATGCAAAGCTGTTAGAGACATCCCCAAAAAAGACTTGCAGCTGTAATTGCAGTGAACGGTGGTTCTACAAAGTGACTCAGGGGGGCTGAATAGAAATACACGCCACACTTTTCACATATTTATTTGTAAAACAATTTAAAACCATTTATCATTTTCTTTCCACTTCACAATTATGTGCAACTTTGTGTTGGTCTATCACATAAAATCCCAATAAAATACATTGACAAAATGTGAAAAATTTCAAAAGGCATGATTACTTTTTCAAGTAAGTTTCAAGTATGTTTCTTACGTGTATTATAACATTTCCTCTTCCATTTTGTGTTCTCAAATCTTCTTAAAAATTGCATTTAAAATTTCATCACCTTCTTGCTTCCTTCAGACTACACACTTGACCCATTGTAATCTACTTCCAGACACTTCATCCCAATGAAACATGAGAGACCAATGTTTACTAACTACAATAGCAACACTATTTTCTCAGTTTCAGTCACTTCTGGCAAAGTTTACTTCCTTACTTCCCCACTTTTTACAAGCTCTTAACATTCAGATCATTTTGTAAGTTTCATATTTGTGACGTTACGTGTTGACATTTGTTTTCAACACTTGCTGTGATTTAAAATACATATAAGTACCATCAAAAAGTCCCCAATTTTGTACTTTTTTTATTTACTTTGGATGTCATTGTTGTAATATTAATATATATGTGTAGGTATTTAATATATTGTGTTATATGTATGATATATATGTGTTACATACAGGCATTCAAGATTACACATCAAAGGGTGTTTTCTGACCAAAGGGGTTAGTGGCCAAACAAGATTTACTACACATATCAAAGGGACAGCTGAAGACCCTTATGCCGCGTACACACGATCACTATGTGATGAAAAAAAACGACGTTTTCTGTGAACTAAAAAAAAACGTTTTTGAAACTTCACTTTTCAAAGACGATGTTGCATACACACCATAGTTTTTTTCACAAAAAGCGAGGTTACGTTCACCACTCTTTTCCATTGAAGCTCGCTTCATAACTAGCTTCTGGGCATGCGTGGGTTGAAAAGACGTTTTTTGATACACACGGTGACTTTTTGTAAAACAGAAAACGACATTTTGAAAAACGACACATAAAATTGAAGCATGCATCAATTTTTTTTGTCGTTTTTTTACAAGACATAAAACAACATTTTCCCCTACACACGGTCAATGAAATTGACGTTTTTAAAAACGTAATTTTTTTTCATCACATAAAGTGATCGTGTGTACGCGGCATAAGAGGTGTTAACCTTGTGCAAGACTACCTAGGTGTGTGAGCTATGGCCTGCCTCAAAGGGTACACTGTTTACTTACGTAAGGAAGTATTTATTGATGGTAATTAGACTTGAGGGGGTAATTATTCATGGGAAACATTTGGTTGACCTGGCAGAACATTCCCCCCCCTCTAGTGTGAGACCAGTATTTGAGACATTCAAGCTGGCATTCAGTCAGTCTTGTCACTCTGTATGAATATGAAGGCACAGGTCTAGAATTGATCTAAGAGAAATGGGACTCTGAATTATATACTCTGTTGGATTTGTATCATCTGTGGAATTTGGACCTTGTTCTGTGTTGGAAGTAAAATAAAATGCACTCACTGGAGAACTTGGATATGGCTGCAAAATATAACTTATAGTCATCATACTGATACCTAAATATCAATTATCTAACCAAACTCCACTATATATTATATCACTACATTGGTGCCGTTCAAGTGACCAGAAGAGCATTTATTAGGACTTAGTAACAGAATCACAGAAGTCGGTGGTGACAACAATCCTGTGAGGTGGACAGAAGTCTGATGGAGACCCTGTGCTGTACCACCGGGAGCATTCTGGGACTGTGACGTCATAAGAGGCCTATATATATTGGTGCGAGCCGCGAACCCGGCATTACAGCGGGAGAAGGCGACGTGTTAACATCGAAGAAGAGAAGAAAAAGAAGGCGACAGAAGAAGGCGACAGAAGAAGACGACAGAAGAAGAGAAGAGCAGAAGAAGGCATCGGAAGAGAAGCCCGAGGAAGGGGCCGCTGTAAAAGAGCTAAAGTAGAAAGCGCCGTCCCTCGGCGGAAGAGAACCAGACGGCGGTGAAGACCAGCACACCCCCCCCACCGAAGACGTCGGAAGAAAAGCCAGAGGGAGGGGCCGCTGTAAAAGAGCTAAAAGGGGGCGCCCAGATTCCGATAAGCTCCCCTCCCGCAGACCCCGACAACCAACGGCCAGGGTTGTCGGGAAGAGGCCCTGTCCTCATCAACATGGGGACAGGTGATTTGGGGCACCTACCCCCCCATGTTGAGGGCATGCGGCCTGGCACGGTTAAGGAGGGGGGGACCGCTCGCTTGTCCCCACCCCCTTTTCTGATCGGCCGGGCTGCTGCTCGGATACGGGTCTGGTATGGATTTTGGGGGGAACCCCACGCTGTTTTTTCGGCGTACGGGGTGTCTCCTTAAAATCCATAGCAGACCCAAGGCCCTGATATGCTCCTGTAGGGGGAACCCATGTGTTTTTTTATTTGAAATTTGGCATGGAGTTCCCCCTCAAGATTCATACAAAACACAGCTGACACAGTGCACTGCGGTTAGCCGCAGTTATGTGACGATAGCTGCGGGATTTCGCAGCTGGACGCATCCAGTTCTATTTTATCTATCCGCACAAAGAGCAGAGAGAGCATTGTGTGCTTCTAGCTGCGGTAAAATCCGCAGCTAAAAGCACCATTCTATTCGTCTGTGTGAAAGGCCCCTAAGGCCGCGTACACACGATCGAACATGCCTGCTGAAACTGGTCCGCAGACCAGTTTCAGCAGACATATCCGATCGTGTGTACGGCCTAGCGGACAGGTTTCCAGTGGACAAAAGTTTTAAAACATGCTATAAAACTTGTCCGCTGGAAACCTGTCCGTCGGACATGTCCGCTGGTTAGTACGCCTAACCAGCGGACCGAAATCCCCCGCATGCGTCGAATGGATCAGACGCATGCGTGGAAGCAATTTACTTACTGGTTTGCGGACGTCGCGACATCAACGTCACCGTGCTGTTTGTCTGCAGGGATTTTGGTTTGATCGTGTGTACACACCATCAGACCAAAAGATCCCCGGAGACATGTCAGATGAAAACGGTCCGCGGACCGTTTTAATCGGACATGTCTCCTCGTGTGTACGCGGCCAAAGATGCAATTCTTAAAGAAATAGGAATGGTTCCCTGTCATGATTTTAACAGATTTTTAAAATGGTTTTGTGACTTTCAGAATGTCAGAGATATGTACAGTCTCAACCCATCTGACTTAGAAAGAGTTTTGCAATATTCTGTAGGAAATAGTCTTTCGATGAGAATTAAACAGATCTGTATTCAGCCTCTGAGGACAAGGGACATATTACTGGAATTATTATGTGTTTTGTATGGTGTACGTTCTGATGTTGCTATTCATAGGAAGATCCAACAAATGCAAAGTAAATCCCCCTATGAATTGTCACACAGGATAGCAACTATTATGGAATTATTGATTGGTAATAATCTGGCATTTTAACGTGGAGGCTCAATACATATCAGTATGCTTCTAGATGCTTTGCATGAAGATATCAAACAAAATATTTTATCAGTTACCCCAAATCCCCATGATTTAAAGGAAGTATTATTGAGAGCAGATCATTTATGGAGAAAGTCAAATGAGCAAGCTGTCAGAATTGATGTAGCCACATTGTTTAGGACTAACACTGAACAGAAAGATCAGAAGATAATATCTAATGATCACAACAAGAGAGGAAACTCTGGGTCAAACATAGGTGATATTAACCATTTAAGGACCACCTCCTGCACATATACGTTGGCAGAATGGCACGGCTGGGCACAAGCACGTACAGCTACTTCCTCTTTAAGTGCCCAGCCGTGTTTCGTGGGCGCATGTCCGCGGCACGCTCCCACGACTGTGGCAGGCGCAGCACTATGAAGTGCCTCATGCGCTGTGGCATTAGAAGAATTGTGATATCTCTGACTTTTACTCTGAAATTCCTCTATTGCCGTTCTATGGAAGCAGTAGGTTTAAAGAGCACACCAAATGCTTAAAATAACTTCTTTAATAACTTCAATTTTTTTCATATAAGATACTGCTGCTTTGCAGCAGACAGTCCATGTACAAAACACGTGATGAATAAGTATAACAGAAAATGGTGCTTCAAATATTCAATCTTGTCATTTAACATAAGATGGTGGATATAGTTCTTTCTTCAGTATTTACTCTCTCTCTCTCTCTCTCTCTGTAAGTTATTAAAGCATTCTCTGATTTCTCTGAAAGGTATAACTGTGGTTTGCAGGGTTAGCTTAGTTTGAAGGTATGGTATGATGAGTGATGAGTGATTCAGGTTTGGTTTCTGAATTATGTTAGGAGGTATGGTGGAACTTCAAGTGAACACACAGCTAAATCAGTATACAGCTCTAATCACACTATTTACAATAATAACATATATATAACTGTATAATTACCTAATTTTACCCTCTGGCTTCCATAAGAACTGCTCTCTGTATGTCTCTGTGTGTCTATGTCTCCATGTGGCTGTGTCTCTGTGGAACAAACTAGCAGAGCACATGTACAGCACTAGGAACCTCCCAGACAGAGTGGATGCAAAGCTGGCTGTGACTGGGCCAAGGCTCTGCTCAATGTGAGATTGGCTGTGATTGGGTCAAGAACAGTGATGAGTCACAAAAGCTTAACTCTATGCTTTCCAGTATGAATTAAACTGTGAATAACTTTGCTTACCTCCTGCCCCATACAAATGACTCTTAAAGGCATATTTTTTCTTTTGCTTCTGTGAACACAACATACAACTGTTATATAACATCCAAACACAAAATCACAGTGAATAACTCTGCCTTTGTCTCTCACATATAAAAATGTGCTCTACATTAGGTTCTTAGCAGGTTTAGCTGTATATACATGTAGGTTATATTAGCTACCTAGGACATGTTCTAGCTGGCCAGCTACACTCCCACCAAAATTACCTATAATTATTGTTCCCTATAGTAGGATGTGAACATGAATTTGGGGAATTTTCGATCAGGTTCTCAACTTTCCAAGTGTCTTTTATCACTCTCAAGTAGAACAACTAACTTCTGTATAGGACGTTCCAACTTGAGTGGAGTGGTGAGATGTTTTCCCTTTTTGAACATCTGGCTAGTCTTTCAAGTATGTCATCTTGACACTTGGCAGCACTGCTCAATGTTTGTACAACTTTTACTTCTGGATCACCCATAGACAATTAGAATTAGAATTAGGTGAACCAATTAGAATTTTTCAATTCTGATACATTTAGACCTCTTGAAGCATGATCAGCCAGGTTATGCTTTGTATCAATATGATGCCAATGTCCTGGATTTGTCATTTCCCGAATTTTTTTTACTCTGTTGGCGACAAAGACATGGAATCTTCGAGCTTCATTGTTTATGTATCCTAGGACAACTTGTGAGTCTGTCCAAAAATATTCTTCATCTATTTTTAGCTCTAATTCTTCTTTTAGAAACTTGCTTACGGATGCTGAACAGTTCAAGTCTTGGTATTGTCTGAATACTGGTAGGTGCAACTCTGGTCTTTCCCATAACCAGGGCACAATGTATTTTTCCTTCTCCTATCACTCTGATGTAGGAGCACTGACCATAGCTATAACTACTGGTGTCTGAAAAGTGATGAAGTTCTATTTTCTTGTACTCTCCGAAGTCATGAGGTACAAAACATCTCGGTATCCGAACTTCTTTCAAATTTTGCAAGTCTCTTATCCAAGTCTCCCACCTTGGCCTCACATCTTCAGGTATGGATTCATCCCATCCCAACTTTCGTCTGCATAATTCTTGTAGTAGTTCTTTTGCTTTAAGGATTACTGGGGCCAAGAATCCCAGTGGATCATATATAGAAGCCACTGCAGAGAGAATGGTACGTCTGGTTGCAGTTGCAACTTTCTCTTCAAAAGATACTTCAAAGAAGAACTCGTCATTCTCTACATTCCATTCCAAGCCAAGTACATTCTGAACTGGAAGATGATCATAATTGAGATCTACATTTTTCATTGTTGATGCACGTTCAGAGTCACTGATGGATTCCAGTACCTCTCTGTTGTTTGAGATGAATTTGTGAAGACGCAGGTTTCCTCTTGCGCATAATTCTTGGCTTTCCTTTACTAATTTGATTGCAGATTCCTTGGACTCTAGACTTATAAGACCATCATCTACATAGAAGTTTTTCTTAAGAAAATTTGCTGCTGATGGACAATCCTTTTCATTTTTATTAGCCAAGTACTTCATACCATAATTGGCGCAACCTGGAGATGATGCTGCTCCAAACAAATGTACTTTCATTCTGTATTCTGCTGGCTCTGTATCTGTATCTCCGTCCTCCCACCATAGGAACCTCAGGAAGTCTCTATCTTCGTTCTTCACATGGAACTGGTGGAACATTTTTTCAACGTCACACATGACCGCTATGGGATACTTTCTGAATCTAAAGAGTATTCCAGGCAGAGTGGTTGTAAGATCTGGTCCTTTTAGTAGATGATCATTCAATGCAACACCATCATACTTTGCTGAGCAATCAAATACTACTCTAATTTGATCTGGTTTCTTTGGGTGGTAAACACCTTGATGTGGGATGTACCACACTTCTCCTTCTTTAGGTTGGTTATTCACCTTCTCTGCATGTCCTTCTTCAAGGATGCCTTCCATGAATTTCAAATATTCCTGCTTGAATTTGAGATCTCTTCCCATCTTTTTCTTCAAGCATTTCAATCTTGCTAGGGCAAGATTTCTGTTATTTGGCAGACGAGGTCGTTCTCTGAAGGGTAAGGGCATTTCAAGATAACCTTGTTGATTCTGCTGAATACTTTTTTCTAGAGTGTGTACGAACTTTATGTCTTCTTGGGATACACTCTTTTCTTCAGAACTTATGTCTGCGAAATCAGATTCAAGGATCTTGATTACCTTTGCTGAACTTACAGTTGGTAGCTCTTGGAGAGATATTCGATGACACAATCCTGTCACCTGTCTTGAGTTTGCAATCTGCTGTTTTCCTCCAACAACACCCTATCCTAGATCAGTTCGAACAGCGTAGGGTTCACCCTTTCTTCCTGTGATTACCTCTCGTGGCACCAAAGCTTCGGGACAATCGTAGCCTATCATCAGTCCGACACCAAATTCCTTCAGCGGGGACATCTCATGAGATACGATAGATAGGTGCTCCCATTTATTGGCTGTTTCACAGGTAGGTATACGATCTCGATCTAGAGGTATGTCGTCTTTTGTATAAGATGGAGGTAGATTTAATGTGAGGTTTGAATGACGTCCTCTAACTCTCAGTCCTTTAACCTTTTGACTGTTCACTAATGTGTCTCTCCCCATCATTGTGGTGAGCTTGAGCTTTACTGGTTCTGTAGCCACTTGTAATTTCTTGCAGATTTCTTGATCAATGAAGGTGACGTCGCTTTGGGCATCCAGTAGTGCATAGGCGTATGGAGTGGTTCTCTCCACAGAACATGCACTTAAAGGTAGTCTGAGGATTTGTCGGTTCTGTCTCTTTACTGAACCCAGTAGTGACTTTAAGCTTGCTTTCACAGGTATCTAGACCTTTAGCTGCTGTGTTGATTGCAAAGCTAGTTGCTCTTGCACGTCTTGTATCTCTCGCAGGCCTTTCTTCTAAGGATTTTAAGGCATAAGATGCTGTTACTGGATTACATGCTATTCGTGCTTCCCTATTAACGAACTCAGAGAACTTTTCAAAACTTGGGAAGTCCTTATTTAGATCTAACTGTTCAGTCACATAGCTATTCCATCTAGAAGCCACTTCTTCAGGTAGCTTGGCTAGCATCCTGTGATTTTCTAGATAGTCGTTCAGTACTTCTAGTCCTCGTACATGTGGGATGGCATTGCTGCATGCTTGCAGGAAATCACCATACTCTTGGAGTCTGAAGTGTTCCTTGGGACCTATTTTAGGCCAGTTATTCAATTTCTCCCTAAAGGCTCTTTGTACTAAGAAAGGATGACCATATCTTGCATTTAACTTTTCCCAGGCTTGCTTATAGGCTTCTTCGTCTGTTCTAAAGAAATTGCCTTCAAGGGCTTTCTTTGCTTCTCCACCAACATATCTCTGAAGGTAGAATAACTTGTCAACTGGTCTGGAACAATGATGCTCAATGATAATTTCAAAACTTGCCTTCCACTCTATGAACTTCAGTATGTCTCCTGAAAATACAGTAGGTTCTGGAATGGGAAGTCTTGCTGGGACTGTTCTCTGCCGTCCTGCTGGGACAATAGTATCAACATTCTCCTGATCATTGTAGTGACATCTAGGAGTAGAATTATCCTGTTTTATTTTTTCACTTAGTTCTAAATTAAGTGAGTCTCTCTTTTCGTCTTTCTGAGCAGGGATGGAATGGCAATGACTTTTTTCTTCACTACATACTGAAGGTTTCCCTTATTCTCCTGGATGTATGGAGGTGAGTAGGAGTCTGCTTTATCACTTAGTACAGATTTGGACCTATGACTACCATTCATGTGCTCTTCGTGTACTCTTAGTCTGGCTTCTATAATCTTAACTTCTTTCAATCTTTCCAGACTTTCCATTTGATGGCGCTGTGCCTCCATTTGAGCTTCCATTTGATGGCGCTGTGCCTCCATTTGATGGTGCTGTGCCTCCATCTGATGGCGCTGTGCCTCAATGGCAGATTCCATCTCGATTTCTGCTTTCTTGACAGCAAGTTGTTCAGCAAGTTCCTTTCTTTTAGCTAGAGTATTTGAGGACTCTGATGTGTGACTGGCACTTCTGCTAGTGAAGGAAGTCCCACTTGAGATTGTGGTTCCCCCTAAGGACCTAGCATAGTCTCTTTTGAAGAGCTCGTTCATTCTCTTTCTCGCCTTAACTTCATCATAGTTGGCTTCAGATGATAATTCTGTCATGAGCTTTACTAAATCTTTAGTGACTGCAGTACATGTGTCCATGTTCCTCACAATATCCTGGGAAGGTGTTGTGGATGACCGCAGATTGACATACACTGCCATAAGCTCTGATTCACACTCTTCTATCGTCTCTACCAGATCACTCAAGTTTTCTTTTATACTAACTTGCCTTAGCTTTCTACGAGCATCTTTAATGTATACTTTCCACTTATCATATATTCTGGTGAACCTTTTTCCTTTTAATGCTGCTTCTTGCTCCAAATTTTCCTGCATTTTTGGGGTCAGTTTTCTGAAACGTTCTGAGCGTCTTAGCTCACTAGTTTGGGGCAAGGCTAAAGCTGCATCAGACTCTTCTACCTCAGACAGGTCCACTTGCTATTCACCCTCTATCCTATCTATATTTGTATCCTCTAACAGTGGCATGGTAATACTAGGCTTAGACATTTTACTTTAAATGCTATAACAATATGCAGGCAATAATTGACTTTCACTTTAAATGCAATAGCAAAAGATGCAGGCAATAAATGACTTTCACTTTAAAGGCAATAGCAAAAGATTCAGGCAATAGATGACTTTCACTAAATACTTTAGAGTCCGTATACTACAAACTGTCCTTCGTTTTACTTTACAGTCTTTTATTCCTGAACACGAAAATGTCTCTTTATGCCAAAGCCTATGTGCAATGATAAGTAATAAAAGGAAAGCTCTGACCCTATTTCTGAAGAGGAGGATACTGTGATCTGTAGGTTGCTGGAACAAATGTCAGTCTTAGAGGAGACTTGTCTTTTCTTGATGCGAAGCTTGCGCTGGCTTGCGATGCTTTGCGATGCTTTATGATGCTCTGCAATGCTCTGTGATGCACTGCTATGAGCTACGATGCTCTGCGATGACTTTGCGATGAGCTGCGATGCTCTGCGATGACTTTGCAATGAGCGGCGATGCTCTGCGATGACATTGCGATGAGCTGCGATGCTCTGCGATGACTTTGCGATAAGCTGCGATGCTCTGCGATGACTTTGGGCCTAGTGGCGGGAAACTAGCTGGCTGCAGTACGTGGCCTCTTCTTGGATGGCGGTGCAGGAACTCTAGGTCTGGACTTTGGTCTCCCACCATGCGTCTTTTTCTCTCTCTAGGGGTCGCAGGAGGGTTGGTGCTTTTCCGTGACTATCTTGCCTTTGCCGTTCTGCCACTTTAAGAGTCGGCTGCAGTTTGAGTAAACACGCTTCTTTGGCCTCAATTGGCAGCTCCGCTGAGGTGTCTTTACTTTTTCACTCAGGGATCGGTTGCTGCGCGGCAGTATATGCTGGCGCTCCGCTGCTCAAATGCGCTCTTTACTGTGCAAGTTGAGGAGCGCTATCGCTTTTCCCTCAAAGGGAATAATTAGTTCCACGGTGGCAGGCGCAGCACTATGAAGTGCCTCATGCGCTGTGGCATTAGAAGAATTGTGATATCTCTGACTTTTCAGTCCAACAAGACAGTCTATTACTCGGAAATTCCTCTATTGCCGTTCTATGGAAGCAGTAGGTTTAAAGAGCACACCAAATGCTTAAAATAACTTCTTTAATAACTTCACTTTTCTTCATATAAGATACTGCTGCTTTGCAGCAGACAGTCCATGTACAAAACACGTGATGAATAAGTATAACAGAAAATGGTGGTTCAAATATTCAGTCTTGTCATTTAACATAAGATGGTGGATATAGTTCTTTCTTCAGTATTTACTCTCTCTCTCTCTCTCTCTCTCTCTCTCTCTCTCTGTAAGTTATTAAAGCATTCTCTGGTTTCTCTGAAAGGTATAACTGTGGTTTGCAGGGTTAGCTTAACCACTTAAGACCCGGACCAATACGCTGGTAAATGACCCAAGGTGTTTTTGCGATTCGGCACTGCGTCGCTTTAACAGACAATTGCGCGGTCGTGCGACGTGGCTCCCAAACAAAATTTGCGTCCTTTTCTTCCCACAAATAGAGCTTTCTTTTGGTGGTATTTGATCACCTCTGCGATTTTTATTTTTTGCGCTATATACAAAAATAGAGCGACATTTTTGAAAAAAAAACACTATTTTTTACTTTTTGTTAAAAAAAAAATCAAATAAACTAAATGTTAGTCAAACATTTAGGCCAAAATTTATTTAGCCACATGTCTTTAGTAAAAAAAAAAAATCGCAATAAAAAAAAATAGCTACCTAGCGGAAACAGCGACACTAATACAGCGATCAGAAAAATGATCGCTTAGTGACGCTGGCAATAGGGAGTGAAAGGGTTAACTAGGGCGGTGATCAGGGGGTTAAAACTTTATTAGGGGGGGTGGGGGGGCTATCCTGAACCTAACACTAACTGTTTTTTACACTGCCTGTCACACTGACACTAAATGCAGTGATTAAATCACTGCATTCAGTGACACTGTGACAGGGGGGTGGGGGGGGCGATCACAAGGGGTTAATATGCCTATGTGAGTGTGTGTCAGTGTTGTGTTGGTGCACACTTACTTGTGATGTCTTCTCTCATCAGCAGCGCTGGGAAACAGCGCTGCGATGAGAGAATACATCATTTCCTCCTTCCTGTGTAAACACAGGAGGAGGAAGTGACAGGCTGGGAGCGCGCTCCCATTGGCTGGGAGCGATCGCGGGGGGGGGCGGATATCACGGACATCCGCCCGCAGATCCCGGATCGCTCCCAGAGGTAGGGGGACCCCCGCATGCCGCGGAGGGGGTCCCGATGGGACCCCCGAACCGCACTCAGGCGGGGACGTAAATTTACGCCCTTGTGCCTGTACGTGCCATTCTGTGGCCGTATATGTGCGTGCGGGGGTCCTTAAGTGGTTAATTTGGTTTGAAGGTATGGTATAATGAGTGATGAGTGATTCAGGTTTGGTTTCTGAATTATGTTAGGAGGTTTGGTGGAACTACAAGTGAACACACAGCTAAATCAGTGTACAGCTCTAATCACACTATTTACAATAAGAACATATATATAACTGTATAATTACCTAATTTTACCCTCTAGCTTCCATAAGAACTGCTCTTTGTATGTCTCTGTGTGTCTATGTCTCCATGTGGCTGTGTCTCTGTGGAACAAACTAGCAGAGCACATGTACAGCACTAGGAACCTCCCAGACAGAGTGGATGCAAAGCTGGCTGTGACTGGGCCAAGGCTCTGCTCAATGTGAGATTGACTGTGATTGAGTCAAGGCCTGTGATGAGTCACAAAAGCTTAACCTTGCTTACCTCCTGCCCTATACAAACAAATGACTCTTAAAGGCATATTTTTTCTTTTGCTTCTGTGAACACAACATACAACTGTTATATTACATCCAAACACAAAATCACAGTGAATAACTCTGCCTTTGTCTCTCACATATAAAAATGTGCTCTACATTAGGTTCTTAGCAGGTTTAGCTGTATATACATGTAGGTTATATTAGCTACCTAGGACATGTTCTAGCTGGCCAGCTACAACGACCCGGTTCGAAGCTCCGTGACTGTGACCGCGGGGACCCGCGGACCTGATCGCCGCTGGAGTCCCGCAATCGGTCCCCGGGGCTAAAGAATGGAGAGAGCTGTGTGTAAACAGCTTCCCCGTTCTTCACTGTGGCGCTGTCATTGATCGTGTGTTCCCTTATATAGGGAACCACAATCAATGATATCACACCTACAGCCACACCCCCCTACAGTTAGAAACACAGATGAGGTCATACAGAATCCCTTCAGCGCCCCCTTGTGGTTAGCTCCCAAACTGCAATTGTCATTTTCACAGTAAACAATGCACTTTAACCACTTGATACATGCCCGCTGTCAAATGATGGCGGGCGGGATACTCTATGTTCCTGACAGGAACGTCATATGTCGTCCTGTCACTTTAAGCTGATAGGGGTGCGCGCGCGCCGCCGTCGCGTCACTTATAACACTGTGTGTGTGCCCGGCGGCCGCAATGGCCAGGCACACGCGGTTGCCTACAATTGAGCTGGGACGTGGAGCTCTGTGTGTAAACACAGAGCTCCACGTCCCTGTCAGGGAGAGAGGAGACCGATGCTGTGTCCCTTGTACATAGGGACGCAATCAGTCACCTCCCCCAGTCAGTCCCCTCCCTCCACAGTTAGAACACAATGTAGGAGAAACATTTAACCCCTTCCACGCCCCCTAGTGGTTAACCCCTTCCCTGCCAGTTACATTTATACAATAATCAATGCATATTTATAGCATTGTTCACTGTATAGATGTAAATGGTCCCAAAAATGTGTCAAAAGTGTCCGATGTGTCCGATATAATGTCCCAGTCCCGAAAAAAATCCATTTCTAGTAAAAAAAAAAAAAATCATAATTATGTCCCCTATTTAGTAGGCAATATAACTTTTGCGCAAACCAGTCACTATACGGTTATTGCGATTTTTTTTTTTTTTTTTTTTTTTTTACCAAAAATATGTAGAAGAATACATATCGGCCTAAACTGAGATAAAAAATGTTTTTTTTTTTTTTAAATGTCATATTTATTATAGCAAAAAAACAAAAAAAATTGTGTCTTTTTTCAAAATTGTCGCTCTTTTTTTGTTTATAGCGCAAAAAATAAAAACCGCATGGGCGATCAAATACCACCAAAAGAAAGCTCTATTTGTGGGGGGAAAAAGAATGTCAATTTTGTTTGGGAGCTACGACCGCACAATTGTCAGTTAAAGCGACGCAGTGCCGGAAGCTGAAATTTTGTCTGGGCAGGAAGGGGGTGTAGGTGCACAGTAGGCAAGTGGTTAAATGCATTTTTTGCTGTGAAAATGACAATGGTCCCAAAAACGCATCAAAATTGTCTGAAGTGTCCGCCATAATGTCACAGTCACGAAAAAAATTGCTGATCGCCGCCATTAGTAGTAAAAAAAAAAAAATTATAAAAATGCAATAAAACTATCCCCTATTTTTTAAACATTATAAATTTTGCGCAAACCAACCGATAAACGCATATTGCGATATTTTTTTAACAAAAATAGGTAGAAGAATATGTATCGGCCTAAACTGAAGAAAAAAAATGTTTTTATATATTTTTGGGGGATATTTATTATAGCAAAAAGTAAAAAATATTGATTTTTTTTCAAAATTGACGCTCTATTTTTGTTTATAGCGCAAAAAATAAAAACCGCAGAGGTGATGGAAAAAAACGATGTTTTTAAAAACGTCAATTTAAATGACCATGTGTGGGGGAAAATGTCAATTTATGTCTTGTGAAAAACGACCAAAAAAAAATTTAAGCATGCTTCAATTTTTTGCGTTGTTTTTCAAAACGTCATTTTTTGACATCACAAAAAATCACTGTGTGTAGCAAAAAACGACGTTTTTCAACCCGCGCATGCCCAAAAGCTAGTTATGAAGCGAGCTGCAATGGAAAAGAGTGGTGAACGTAACCTCGCTTTGCTAGAGCATTGTGAAAAAACGATGGTACACGGCAACGTCGTTTTTTAAAATTTAAGTTTCAAAAACTTAGGGCCAGATTCACATAGAATTAGATTATCGTAGCGTTTCCCAAATACACTACGCCGCCGTATTTTACCTGGCTCTACGTGGAATCCAGGTAGATTTTGTCCAGTAAACAACGGCGGCGTAGTGTATTTCTCCCGGCGCAAACCATCTACGCGATTAGGGGGCGTGAAGCATTTAAAATAGGCGCGTTCCCGCGGCGATCGAACTGCGCATGCTCCGTTCCCAAATTTCCGGCCGTGCATTGCGCGAAATCACGTCGTTACGTCGTAGTAGCGTCGTTTACGTAGATTCCTATTCCCGAACGAGTTACGTTAAAAAAAAAAAAATAATTAAATTCGACGCGGGAACGACGGCCATACTTAACATGGGTTACGCACTGTTAGACCAGCAAAAAGCTGCTCTAACATTACGTAGCCAAAAAATGACGTAGGCGATTGCGAAGGACACTCGTACCTTCGTGGATCGCCGTAAAAACTCATTTGCATACCCCGACGGTGAAAACGACGCGGACTCCACCCAGCGGCCGCAAAAATATCGCAACGTAGATCCGAAGGCTTACGAAGACGTAAGCCTCTCGGATCGAAGCCCGAAGCCGCCGTATCATGGTTTGAGTATTCAAACTAGTGATACGGCGCGCAAAATTTGAAATTAGGCGTAATCGCTCTCTGAATCTGGGCCTTAGTTTTTTACTTCACAAAAAATGTAGTTTTTTTTCATCACATAAAGTGATGGTGTGTATGCGGCATAAAGGTCCGGGTCTTAGATGGTTAATATGAAAAACAGAGCTGACCAAAATAATAAGAAATGGACCTGGATACCATTTTCTCAGTTAAAATAGAAATATGACCACCTGAAAATTGAGTATGTTTAGATTAAAATAGAATATTACACATTATTAGAACAATTGAAGTGTCCAGATCTGTTTTTGAATGAAAATTACACTTCTCTAGCAGTGGGGGTCAATTAGCCTCAAACTGTAAACTGTAAATAGTACTTTGTTTTAACTTCAAACAATGTATAAGGACTTTGCTAATGAGTTTTGTCTGAGAGTTTTTGTCTTTCAGATATTCCCGTAGATAATCGTTTGCATGTGAATAGCAGAAGCACAGAAGTTGGCTAAGGCCCCTTTCAGACGAATGGCTGTTTTGCCACAGCTAAAAGCATGTTTATGTTTTGCTGGAGTTCAAGACTCCAGGCACAGTGATTAGCTGCATTTGTACAGTGCTTTTGTGTTTAGCCGCGGCACAATATTAAACGGGGATCCGACTTGGATCTCTGCCAATATCAAGCACTGTGTCTGGTATGAATCTTGAGGGGGAACTCTATGCCAATTTCAAATAAAAAACTGAGTGAGCGCCCCCCCTCCTTAACCGTGCCAGGCCGCATGCCCTCAACATGGGGGGTAGGTGTTTTGGGGCAGGGGAGCGCCCTGTGGAGCATAATGGGACTGTGATGTCAAAAGAGGCCTATATAAATCAGTGCTAGCCGTGCACCTGGCATTACAGCGGGAGGAAGTGACGTGTCAACATCGAAGAAGAGAAGAGAAGAAGAAGGAAGAAAGCGACAGAAGCCCGGGCACCCCCCGCCGAAGACATCGAAAAAGCTTTGGAGGGGGGCCGCTGTAAAAGAGCTAAAGAAGAAAGCGCTCCTCCCCCCTGGCGGAAGAGAATCAGACGAAGGTGAAGACCAGCACACCCCCCCCCCCCGCCGAAAACGTTGAAGAAGCCTGGGAAGGAGGGGGGCCGCTGTAAAAGAGCTAAAGAAGAACCCCCCCACAGAAGACATCGAAGAAGCAGACCCCCTCGTGAAAGAGCTAAAGAAGAGAGGGGGGCCCTGGAGCTGACTAATAAATTACTTTAAAAACCCTGTGTAGTGTGTTTTTTTACATTTTTTTTCCACCAGGTGAATGGCTAGGGGTACGATGTACCCCATATTCATTCACCTAGGGCGGGGGGCCAGCATCCTTCTTAAAGGCCCCATTCTTCTCCCGGATTCCGATAAGCTCCCCTTCCGCAGACCCTGACAACCAACGGCCAGGGTTGTCGGGAAGAGGCCCTGTCCTCATCAACATTGGGACAGGTGCTTTGGGGTGGGGGGGCCACAGGGTGCCCCCCTGCCCCAAAGCACCTACCCCCCCCATGTTGAGGGCATGTGGCCTGGCACGGTTAAGGAGGGGGGCGCTTGCTCGTCCCCACCCCTTTCCTGACCGGCCGGGCTGCTGCTCGGATACGGGTCTGGTATGAATTTTGGGGGGAACCCCACGCCGTTTTTTCCGGCGTATGGGTGTCTCCTTAAAATCCATAGCAGACCCAAGGGCCTGGTATGCTCCTGTAGGGGGAACCAATGCCGTTTTTTTATTTGAAATTTGGCGTGGAGTTCCCCCTCAAGATTCATACCAAACGCAGCTGACACAGTGCACTGCAGTTACCTGCCGATAGCTGCGAAATTTCGCAGCTGGACGCATCCAGTTCTATTTTTTCTATCCGCACAAAACCACAGGGAACAAAACCGCAGGTAACCGTAGTGTGTGAATGATGTCATAGGAAAGCATTGTGTGTTTCTAGCTGCGGTAAAATCTGCAGCTAAAAGCACCATTCTATCTGTCCGTGTGAAAGGGGCCTAATGGGGAGAAATGTTGAACAGACAATATATCACTAAGAATTCATGGACACTCTATATTCATCAAGCAATTGACCTTTTTTTTTGAACAGTCAAATTTTTTTTTTCTCTTCCCCAATGCCCTATTTTTTCATTGTCTCCCCTTCCCTGATATATATATATATATTTTTTTATTATGTTTTATTTCTTGAACTTTATCTTAAAACCAGAGTAAAGCATTAACACCTAAAACAATTTTATAACATCTGTACATATGACATAATGCATATTGATATCAATATATTTGACATCTGAGGTGATGCTGCACAATGGCTTAGTATAGCATGAATTACATACCTCCCAATCGTCCCTGATTTCACGGGAATGTCCCGTGATTCGCGGTAAATCCCACGGTCCCGCGATTAGGGCTGGAGTCCCGCAATTCCGCGGCACCCCCCGTGCGCGATTACCGCGATTCACGGTAAATCCAGCGATACGCGAACCCCCTCCCCCCCGCTCAACAAGGTGTCCCTCATTCCCATCTCAAAAAGTTGGGAGGTATGAAATAATAGTAGGTTGAGTGGTTTTCCTAAATTTATAAGAGGGGTGAGTGAAATTCATCACTCTAGTCATGATTTGAAACATTGTTGAATCAGTTGTTTATAATATGCTGAAGGCTGTGACATATATGGATGAAAAAGACCTTTCTACCTTTCATGGGAAAAAATACTGGAAAGAATTTCCACTGCCGATTTGTCTGGATAGAAGATCCGATAGGCACTGATGTCAAGCTGATTCTATCTGAACCATCATGTGGGGGTATATGTATGTTGGTAAACCATTCTGGTGGAATTATGGACTGAATGATACAATTAACGGCTCTATTAAAGACAATGAGGTGTCAGCCTACAACAAATTATGAAAGCAAATTGTTGCTGGCAATCAACAAATTCAGGTACTTGACAGGTACACAATAGGTCATCATTGCTCAACTAGGAAATGGAAAGAAGCAGATGGACTACAGCGTTATTGTCAGAGAATATTGAGGGTTTGATGTTAAAAGAACCGAGTGTCCTGATTGGTGGATTAATGATTGAAGGTGAAGCTCATGAATGTCAAATGCAAGGAAATAGTTTAGAGCACATCGTTTTTACTGCCATATCCAAACCTTTTTGACCTTGAAAGGGACTGCTGGTACATTGATGGTTCTTCTTACTATAAAGATGGAAGTAGAATTTCAGGATTTGCTGGTGTTTATGTAAAAGCATCTTTAACCACTTGGGAACCGCACGCCGTCAAATGACGGTGGGCGGAATACCTTGTACATAGGGACACAGATCGGTCACCGCCCCCAGTCACCCCCCTCCCCCTACAGTTAGAACACTCACTAGGCTACACATTTAATCCCTTCCCCGCCCCCTAGTGGTTAACCCATTCCCTGCCAGTCACATTTATACAGTAATCAATACATATTTATAGCACTGTTCACTGTATAAATGTGAATGGTCCCAAAAATGTGTCAAAAGTGTCCGATGTATCCGCTATAATGTCGCAGTCCCGAAAAAAATGCAGATCGCTGCCATTCCTAGTAAACAAAAAAAAAAATCATAATTATGTCCCCTATTTTGTAGGCAATATAACTTTTGCGCAAACCAGTCACTATACGGTTATTACGATTTTATTTTTATTTTATTTTTTTTACCAAAAATATGTAGAAGAATACGTATCGACCTAAATTGAGATGATTTTTTATTTTTTATTTTTTAAATGGGATATTTATTATAGCAAAAAGCAAAAAATATTGTGTTTTTTTCAAAATTTACACTCTTTTTTTGTTTATAGCCCAATAAATAAAAATCGCACAGGCGATCAAATACCACCAAAAGAAAGCTCTATTGGTGGGAAAAAAAGGACGTCAATTTTGTTTGGGAGCTACGTCGCAGGGCCACGCAATTGTCAGTTAAAGCCACGCAGTGCTGGAAGCTAACATTTCGTCTGGGCAGGAAGGGGGTGTATGTGCACAGTAGGCAAGTGGTTAAATATGAACATGTTGAGCCTGGAGATGAGAGAATCCTGGACTTATGTGGATTGGACCTCCCAAAGCATACCAAGCTTTACTTTCAGGGAGATGGTGAGAGATGTGATGATGTCAGGATTGACTGTGACATCAGCTCGTTTTTTGCACAATATTCAAGATCTTGATGTGATTTACTCAAGAAAGAGCAAGCTTTGAAATGAGGCCCAATGGCTATACGGGCCACGGATGTTTACCGAACCCTTTTACAGTCATGGTCTAAAGTTATATTATCTAATAACTGTTTAATGGGGATATTTTAGAGGTTGGTCAAGAGAGATGTAACCAGTCTCAACTTCATATTTCATATGAGCCATTGTAAAGCATACAGTACCTCAAACCATAATGATGTTTGTTGCTTGATTTATGGGTCAGTTCTAGTGGTTAGAACCGATCCAAGTAGGGGTATATGTTGTAATATGTATATATATGTGTAGGTATTTAATATATTGTGTTATATGTATGGCATGATATATATGTGTTACATACAGACATTCAAGATTACACATCAAAGGGTGTTTGATGACGAAAGGGGTTAGTGGCCAAACAAGATTTACTACACATATCAAAGGGTCAGCTAAAGACCCTTAGATGTGTTAATCTTGTGCAAGACTACCTAGGTGTGTGAGGTATGGCCTACCTCAAAGGGTAGATTGTTTACATACGTAAGGAAGTATTTATTGATGGTAATTAGACTTGAGGGGGTATTCATTCATGGGAAACATTTGGTTGACCTGGCAGAACATCACCCCCCTCCAGTGTGAGACCAGTATTTGAGACATTCAAGCTGGCATTCAGTCAGTCTTGTCACTCTGTATGAATATGAAGGCACAGGTCTATAATTGATCTAGGATAAGGTGACCAGATTTTTAAAATGAAATCCGGGGACATATTTTTTTTTTTACTACTCTCCGCCCGTCGCCGCCCGCCTCACAGCCTGTCAAGTCTTACTCTCCGGGCCCCCGGGCTACTACTGGGTGGGGAGCAGAGGAAGATCACTCCACTGGGGAAGGCAATGAGATAAGCAGGTAGGCAGCTGGCCGGGACTTGAGCCAAGGCAGAAGAACATGTGAACAGGGCTGAATGGCCATGTGTTGGAAACTGTAGAAATTTTCCCTGCGCTCTGACCAGCTCATGATCATCAGAAAGGGGCACAGGTAATGGAAAAAACTGCACCCCCATAGCTAGTGGGAGCGGCAGAGTGGGGGTATGTACATCAGATTTAAATTTTTTAATGATGCACTGACTGTCTTTGAAATTGGCCCAGGCCCTGTTCAAATCTAATCCGGGGACAAAACCGGGGACAGACTTGGTCCAGGGACAGTGTCCTCAATCCGGGGACTGTCCCCTGAAACCGGGGATGTCTGGTCACCCTAATCTAGGAGAAATGGGACTCTGAATTATATACTCTGTTGGATTTGTATCATCTGTGGAATTTGGACTTTGTTCTGTGTTGGAAGCCAAATAAAATGCACTCTTTGGAGAACTTGGGTATTGCTGCGGAACATAACTTATAGTCATCATACTAATACCTAAATATTAATTATCTAACCAGACTCCACTATACATTATATGACTACAGTCATAAGCTAAACAACTACAGTAGTTATAAAAAGTCTACACACCCCTGTAAAAATGTCAGGTTTCTGTGATGTAAAAAAAATGAGACAAAGATAAATCATTTCAGAACTGTTTCCACCTTTAACCAATTGCTTACTGGGCACTTAAACCCCCTTCCTGACCAGGCCAATGATCAGCTTTCAGCGCTGTCACACTTTGAATGACATATGCGTGGTCATGCTACACTATACCCAAATAAAAAAAAGGGCTTTTGGCGGTATTGGTGGTTTGCTGGTACTTAATCACTGCTGGGATGTTTATTTTTTGCAAAAAAGACCGATTTAAAAAAAAAAAGATTATGGGCTAGTATACACTTGCTTCAAAACTAGGCTTCGAACAAGCTTTGTTAAAACTCTCTGAACTCTCTGAACGAATATCCTTTCTTGTATTAGGAGAGGTATAAACTCCAGAGAGAGAGAGAGATATAATTTTGTACAAATCATTAGTAAGACCTCATCTGGAATACACAGTTCAGTTTTGAGCACCAGTTCTCAAAAAGGATATCAGGGAACTGGAGAAAGTGCAGAGAGGGGAAACCAAACTGATAAGAGGCATGAAGGAGCTCAGCTATGAGGAAAGATTAGAGGAACTAAATGTATTCTTTCTTGAGAAGAGGAGATTAAGGAAGTATATGATCAACATGTACAAATACATATGTGGTCCATATAGTGAACTTGGTGTAGAGGTAATCACCTTAAAGGAGTTGTAAAGACAGAAGTTTTTTTATCCTAATGCATTCTATGTATTAAGATAAAAAGCCATCTTTGTGTAGAAGCCTCCACAGCACCCCCTAATTACTTACCTGAGCCCCATCGCTTTTTGGATGTCTAAGCCACTTGGGACCCCCCTCCTGATTGGCTGAGACCCAGCAACAGTGCTATTGGCTCTCATGGCTGTCAATCAAAGTCAGTCAGCCAATTAGGAGAGAAAGGGGGTGAGACCAGGTGGGTCTCTGTGTCTAAATGGTATGTGTGTACAATACTGTATATTATAGTTTGTGGACTTTCACACAGACTAAATAATATACACTGATTTGGGTTATTTTCACCAAAGAAATGTAGCAGAATACATTTTGGGCAAAATTTATAAAGAAAAATTATTTATTTGCAAAGTTTTCAGAATTTTAGGGCATAGTTAGCAAAAAATTATTTTTAGAAATCATTTGTATGATACAGCGGGATGTCCCGCTGTGTCAGGTACAGTATATAAGAACAACAAGCGCTGATGTAGGCTTCCCTCCTTGATCACCTACCCTAGGCGTTTGCATCCCCTGTGTGTTAATTTGCAGTATATGGATGTATTCTCCTGTCTGAGGAGTTCCAGAGGTAATATAGGCCACATACATTGTCCTGGTCTGGTGACTATCCTTTTGAGAGCTGGAGTGTTGGCTGTTTTTTCGTATGCGATTTTACCTTGCCAACATCTACCAGAATAAAATATATCCATTTTGGGTGGTCTGACCCATTAAATGCTTAATCAGTCATTAAGAAATAATCAAGAAATGACATCACCAGACAACTTCCACCTTCTGTAACAGAATTCCTTTCTTCATTGTTTACCATTTCCAAATGGGTCCTGAGAACTCTTAACCTAGGGAAACACACGGCTGGAGATGACTTTGATATATTAAGGTTATTATAAAACCCAGTAGCACAATAGTTTGGATTTCAAAATCCCCTTACTAAGCAGCCTCTATTTAGTTTTGCTCTTCAGATTTTTGATTGTGTTTGTTTTGAACACCTATCCTAACAGGCTAAATATTTCCCAGAACAGGATGACACAATGCCAAAATATAACAATATCCTCATTTTCTAAACATTGTGCAACTCTAGATCAGCTTTCATAGATGTACTGATTAGTGTACTATAAATATATCCATTCTAACCATTGTTTGCACATCATGGTCTGCAAGGAAGCTTCTATAGTGTCAATACACGAATATTATGATCCTTAACAGTCAAGCAACTGTATCATTCACTGAGATATCTGTAAAACAGATCCTGACAACTAACTTACCACAATATAGTGCTAGTCCTGTACAATGAAGCATTTAAGTGGACCTGTTATGCCAAATTGCAAATCTATATCATCCACTGAGGGACACAAACTGACAATAATTAGGCAATCTAAGGTTATACTGCCGCCTACAGGATAAATAGACACTAGGCACATAGAAAATTGAAAGCTAGCCCCCTTAGGACTATAGCTTCTCTCACCTCACATCTATTAGGAGAATAAATGTCTCTTTGTGCTTAATTATTTGCTTGAATTGGAGGATTTTTCACACTATCAACAGATACTGGTAGAGATGCAGGCCAGATATTGGGGATCCTGGATCTTCAATTAGCCATAATTTTCCCAGTTCATTACATATACTGCTTTAACTTGTGATAATCTCGCCACTCATTTCCCAGACTTTGATGGTGGTTAAATCAACAACAAATAGACAAAACTTTTTTTAATTTTGGGTACAGTAAGGGAGGGTTATAACTATTTTTTCTCCATCTGTTCAATTCCTGTCCCATAGCCACAACCCAGAACGTAAATCCCTGCAAATTAAGGTAATTTCCTGGGGACCCCGTACCTATTGGAAGATTTCTCCTCTTTTACTTTTCAGGGGATAACCCAAAATTTGGGATTTTCATTTACTTTCACTTTCAATTATATGGGTAAACAGGACAAATAGAGAGGATGAAGCTCCCAACAGGGGCATGAATGAATGAATGAATGAAAACTTATATAGCGCAGCACATGCGAACTGAATCGCCTCTGGGCGCTTGTTGTTCCTGTCTCCTTTGATATCAAAAGAGATGAGTCTTGACCTTTTTCCTGAATGCTAGGTGGTTCTCCTCCAACCGAATACTGATTGGTAAAGCGTTCCATAGTCTGGGACCTTGGATCGCGAATCTTCTATCTCCTTTGGACTTGAAGTTGGCTTTCGGAACCTGGAGCAGGTTTTGATTGGTGGATCGCAAAATGCGATTGGAATTATGAGCTTTTATTTTTTCGCATAAATAATGGGGGGCATTTCCATGGACACATCTATGCGTAAGACAGAGAGCTTTAAAAGCAATCCTGTCTTTAACTGGTAACCAGTGAAGGGCTCTCAGAGAAGGTGAGATGGATTCCCAGGGTTTTTTCCCGGTCACAAGTCTGGCGGCCGTATTCTGAACGACTTGCAGACGAGCGATTTGGTACTTGGGGAGTCCGAGGTAAAGGGCATTTGCATAATCCAGTCTGGAGTTAACAATTGCTCCCACCACGACCGCCAAATCTTCTTTGGGGATGAAAGGGGTAAGTCTGCGTAGTAGGCGCAGCAGATGGTGAGATCCGCTGACTACTGACCCTATTTGTGCGTCCATTGTCATAAAGGAGTCAAAAATGACCCCGAGACTTTTGACTTTGGCGCTAGGGGTGATGATTTTGCCCAGAATAGGCGGGGGTGTCCATGCTGTTGAAGGTTGATTCCTGCGCTTGGCGTGAAACAGAAGAAGTTCTGTTTTCGCTCCGTTGAGTTTAAGATAACTCTTTGTCATCCAGTCCTCTATCAAAGAGAGGCATGTCTCTAGATTGAGGTGATGATCCTTTCTGTTGCAAATGCGGAAATACAGTTGCGTGTCGTCTGCATATGAGTGATAGAGCAGTTTTTGGCTGCTGATAATCTCAAAAAGAGGACGAAGATATATGTTAAACAGCACTGGTGACAGAGGCGATCCTTGAGGGACTCCGCATGATACTGTGCGTTTTTCAGACGTAAAAGGTCCTAACTTCACTGTTTGCGATCGGTTTTCCAGAAAAGAGGAGAACCAAGATAAATCGCCTTCTGCGACTCTGGCTACTTCAGCAAGCCGAGTCAGTAACAGTTTGTGGTCTACAGTGTCGAAAGCTGCGCTTAGGTCCAACAGAACTAGAAGACAAGATTCTCCTTCGTCTGCGGCCTCGAGAACATCGTCCCATATTTTGAGCAATGCGGTTTCAGTCCCGCATAGACAATAAAAACTGGCAGGTGTTCTAATCCATCTCTAAAACTAAAAAAAAAAAGCCTCAAGTGTTCTTCTCCGATCTGGTTGCCTTCCTTATAGCCATCACATTGCCCAGAAGGGTTTGCCAGTTATCAACATTGCCCTGTTCTGATTTTCACCTTCATGAGGATTTTAATTTATCATACTTCTGTTCGGCACTAATTTTCTCTATGAAGATCTCTCTCCGTAGTCTGGGTGTGGCGAGGACCATCAAGGTTTACCGTTTGGCCACTGCTTCTTTCAGGAAAATTGATTTCTTGTTTGCCATTCCAAAAATATGTTTTCCTGCTTCCATATTCTTTATTAACCACTTCAATACGGGGCACAATTACCCCCTCCCTGCTAAGGCCAATTATCAGCTTTCAGCGCTGTCGCACTTTGAATGACAATGGTGCAGTCATGCAACACTGTACCCAAACTAAATGTATTTATTT
Source organism: Rana kukunoris (assembly GCA_029574335.1). Taxonomy (NCBI): domain Eukaryota; kingdom Metazoa; phylum Chordata; class Amphibia; order Anura; family Ranidae; genus Rana; species Rana kukunoris. The sequence continues at coordinate 90,114,516 of CM056051.1, forward strand.
TTTTCACACAACTAGAGATTTATTTTGGTGGTATTTATTCACCACTGTTTTTTTTATTTTTTTTTTATAAATACACAAAAATTTGGGAAAAATTAGTTTTTCTTTGTTTCTGTTATGAAATTTTGCAAATAAATAATTGTTCTTCAGAAAGTTAGGCCAGAACGTATTCTGCTACATTTCTTTGGTAAAAGTACCATAAATCAGTGTGTATATTATGGAAAAAAAGGATCGCAAAGCCCCAAGATTACCTTATGCAGAGACAACAGGGAGTTAGTAATTAAATGGCTTTATTGAAACAATCTTGCAAAATATAAAATATAATCAGATTGGACATGATATGAACCTTCCCCTTGTGTCCCAGCAGTTTACATAAGCGTTGTGTATGACTGTGGGGTGTTGCTAGCAGTTTCTCTTACCTGATCTGACAACATTTGTGTAATTTTTAATTCCTTGCACTGGTGGTAGTGTGTGTTTTTATATTTTTTATTTTATATTTTGCAAAAACTCCCTCTCTCTGAATAAGGTAATCTTGGGGATCTGCAATCCTTCTTTTTTGTATGTTGTTTTTTCTTTAAGAGCCCACACCTGCACACCTGGTCCTATTAGGATAGGTATGGGGATGATTACAGCTGGGGATGTTTCCAAGTAATTGGCTACCCCATATTACTTTACTTAAAGCGGAGGTTCACCCTGAAAATCAACTATCTACCATTAGATCCAGCATACTGCTGACATCTGCAGTATGCTGTTTTTTTTTTCTGTACTTATCGCTTTATCGTGCTTCTTACTAGGCTCCGAGCGGGGATTCCTGCGGGGAATAGGCGTTCCTAAGACAAGGCGTAGTTGATTGACGTGCTGCTAAAGCGCGTCACGCCTTCCGAAAATACCCGAAGTGACACTCGGCCGTTTACGGCGCTATACGGTGCCTGCGCCTGCCGTGTAGAGCTGACTGCGCAGGCGCCGTAAATTGCCGAGTGTCACTTTGGGTATTTTCGGAAGGCGTGACGCTCTTTAGCAGCACGTCAATCAACTACGCCTTGTCTTAGGAACGCCTATTCCCCGCAGGAATCCCTGCTCGGAGCCGGATAAGAACCACGATAAAACGATAAGTACAGAAAAAAAAAAACAGCATACTGCAGATGTCAGCAGTATGTGAGATCTAATGGTAGATAGTTGATTTAGGGTGAACCTCCGCTTTAAGTGTTGCAGTGGTGATTTTTATTTCATGATTTAGTCCGTGTAAATTAGTCTGTAGGAAAGTTATAGAGTCCACAAACTATGGTATACAGTACATATCTGAAAATTGATCTTCAATAGATCATGTACTGATGGCCTGAGACCCAACAATGGCAGGACAGTACAGATATCCCCCAAATAACCCCCAAATAATATCCCCCAAATACATTTTTGGCTTAATATTTGGAAAATGTAAACATTTAAAAAATAATATTAACAGTTTTTTTGCATACTGTCATCAGTGCAGCAGAGCATCATTGTACAACTGGTGTGGCGGTGATCAGGGACACTGACTGGCAACAATAAAAAATAAATAAAAAAGTAATGTTTATTTTTTTCAATTTTTTTTTCCTCTTTCTTATTTTTTTTTTATTTTTTTGACAATTTCTTTTAACACACTGTGACCAGAGCAATACAATGTTACCATAGTTACATGTTACTACTCTGGGGAGGTGATCGATATTCTTTTTTTTTTTTTACACATTGTGATTAAACCAAGCATTTTACGGAATGAAAATTATTAATTCTGTTTGTTTTGTCGTGGTGGTGATTGGCCATAGCTAATTATCACCAATCTCTGTGTGTAAAAGGACTATGATAAATGGATTCTATGGTGAACACAAAAATCTTATTACAACCAGAGTAAAAACTGAACTTTTTGTTGTATCGTTTTGGATTAATTGAAAAAGTTATTCTTATTTAATTTTGTAGTTAGACAACCTGAAAGCTCAACTACATTCAATAGGTTCTATTTAATTAAATGAATAAAGTGGGGAGGGATCAAAACCTCTGTAATTTTTTTATTGTTGTCTGTGTCTTTATTCCGATAATATTCCCTCACTTCCTGTTAGGACAGGAAGTAACGGGATATATTTCTCCAGTAGTGACAGGGACAAGACTAAAACACATTTTTATTAAAGTAAAGAAGAGTTGCAACTTTTGACCATTTTTTTTATTGATTTTAGTAACACACATAGGAACAAGTTGGGGCTTGCAACAGTATTGAGTATGGCACAGTATTTGCCCACCAGCCTATTTAACACATGGGGGGTGGGGATGATCAGGGGGAATTTTAAAAAGTGATGAATAAAAAGTCCATAAAGTCAAAATAGGAAAATAAATTGTAGGGACTTTAATAGGGCAGAGTGAATCAATCAATATGATAAAAAATATTTATTAATAGCATTGCTGTGGATGGATGCCTATGTGCCGGATGGCCATAGCCTCATTTAAAGTCCCACCCAATTAGATTTTAAATTTAGCAATTTAAACTCCATATTCAATATATATGTAATAACATCTTGAAGGCAGCCCAGTGGAAGGTAAGAAGCGACTTCTGGAACAGCTGAGGATAAAACACAGGCGACACTCTAAGTGCACTATAAAAGTACATTTATTATTATACAGGATTTATATAGCGACAACAGTTTACACTGCGCTTTACAATATAAAAGGGAGACAATACAGTTATAATACAATAAAATACACAAGGGTTAGGAGGGCCCTGCTCAGAAGAGCTTACAATCTAATACATTTAATTCACAAATGGTTATAAGTACTCACAAGAGTAAGGTAGGAACAGACATTAGGCACAAATTGCAGAGTGTTCGTGAAGGGAATACTTCCATGGAGCTGCTTGCTAGTGACTTAAAGCGGGCTGCGCCGGTGGTCACCGACACTTCCTGGATCTGTAACACACAGGGAGCCAAGGGATGATGTCACTTCCAGAATATGTAAGTTCGGGTTCGGGTTTGGTGTTCGGCAATTTTAATGACACACTGCAGGGCAGCTTATCACCATTTGTTTTACTTGTGTGACCTAGAAGCCATCACAACCATGCCTACTAATGGCATGGCTGTGATTAGCCAGTGCAGCATGTGACTCAGCATGTGACCCAGCCTCTATATAAGCTAGAGGCACACAGCACAGCTCATCACTCTGCTTTAGCTCGGGTAGGGAAAGGCTGTCGCTGCTGCTCTCAGGGAGAGATTTAGATAGGAGTCAGACTGTCCTGCTTCAGAAACACCAGCACTGCATATGTTACTCTGAGATACTTTGCAAGATAGTTTAGGGAAAGATTCCCGATTGTGCTTGTAGGGAGAGATTTAGATAGGAGTCAGACTGTCCTGCTTCAGAAACACCAGCACTGCAAAAGTTACTGTGAGATACTCTGCAAGATAGTTTAGGGAAAGGTTCCTGATTGTGCTTGTAGGGAATAGAAATATATAGGAGTCTGTCCTGCTTCAGAAATCTAAGTACACCAGCACTGCATATGTTACTGTGAGATACTCTGCAAGATACTTTTCTTCTATTGTGCTATTCAAAAAACATCCATTTAGGGCAAAAAAATGCAGTGTTTCCTCCATATATGTATGTGTGAGATAAACACTTTAGCTAGTGTTCTTCTATTGTGCTATTTAAAAAACACCCACCCATTTAGGGCAAAAAAAAATATATTTTGCAGTGTTTCCTCCAGTGCTTGCAGTGTTTCCTCCCTATCTGTACGTGTGAGATAAACACTTTAGCTAGTGTTCTTCTATTGTGCTATTCAAAAAACACCCATTTAGGGCAAAAAAAAATATTTTGCAGTGTTTCCTCCAGTGTTTGCAGTGTTTCCTCCATATCTGTACGTGTGAGATAAACACTTTAGCTAGTGTTCTTCTATTGTTTTATTCAAAAAACACCCATTTAGGGCAAAAAATATATATTTTGCAGTGTTTCCTCAAGTGTTTGCAGTGTTTCCTCCAGTGTTTGAAGTTTTTCCTCCAGTGCTTGCAGTGTTTCCTCCATATCTGTACGTGTGAGATAAACACTTTAGCTAGTGTTCTTCTATTGTTCTATTCAAAAAACACCCATTTAGGGCAAAAATAAATATTTTGCAGTGTTTCCTCCAGTGTTTGCAGTGTTTCTTCCAGTATTTGCTGTGTTTTCTCCAGTGCTTGCAGTGTTTCCCCCATATCTGTACGTGTGAGATAAACACTTTAGCTACTGTTCTTCTATTGTGCTATTCAAAAAACACCCATTTAGGGCAAATCATTTTTTGTTGGTGCATTTCCTGCATATGTGTACGTGTGAGATACACCCTTTAGATACTGTTTTTCTATTGTGCTTTTCAAAAAACACCCATTTAGGGCAAAAAAAAATATTTTGCAGTGTTTCCTCCAGTGTTTGCAGTGTTTCCTCCAGTGTTTGAAGTTTTTCCTCCAGTGCTTGCAGTGTTTCCTCCATATCTGTACGTGTGAGATAAACACTTTAGCTAGTGTTCTTCTATTGTTCTATTCAAAAAACACCCATTTAGGGCAAAAATAAATATTTTGCAGTGTTTCCTCCAGTGTTTGCAGTGTTTCTTCCAGTATTTGCTGTGTTTTCTCCAGTGCTTGCAGTGTTTCCCCCATATCTGTACGTGTGAGATAAACACTTTAGCTACTGTTCTTCTATTGTGCTATTCAAAAAACACCCATTTAGGGCAAATCATTTTTTGTTGGTGCATTTCCTGCATATGTGTACGTGTGAGATACACCCTTTAGATACTGTTTTTCTATTGTGCTTTTCAAAAAACACCCATTTAGGGCAAGATCCTACATTTGAGAAATATGAGAACGTCAAATAAGGGACGTGGCGTCGGTCGTGGTGCTGCTGGTGGAGCTCCTGTTGCAGGGAGAGGACGTGGTCGATCTGTGCCAGCTACACGCACAAGTGAAAGACCTTCCTCAGGTGCGAGTAGGCGACAGAGCCTGCAGCGGTATTTGTTGGGGCCTAATCCGGCTCTACGAATGTTGAGGCCAGGAGCAGAACAGGCAATAGTAGATTGGGTTGCTGACAGTGCCTCCAGTTTCTTCACATTGTCTCCCAACCAGTCTTGTGCTGAAAGACCAGAGTTGGCACCTGCAGCCGATGTCCAGCAGTCTTTCACCTCACCCCCTTGCAAATCAGCCAAGCAGTCTGAGCCCCAAATCATGCAGCAGTCTCTTCTGCTTTTTGATGACTCTGTTAGCATGTTTTCCTAGGGCCATCCACCTAGCCCTGCCCCAGAAGTGGAAGAGATTGAGTGCACCGATGGCCAACCACTTATATTTCAGGATGAGTACATGGGGGAACCAACACAGCACATCTCGGATGATGAAGAAACACAGTTGCCAACTGCTGCTGCTTTCGCAATTGTGCAGACCGACAAGGAGGGCAGTGGTGAAGACTGGGTGGAAGACGATGTGGAGGACAATGAGATCCTCGACCCCACATGGAATCAGCGTCATGCACGTGACCTGTGTAGTTTGGAGGAAGAGGCGGTGGTCGCACAGAGCCACCAGCACAGCAGAAGAGGGAGCACAGGGTGCAAAAGCGGAGCGTCCGTCCCCTAGACAATACGCCTGCTACTTCCCAACGCAGCAAGGGACAGAGCTCACCAAAGGCAGGTCCAAGGAGTTCCCTAGCGTGGCAGTTCCTCAAACAATGTGCTGATGACAAGACACGAGTGGTTTGCACGCTGTGCAATCAGAGCTTGAAGCGAGGCATAAACGTTCTCAACCTTAGCACAACCTGCATGACCAGGCATCTAAGTGCAAAGCACAAGCTGCAGTGGAGTAGACACCTCAAAAACCAAGAAAGTTCTCTGGCTCCTCCTACTTCCTCTTCTGCTTCAGTCTCGGCCTCTTCATCCACCTCTGTAGTGACAGTGGCACCTGCCACCCCGCAATCAGAGGATCGGCAAGCAACACTACCACCTGGGTCACCAAACATCTCAACAATGTCCCATGGAAGCGTTCAGCTCTCTATCTCCCAAACACTGGAGCGGAAGAGGAAGTACCCCCCTACCCACCTGCGATCCCTGGCCCTGAATGCCAGCATTTCAAAATTCCTGGCCTTTGAAATGCTGTCATTCCATCTGGTGGAGACACAGAGTTTTGAAAGCCTGATGGCATTGGCTGTCCCACAGTACGTCGTGCCTAGCCGCCACTACTTTTCCAGGTGAGCCATCCCTTCCCTGCACAACCAAGTGGGGGACAAAATCAGGTGTGCACTGCGCAACTCCATCTGTGGCAAGGTCCACCTAACTACGGATACGTGGACCAGTAAGCACGGTCAGGGACGTTATATCTCCCTAACAGCACACTGTGTAAATGCAGTGGCGGCTGGGCCTGAGGTGGATAGCAGTTTGGCGCATGTCCTTCCACCACTGAGGATTGCAGGGCGCTTCAGTTTGCCTCCTTTTGCTAACTCCTCCTACTCCGCTTCCTCATCCTCTACCGCCTCCTCATCCGGTCAACGTAACACATTCACCACCAACTTCAGCACAGCCATGGGTAAACGACAGCAGGCAGTTTTAAAACGTTCCTGTTTGGGGGAAAAAACCCACACCGCGTAGGACATGGAACAACAGACCGATGAGTGGTTGGCAGCAGTGAGCCTCAAGCCGGGCCTGGTGGTGTGCGACAATAGGCAAAATCTCGTAGCAGCTCTGGGCCTAGCCGGTTTGATGCACATCCCTTGCCTGGCGAATGTGCTGAATTTGGTGGTGCAGAGGTTACTTAAAAGTTACCCGGATATGCCACAGCTGCTGCAGAAAGTGCGGGCCGTCTGTGCGCACTTTCGGCGTTCTCATCCTGCTGCTGCTCGCCTGTCAGAGCTGCAGCGTAACTTCGGCCTTCCTGCTCACTGCCTCATATGTGACGTGCCCACAAGGTGGAACTCCACCTTGCACATGCTGGCCAGACTGTGCGAGCAGCAGCAGGCGATAGTGGAGTTTCAGCTGCAGCATGCACGCGTGAGTCGCTCACAGAACCAGAACCACTTCACCACCAACAACTGGGCCTCCATGCGAGACCTGTGTGCCTTGTTGCGCTGTTTCGAGTACTCCACCAACATGGCCAGTGCTGATGACGCCGTTCTCAGCGTTACTATCCCAGTTCTATGCCTCCTTGAAAAAACGCTTCGGGCGATGATGGAAAAGGATGTGGCACAGGAGGAGGAGGAGTAGGAGGAGGCTTTCAGGGCAGTCATTCACAAGTGGCTCTGAGGTTGGGTTCCTGCACCAACAAACGCCAGGTCCATAATTGTCCAGCAAGGGCAGAGTTCTGGAGGATGACGAGGTGGAGGGTGAGGAGGAGGAGATGGAGGGGGAGGAACCATGTTCACAGCAGGGTGGCACCCAGACAAGCTAATGGCCATCACTGGTGCATGGCTGGGGGGATACAGAGGACACAGACGATACACCTCCCACAGAGGACAGCTTTTCGTTGCCTCTGGGCAGCCTGGCACACATGAGCCATTACATGCTGCAGTGTCTCGGCAATGACTGCCGCGTTGCCCACATTTTAACAGGTGCTGATTACTGGGTGGCCACGCTGCTGGATCCCTGTTACAAGGATTTAATTCCCTCACTGGAGTGTGATCACAAGATGCGCGAGTACAAGCGCACGCTGGTAGACGTGCTGCTGGTGGAATTCCCACCTGACAGCTGGGGCACAGTGGAAGCACAAGGCGAAGGCAGAGGAGGAGGAGAAAGAGGTCACCAACACAGCAGGGGCACCGCCAGCACCTCAGAAGGCAGGGTTAGCATTGCCGAAATGTGGAAAAGCTTTGTCAGCACGCCACAACAACCAGCACCACCAGCTGATATGGAACGTTTTAGCAGGAGGCAGCATTTCAGCAACATGGTGAAGCAGTATGTGTGCACACGCCTACACGTACTGAATGACGGGTCTGTCCCCTTAAACTTCTGGGTCTCCAAATTTGGCACATGGCCTGAGCTTGTCCTTTACGCCTTGGAAGTGCTGGCCTGCCCTGCAGCCAGTGTATTATCTGAACGTGTATTTAGCACGGCAGGGGGCGTTATCACAGACAAGCGCAGCCGCCTGTCCAGAGCCAATGTGGACAAGCTCACGTTCATTAAAATGAACCAGGAATGGATCCAACAGGACTTGTCTGTACCCTGTGCAGAATAGACACGTATACCGGCCTTACCCAGCCATTCTTGTATTTCTGATCTTTCTCACTTTTTTGGGGTGTACCGTAATTGAAAAAATAAATACATTAAAAACAAAAACCTGTGTTGGCTAACTTGTCCTCCTCCACCGCCGCTTCCACCTACACCGCCACCTACACCGCCACCTCAACCTTCTACTCCATAAGGACCTCGTCCTCCTAGGTCAAGATTTTTTAATTTTTTTGGTATTTTAAGTTATTTCCCTATCCACATTTGTTTGCAGAGTACTTGCCATGCTCTTACCAACATGTTGCTGCCATTTGCAGCCCTCTAGCCCTTTCCATTACTTTTTTAGAGACATTTTAGTAGTCAAAAATACGGGTCCCCTTTGACTTCAATGGGGTTCGGGGTCAAGTTCGGGTCCCGAACCCGGACTTTTTTACGAAGTTTGACCAAGCCCGTCGAACCTAAACATCCAGGTGTCTGCTTAACTCTAATCTCCAACTTAAACGTTTGGCTCCCTTAGGGAACCCCGTAAGGGAGCCAAACTTTTAAGTTGGAGATATGTGTGGTGCCTGTGTTTTATTCTCATTAATTGCTTTTAGTGCCTTCTTGTTCTGGTGACTCCCACACCCTCAGTTCTTGTATGAGAGTCACAAGGAAATGAAGTGAAGACTGAAAACCTATGAAATGGGAGGTGTTTTTGCCTATTAGATACCGGGCATGAAGAAATAATTGGGTTATATCAATTGTTGTGTTATTGTTTCTTTCAAAGTAATTTATAGGGTATATGACATAAGGATCTATGGGAAAAAATTACTGCGCAGGTCAATGAAAATAAAATAAAAGTGATAATAAAAAATGAATTAGGTAGTGCTGCTGCTGCAAAAAAATGTGCGATACACATAAAATACTATAGCTATAAAAATATGCTGCGCTGCAAAAAAGGAAGTAAATAAGTGAATAAATATACTTGTGTGGACACCAAGTTCATTGGTGGATGGTATAAACTTATAATAAAGTAAAACGCTAATAAGGTGAAACAGAAAAGTCCAAGCAAAATCAAAATCGCATATGTGAAGCCAAAGTCCATCTGTGTCCTATAAACACCCGAAAAGTGTTGGAAGAAAAATCTTCAAGTGAAGTTAATCAAAGGCACCTCCACCTCTATACAAAATGCCTGCTTACCAGCTCCAACTTCAAAAATTGCATTTGTTATTAAACTGTGCTGCTCCTATTTGTCCTCAGCCGTCCACCTCCTCATACAGATGATCCAGTATCGATCAATGCCACATCCGAGGGTATGGAGAGAAGAAAACTCATAGAGTAGTAATGTAGGCAATCGCGTTTATTAAAATAAAAAATAAAACTCACATGATTCGTTGTAAAATTAAGCGTATTATGTAAAGCCGGCCGGCTCAATATTTTCGCTCGTCCTTCCGGATTGTCGGTAAGCGGTGACGTCAGCACGCCGCTCTTCCCTACGTCGTTTCGTCACAGATGACGTCTTCCAGGGGTACGAGCGGCGCGCTGATCCACCGCTAATTATACATTCTGCGTGTCATTCGGAACGCCCAGTTCTGACATCCGGGAGTCATTGACACTGATCCTCCATCTTTAAAGAGGGATCCTTGCCCCTACTATTAATAGATTACGGCTACACTGGCATTAAATGCAAGCCAATCCAAAACACAAGGTTTTAAGGTAGCGGGGACTTTATGGTACATTGAGTGTGGACGATAAAAGTTAAAAATTAAACTCTAAAGTTAAAAATGAAAGCGACATATTACGATCGCTGTCAGTGCTCGGTAACATAGCATATCTACTAGGTAAAAATTAACAGGGACATGCACATGATGAGAAGCCAATTTGGTAGATAATTACAAACATTGATTAATTAGTATAAACAGCCTCCACTATCAATATGATAGGGGACTATATATATGCTTCCGCAACTGAATAAAAGATTATATATAAATAAGTAAATGGTCTTAAAATTTATTTTATCTACAGGTTAGCTGATTCGATCTCGATGATAGAACTTACTATGAAGCTTGTGGCAGCAAGCTAGGAAAGGAACAGAACAATTCTAAAATAGATAAATTAGGAAAAATATGCTAATGGGACCGGTATATAGCAGTCCCTATATACCCCTTGGTTTTCTAAAGAAGGGGGCCAATTTAGTAGTAGTAGTGCTAATGAAATCTACCTACCACATTCAAATGTTCTGAAACATCAGAAGGGTTATATATGTACAGTATGAGTCCCGGATCTCAGGGCTGGTTCACACTGATATTAGCAACCTTTTATCAATATACACTTATAGTCTGATTCCAACATAATGTAAAATAGATGTCCTAACTGTTATCTATGAATGCATTTACATCTACATCAACATTCATTCCATACGGGGTATAAGTTCGTACTTTATGAATCCAGGCCATTTCTAGCCTGGACAGTTCCCTTACAAGAGATCCACCTCTCCAATGAGCATCAAATTTATCAATGCCAAGGAAGAGGGTCCCCTCTGGGTTACGGTTATGATGCAGATCATAATGTAGTGACACAGAGTGCTGAGAGAAACCTGACCTGATGTTGGTCAGGTGCTCTCCCAGTCTTACTTGCATCTGCCTCTTAGTCCGGCCTATATACTGTAGTCCACATGGGCACTGTAATAAATACACTACACCCGTGGAACTACAAGTAATAAACGGCTCTATTAGATGTTCCCTAGAGGTACTAGTTGAAACAAATTTAAGGGTTTTCTTAGAGGTCACTTTATTTAACTTACATATTTGGCATCTCCGACATTGATGGTACCCTACGATGCCTCTCTGAAAAAAAGAGACCTTTTTGGTGGGAGGATCAACTACATTCGGAGCTATTTTGTCTCGCAGCGAGGGCACACCTCTAAAGATAACTTGAGGGTTCGGGGGAAGAAAGGTTTTGAGGACCCTATCATTCTCAAGTAAATGCCAATGCTTCTTGATTATTTTTCTGATGACATAATGTTGTGTAGAGTATGATGTAACAAATGGTACCACCGGACCAGTCTGATTAACTTTAGGGGCAGGATCCAAAAGAAGTTTGCGATCAGTCTCAGCCACTTCTTTTATAGTTTGTTCTAAGTGGTTGCGATCGTAACCCTTCTCTACCAATCTTTTTCTTAAAATTTCTGTTTGAGAGTGAAAATCATCAAGGGTGGTGCAGTTCCTCCTCATTCTGGTAAACTGGCTCTTAGGTACAGATTTGAGCCAGTTCTGATGGTGGCAACTACCCACTGGAATGAATGAGTTTCTATCCGTCTTTTTAAAAAACGTTTTGGTTTTGTAGGCACCCACATCCTTCATGATTGTAAGGTCCAGGAAATTAATCTTTTCCTGATCCGCCTCGTGTGTGAGATGGATCCCCCTCTCATTCATGTTCAACATATCAATGAAATCATCTAGCTGGGGTTTAGTGCCATTCCATAGGAGGAGGATGTCGTCAATATACCTTGCCCAAAGTTTGATATGCGGACTGAGGTTATTGTAGACGACATCCTCCTCCCACTTGGCCATAAACAAATTCGCCAAGCTTGGGGCGTATTTAGCGCCCATCGCGACACCTTTGACTTGCCGATAAAAGCTATGGTCGAACCAAAAGTAATTATGCCCTGCAGCATACTCCAGCAGTTCAAGAATATAGTCTCTCTGTTTTTGTGGTAAATCAGAGAGAGTATCCAAATAATATTTTACTGCTGTTATGCCCAAATTATGTGGGATAATTGTGTACAGCGAACTCACGTCCGCTGTCACTAGCCAAGTGTCAGTGTGAGGCTCTATCTGAGAGAGCAAATTAATCACCTGCCTTGTATCCCTTACATAAGATGGCATCCTTTGCACCAACGGTTGCAAAAAATGGTCGATATACTTGCCCACCCTGGACGTAACGGAATCTATACCACTTACTATGGGGCGTCCAGGGGGGCAAGTAAGGCTCTTATGAATCTTGGGGAGGCAGTAAAGGATCGGTATCCTAGGTGCCCTGGGAATAAGGAATTGTTGTTCCTTTTCGTTGAGTATACCCAAATCTACCCCCTTCTTAACCAGCACCTCTAAGTTGTCTTGGTATTGTTGGACAGGATTCCCCTTAAGAAGTGCATAGGTGTCACGATCGTCAATCAATTTCTTAGTCTCATTGATATACATAGATCTATCCATTAGGACTATCCCACCACCCTTATCCGCTGGTCTAATTACCAATTGTTTGTTGGTGCATAGGGAGTCTAACCCCTTAACCAGATTCTGGTCCATCTTACAATTAGAGACTTTGATTTTTTCCAAATCTCTCAGGAGTACATCTCTGAAAACTTTGATGGACGGGGCCAACGCCCCAGGGGGATTCCAGGTAGACGCATTGGACAATCCTGAATGTGAAATGAGGTCTTGTCCACTGGATCTATCTGAATTAGGAATACCAGCAAAATACCTTCTAATGTTGACTTTCCTGACATACCTGTGAATGTCCATGTAAGTTTGGAATTTGTTTAGTTTCTTTGGGGGGGCGAACTTTAGTCCCCGATCTAACAGGACCAATTCTGACTCTGTGAGAATATGGGAACTAAGATTGTAGATGCCTATGTCATCTACACTCTTGGTTTCTTTAGGTTTTGTCCGCCTCCCCCCTCTGCACCCTCTTTGTTTTCCACTGGTCTTTTGGTTCCTTGACTGGCCCTGGGAAAACCCCAATGTTCCCCCGCATCAACATTGGGTTGATCAGAAGAGACATCTCTAGAAGGGCCTAGCCGGTAGACCTCTTGTGTTTGATTATTCCGCTCATAATTAACATGACTCGGAATGCGTGGGCCTTCTCTATCAATTAGAGGGTAAAAATGATTTCTCGTGTCTGATTCACTATCATCATCATAATTTACCCTGCCCCTGTCTGAATAATGGTGAACATTATGTGGAGTTCTGTGTCCTTGATTGGGACCATAATATTGATTTTCTGCCCCGCTCCTTCCAAAACCACGTTCCCTTCGTGGGGAATCATTATAATAATGATTTTGGCTGGGATTTGTAGAACCACTGTTCCGGTCCACATTACTTCCATGTTTGTTTCGAGAAGTTTTTATATGGCCAAAACCATTGTCATACTGAAAGTTGTTGGGAGGAGGGCCTACTCCCCTATTAGGTGGTGGATGTGAAGCCCTTTTCACCTTCTTAGCAATCTTTTTCTTTTTAGGGGTCTTACCATGATCATTTCTGATCCAGGCATTGACTATAGGGGTAGTTATCTCGTGAGACAACTCTTCCCCTTGCATAATGGCCTCCATCCTAGAATTAGTTTCTGTCTGTTCATCAGCTGCTAGTTTTTTCTGCCACTCAAAAACCAAGCTAAGCTGATAATCATTAAAGTCTCTATTATATTTTTTCTTTTTCTTTAATTTCTGTTCCTTTTCTTCTTTATCCAAAATTTTAAGGAGATTGGAAGATCTATCTTTATATTCTTCACTCTCCTTATGGGGTAACATGGTTTCCTTTAGTGTTTTTATTTCGCTATCCAGGCTAACTAATTTAGCTTGTTTTTTGCATACCAAAAACTTCAAAAAATTTAATCCGGCATCATTAAAATATCGGAACCACTCTTGAAGTTCTAGGTCTCCTTTTTGGGGGCTAACCTGCCATCTAAGGCTCCTTGGTACCATATTGAGTTTAATGTAGGTCTCCAAAAAAGCCACATCCCATTGGGTGTGAACCTCTGAGATGGTAAGGTTTTTAAGTCTAATGAACTGCCCGCTCAAATCACCCTCTTTATACATCTGGAATACACCTTCAGTATTAAAATTCTTAGATGCTCGATATTCAAACACATCCATGATAAAGGGCGTGATTGGGCTATGCAATATCACTTATGGGCGTGAACGGACCCAAGCAGTCACAAAATAAATCAATAGCAATGAGACTGTGCACTCTGTGACAAAGTGAAATAACCGCTGCTGTAAAGTGGTATCTATTTGCAATGTATCTATGGGAAAAAATTACTGCGCAGGTCAATGAAAATAAAATAAAAGTGATAATAAAAAATGAATTAGGTAGTGCTGCTGCTGCTGCTGCAAAAAAAAAAAAATGTGCGATACACATAAAATACTATAGCTATAAAAATATGCTGCGCTGCAAAAAAGGAAGTAAATAAGTGAATAAATATACTTGTGTGGACACCAAGTTCATTGGTGGATGGTATAAACTTATAATAAAGTAAAACGCTAATAAGGTGAAACAGAAAAGTCCAAGCAAAATCAAAATCGCATATGTGAAGCCAAAGTCCATCTGTGTCCTATAAACACCCGAAAAGTGTTGGAAGAAAAATCTTCAAGTGAAGTTAATCAAAGGCACCTCCACCTCTATACAAAATGCCTGCTTACCAGCTCCAACTTCAAAAATTGCATTTGTTATTAAACTGTGCTGCTCCTATTTGTCCTCAGCCGTCCACCTCCTCATACAGATGATCCAGTATCGATCAATGCCACATCCGAGGGTATGGAGAGAAGAAAACTCATAGAGTAGTAATGTAGGCAATCGCGTTTATTAAAATAAAAAATAAAACTCACATGATTCGTTGTAAAATTAAGCGTATTATGTAAAGCCGGCCGGCTCAATATTTTCGCTCGTCCTTCCGGATTGTCGGTAAGCGGTGACGTCAGCACGCCGCTCTTCCCTACGTCGTTTCGTCACAGATGACGTCTTCCAGGGGTACGAGCGGCGCGCTGATCCACCGCTAATTATACATTCTGCGTGTCATTCGGAACGCCCAGTTCTGACATCCGGGAGTCATTGACACTGATCCTCCATCTTTAAAGAGGGATCCTTGCCCCTACTATTAATAGATTACGGCTACACTGGCATTAAATGCAAGCCAATCCAAAACACAAGGTTTTAAGGTAGCGGGGACTTTATGGTACATTGAGTGTGGACGATAAAAGTTAAAAATTAAACTCTAAAGTTAAAAATGAAAGCGACATATTACGATCGCTGTCAGTGCTCGGTAACATAGCATATCTACTAGGTAAAAATTAACAGGGACATGCACATGATGAGAAGCCAATTTGGTAGATAATTACAAACATTGATTAATTAGTATAAACAGCCTCCACTATCAATATGATAGGGGACTATATATATGCTTCCGCAACTGAATAAAAGATTATATATAAATAAGTAAATGGTCTTAAAATTTATTTTATCTACAGGTTAGCTGATTCGATCTCGATGATAGAACTTACTATGAAGCTTGTGGCAGCAAGCTAGGAAAGGAACAGAACAATTCTAAAATAGATAAATTAGGAAAAATATGCTAATGGGACCGGTATATAGCAGTCCCTATATACCCCTTGGTTTTCTAAAGAAGGGGGCCAATTTAGTAGTAGTAGTGCTAATGAAATCTACCTACCACATTCAAATGTTCTGAAACATCAGAAGGGTTATATATGTACAGTATGAGTCCCGGATCTCAGGGCTGGTTCACACTGATATTAGCAACCTTTTATCAATATACACTTATAGTCTGATTCCAACATAATGTAAAATATATACCGGTCCCATTAGCATATTTTTCCTAATTTATCTATTTTAGAATTGTTCTGTTCCTTTCCTAGCTTGCTGCCACAAGCTTCATAGTAAGTTCTATCATCGAGATCGAATCAGCTAACCTGTAGATAAAATACATTTTAAGACCATTTACTTATTTATATATAATCTTTTATTCAGTTGCGGAAGCATATATATAGTCCCCTATCATATTGATAGTGGAGGCTGTTTATACTAATTAATCAATGTTTGTAATTATCTACCAAATGACACGCAGAATGTATAATTAGCAGTGGATCAGCGCGCCGCTCGTACCCCTGGAAGACGTCATCTGTGACGAAACGACGTAGGGAAGAGCGGCGTGCTGACGTCACCGCTTACCGACAATCCGGAAGGACGAGCGAAAATATTGAGCCGGCCGGCTTTACATAATACGCTTAATTTTACAACGAATCATGTGAGTTTTATTTTTTATTTTAATAAACGCGATTGCCTACATTACTACTCTATGAGTTTTCTTCTCTCCATACCCTCGGATGTGGCATTGATCGATACTGGATCATCTGTATGAGGAGGTGGACGGCTGAGGACAAATAGGAGCAGCACAGTTTAATAACAAATGCAATTTTTGAAGTTGGAGCTGGTAAGCAGGCATTTTGTATAGAGGTGGAGGTGCCTTTGATTAACTTCACTTGAAGATTTTTCTTCCAACACTTTTCGGGTGTTTATAGGACACAGATGGACTTTGGCTTCACATATGCGATTTTGATTTTGCTTGGACTTTTCTGTTTCACCTTATTAGCGTTTTACTTTATTATAAGTTTATACCATCCACCAATGAACTTGGTGTCCACACAAGTATATTTATTCACTTATTTACTTCCTTTTTTGCAGCGCAGCATATGACATAAGGAGCTTGATGTACCAGAAGCATGTACAACTTTCAGCACACTTTACACATATTACACATAGACACACATTTAACCCTTTAGTTGCACAAGATGTTAACCCCTTCCTAACCAGTGTCATTAGCACAGTGACAGTGTATAGTATTAGCCCTGATCACTGTATTAAGCCTGATACAAACTAATAGTTTTCGTTCAAAAAATGGACAGCTCTGCTCGGAGCCGCTGTACTAAAGATCCATTGTGTTTTGATAGGAGAGTGCCCCTTCCTGCCAGAACACTCCAATTAGCGCTCACTGCCATTGGCTGAGAGCACTGGCCGGGAGCCGGTCGGGAGCCGGTGGGCTGCTGGTTTTCCAGCATGCTCGTCCGACAGAAGCTGGCCAAACAGCCGGCTTCTGCCGAACTGGCTGACATACACACTGACTAAATGTCAGACAGTTTAATCAAACACAGCTGGACTCAAATGAAGGTGTAGAACCATCTCAAGGATGATCAGAAGAAATAGACACTACCTGAGTTAAATATAGGAGTGTCACAGAAAAGGGTCTGAATACTTAGGACCATGTGATATTTCAGTTTTTCTTTTTTAATAAATCTGCAAAAATGTGAACAATTCTGTGTTTTTCTGTCAATATGGGGTGCTGTGTGTACATTAATGAGAAAAAACAATGAACTTAAACGTTTTTAGCAAATGGCTGCAATATAACAAGAAGAGAAAAATGTAAGGGGGTCTGAATACTTTCCGTTCCCAGTGTATATGATCGCAATTCTGAAATTTAAAAAATCTGTAAAAATTAGCAAATTCGTAATTTAGAAAATTCGTAAATTCGAAATTTTAAAATCCGAAAAATTTGAAAGAATAACTAACTAATTAATAATAACTAACTATTAAATTATATGTATTGGAAATTCCTTTCAAATTTGACTGTTAGTGAATGTAACAAATACGAATTAATCCGAAGTTACGAATTATCCAAAATAACGAATGCCATATCTAAACGAATGGAACACAATGAATAAATAATAATAGTAAAAAGTTTTTACTATTTATGTGAAAAAAATTACATACATTTATTTTGGTTATAGCGTTGCATGACCGCACAATTACCAGTTAAAATAGCGCAGTGCTGAACAGCAAAAAATGATCTGGTGATGAAACAAGTGTAAAATCTTCCGGAACTGAAGTGGTTAAGGAGTGCCACAAAACCTGCACAGATTGGATACAAGAGTGACAGTGATCCCTTTGTACTGTCCTGCCTTAGCACTGTATTGTACGTCCTTGTGGGTCACTTTAGGAAAAATAAATTTCTGTTATGAAAACAGATGCAGTACACAGAATTCTCCAGTATGAATGGGAATACAAAGCAAATGGAATACAAGCTCAGACTGGTATATCATCTCGATGGCCTCTGTATACATATCTTATCTTATCATCAACACTAATCCCCGATTATCTGTGTAGATCAGTTAAGGAGCACTGATAAGGTCTTGGAAAAAACACGATTCCATGTTATTTATGAACAATATGTATTCAGTTATAGATGTTTCAGTTTTGAAATGTGATAGTGTTTTTCATTTCTGATTGGTAAAAATCTTGGTGCAGCTTCTGGTAAGCAATGTTTCCAGCATGTTACAGTAAGCTGTGGATGAGAGATGCTATTCATGTTACTCCGCCACACATGATGGACTCTCCCGTATTGATTTAGGGCTAGGGAATGAGTTGCTAATGCACCGGGTAGTGGACTCGGCCTATGAGCCTCGTCTACTATCCAATCATTCGCCATTTTGGGTAAAGCTCAATGTCACTATGACATCGGACCGCATGCCCTGGAAAGTGAACCCATACTGGCTGACCCTATTGCCACCTACAGATGGGACAGGGGAGGCAATACTGGAGTTCTATCACTTCAACATGGGCTCTGCTAGTGCAGCGATTGTATGGGACGCACTTAAAGCATTTCTGAATGGCTGCCTGATCAAGGAGATCTCGGGTATTAAAACCCGCTCCAGGGAATGGGAAAAAAGGGTACGAGATGAACTGAAAGCTAGGGAACAAGCCCCGGTTGCAGACCCCTCTCAAGCTAGGCATGACTCTTGGAGGGAGGCACAATCCCTCTATAACTCCGTTCTATTAACGGCAGCAGAGAAGAGCAGATACTTCCAACAACAAAGCTATTTCGAGGGAGGGGAAAACACGGGGCGCCTCCTTGCCCTCATAGTAAGGGGGCAGCGGGAAACCTCAAATATTACAGCAATAGAGGCGAATACAGGGGAGTTGCACACCACAGGGTCTGATATCCTGAAGGATTTCCAAAATTTCTATGAGGAATTATACTCCTCTAAAGCTAGATACAGTCCATCAGATATGACTGATTTTTTGCAATCATGCACCTTTCCACAGTTGTCTGAAGCTGATAGGGAAATGTTAAACTCGCCAATCACTATGCCAGAGCTGAAGAATGCACTGCACGAGGGTTCGCTACATAAGTCACCAGGACCAGATAGCATACCGGCAGAGGTATACTCTCAGTATGAAGAGATGCTTCTGCCGCCCTTGCTACAGACTTTGCAGGAGGTAACTGAAACAGGTACATTACCAGAGAGCATGCAGGAAGCCATAATTATCGTCATATTAAAGCCAGGAAAGGATAAACTGCTGATGGATTCCTATCGCCCAATATCTTTGCTAAATGCAGATGTCAAGCTATTGGCCAAAATATTGGCCTCAAGGCTATCACGGGTGATAGGAAAACTGATACATAGAGATCAATGTGGCTTTATACCAACTCGCTCCACGGCAGATAATATTCGGCGACTTTATTTGAATTTGCAGATGCCGGTGGACAATCCGGGAGGTAGGGCCATCCTGTCGCTGGACGCTGCCAAAGCATTTGACAGTGTGGAGTGGCCCTACCTCCTGGAGACCCTGGCAAGATTCGGAATGGGAGATAGGTTTATAGAATGGGTGAAGGTGCTGTACTCTGAACCCAGAGCCAGACTCCGTATCAATAACTATCTTTCATCTACGTTCAAGCTGTATAGAGGTACCCGGCAGGGGTGCCCATTGTCCCCATTGCTGTTTGCATTGGCGATCGAGCCCCTGGCCATCTCTATTCGCAACTCTACCGAGGTGGTGGGATTCCGTAGGGGCCAGAGGGAAGATAAGATATCATTGTATGCAGACGATGCGCTAATCTAATCGCTGCAGATCATTGGGAAGTTTGGTTGCTTCTCGGGGTTTGCCATTAACTGGTCAAAGTCAATCCTGATGCCTATAGACAAAATGGAGGGACCACTGCCACATGGAGCAGAGCAGATTGTTATAAGCAACAGTTTTAGGTACCTAGGAGTGGTGGTATCTCCAAATCCGGCGGAGTATCTCCAGCTAAATCTGGGCCCACTATTGGCCAGACAGAAGGAGAAATGCAATAGTTGGTGTAAACTTCCACTATCGGTGGTAGGACGGGCAAACCTAATTAAAATGATATGGGCACCACAGCTCCTGTACGTCTTCCACAATTCCCCTATGTGGATTACAAACAAATGGTTTAAACAAATTGAAACATTGATGAGAGGCCTGATATGGAAGAAGAAGACAGCCAGGATTAGCCTAGCTACCCTTCAGTATAGAAAGGATAGGGGAGGTCTTGCTGTCCCACATCCTAAAACGTATTTTTTGGCTGCTCAGACTCAACACCTAGCGGGATGGGGATGGGAAAAGAATGAGGACTCTATTTGTAATATGGTAACGAGTTGTGCCCCTACATTAGTGGCAGCATATCACCTAGAAATGGACCTCCCTAGCATACCAGGCTCTTCCCCAACAGGTATTTTGCTTAAAAGGGTTTGGGGGGAGGTTAGGAAAGCCCTGGGAATAAAGGGACCGTTGCCCTTTACCCCGATATGGCATAATCCAAGATACCCGGAAATACAGGATCTAAGGGGATTCGCTGTGTGGAAGGAGAAAGGGATACATTTTGTCGAGCAGTTGTATGAAGGGGAGGTATTGAAAACATACGAACAGTTGTGTCGGGAATTCCAGTTAAATCCAAAGGGATTTTATCAGTACCTCCAACTTCGACATGCGCTACAGGTACAACAAAAAACACAATCCCTAATAACATCGGCAGCCCCCATAATCAAGGCAGTACTCGAAATAGAGGATCGGAAAGGACTAATTTCCAAAATATATAGGGAACTACTATCTAGGGCCCAGGATTATACATCCTTAAAATGTCGCAGCAAGTGAGCTGAAGATGTAGGGAATATAGACGAAAGCCTTTGGAAAAGGGCCGTAGAATGTATTCCCGTAGTATCGATATCAGCATCACATAGATTGTCACAGCTATTTATTTTGCACCGGGCATATAGAACACCAGAGCAGATGTACAGGTGGGGAGGAAGAGACTCCCCGCTATGCCCGAAGTGCAAAATACATCAGGGCGATTTTATACACCTGATCTGGAGATGTCCAAAACTACACCGGTATTGGGAGGAGGTCTCCCAGTGCATAAGTAGACTTGCACAGACACACATCCCACTGGATCCCCTGGTATATATATTGGGGTCCATAGAGGTGGACACCTTCCCAAAAGGAATTTATATAATGTTAACTAGAGTATTATATCTAGCAAGAAAACTTACAGCACGATACTGGATGGCACCAGAGGTCCCCACGGGAAGGCAGTGGATTCTACTAGTGAATTCCTTACTTCTTAGAGAAAGACTAACATATAGTCGTAGGGGGGAAACTGGGAAATTTGATCAGATTTGGCAAACATGGCTGTGCGACGACAGACTTTCTCCACCACAGTCGATAAGGGATAGACTACTGAGATAAATATAAAGAATAGGGAGGAGTAGTGTACGAAAACAAGAAAATAAATGAGAGGTAAAATTAAATGTTCATGATAAATAAGGTGGTGTGGGTAGGGAAGGGAGGAAGGGAGGGTGGAAAATAGAAACACGCACAAAAGAATGCACAAAAGGGATATAGACAAAAAAAGGGAGTAAGTCTGGGAACTAGAGTTTTACATATTTTATTGTCTATATAATATGCACTGTATTTTGTATTTGAATATCCGCACAAAGTGTATGATAAATGTAAACATTGAATAAAAACTAAATGATTTAACAGTAAGCTTTGCTGAGTTCAGACTTGTTTCTGTGGGGGGACAAATTTATTAGTCAGATGACATGTCTGATGTGCTACGGGGCCACCAGATCACTTTACAGGCAAAGTGCTGAAAACTGAGAGCAAGTACAACTCCGAGTAATGAATCACTTCCTGTCCAATTTCTGCTAGAGACTCAGTTTTATGACCTAAAGAAATACATATATGTGTACGGCGTGTCTATGCATTTCTGGTAAATAGTTTGAATTGTTTCTGAATATTTGTTAATTTCGGTTTTGAAGCAGTATTAAAGTGGTTGTAAAGGCTGAAGGCTTTTTTTACCTTCATACATTCCATGCATAAAGGGAAAAGACCTTCTGTGGGCTGCTCTCCCCCCACAGCCCCCCTAATACTTACCTGAGCTCCCTATCAATCCAGCGATGTGCACGAGAGCCTCGGCTGTCCCAGGACTTGCTTTCCTCATAGGCAGAGACAGCAGAGGAAGCCATTGGCAATCATAGACAGAGAGCCAATTAGGAGAGGGTGGGGCCAAGCTGAGGCTCTATGGGGTTTATTCACTAAAAGCAAATAGACTGTGCACTTCAGAAAGTGCAGTTAAACTCTGAAAGTGCAATTGTTCCAGAGATTAGTAAATGAGATAAGGCTTCAGTTTGCAAAGAATACCCAATCAACGGCCGGTCGTAGGTCCCCTGGACCCGAAACTTGGCACACATGTAGCCCCATGTCTCCTCTACAAGTGAGCAAAGTTTTTTTGTCTGGGGGACCTATGGCTGAGGCATGGGCACAGTGAGGCATGGGCACAGTGAGTCATGGACACAGTGAGGCATGGACACAGTGAGGCATGCACATGGACACATTGAGGCAAAGTGAGGCACAGTGAGGCATGCAGATGGACACCCTAGGCTTATACTCTTGTCAATAAGTTTTCCCAGTTTTTTGTGGTAAAATTAGGTGCCTCGGTTTATATTCCGGTCAGCTTATGCTCGAGTATATACGTTAGTTAGCCTCCTTTGCCTTGGAGTCCATAGAGCTAGTGTGCATGAGTCTTAGCATGTGTATTATTTGTTCAGCTGAAAAATCCAGCTCCAGATCACGCTCCCACTGTTCCAAGATTTTGCCACAACTGGGGTTACCGTCAGTGACCCAGGACCAAAAAAGGGCACTTGTTTCCCAGGAGAGAACCACAAGAAGCATCCCAGTGGTGTTAGCGGGGAGCCAGAGGGAGCCAGGGAATAAAAGAGGTTAGTGGGGACCCAGACTCGTAGGATATGAGTAGTCAACAGGGAGACAGATCCCGAGAGCCCTCTGTGCTCCCAGGACCGTCAGAGGGCATATAATAGGTTGTAGCCTGCCTGTTGTTCTCCAGAGAATCACACATTTTGGAACGGGTATGAAAGCGCCAATTGAGGATCTATTGGAGTGCTATGGCCCTGAAGAAGCGGCGTATGTCAGGGTGGCCTAGACCCCCCATCCCTTTAGGTCTCTAAAGTAGGAACACAGCCAACTTAGATTTTTTATTGTGCCATATAAACCCGACTATTAGGATCTGAAGATGGTCGAAGAAGCTTTTGAGAAGAGGGATAGGTAACATCTTTATTAGGAAGAGTACCCAAAGATTTTGATATCAACATTGAGCAGCGATATTGGACGGTAGCTTTGAGGGAGGGCAGGATCCTTACCCTTCTTTGGAAGCACCGTGATGTGAGCTAACAAAGCTTTGGGTGGGATCGGGCAACCATTAGCGAACGAGTTAAAGTACCTACACATATGATTTAGCGTAGTATGCTTTGGTATATCCATCTGGGCCGGGGCTTTTCCCATTGGGCAAAGGTTTCACTGTCTCAGCGACCTCAGCGAGGAGAAATGGGAGGTTCGAGAATGTCAGATAAGGGAGTCCGGCCTGTCGGGGAGATGATTTTGTCTAAAGTATATCATTCTGTATAATAGTCCCAAAATAATGAGGCAATCCCAGAAGAATGTAGAGTCGCCTCACCACCAGGGGACTGAAGTGTACATATATGGGAGGCTATTCGGCTCTTCTGAAGTGCCCTAGGGAGCATTTTGCCACACTTGTTGCCATAACCATAGTATTTTTGGGATAAGTAGCGTAGTTGCATGTGGGCGCGACGATCCAAGAGGTGCAAGAACAACTCTCAGAGCTCGGTCAGATGCCAAAAGGCCTCAGCATCCCCCTGGTGTTTATGTCTGACCTGTAAAGCTGTCAGTACTCTCTGAAAGTCGATCTGCCTTTCTTTTTTGATTTTAGTGCCCAACAAGATCAAACCCCCCCTAAGTACCGCTTTATGGCCCTCCCATATAACGCCCTCTGATAAATCATGGGACGCATTTTCTGAGAAATAGTGCGAGATAGTGTCGATAACCTTAGATACCAGGCATCGTCTAGTAAATTCTCATTCGGTTTCCAAGACCACGCCCTAGGCGACCCATCGGGAACCTATATCGTAGTGAAAATCGTAGTGAAAACATGATCCACACACAGAAGATCTATGCGTGTATAGACATCATCCACCCTGGAGTAGTAGCTATAGGCTCTGTCAGATGCGTGTAGAGCTCTCCAAGTGCCAATAAGAAAATTGTTCTGCAGCAAATGCTTAAGAAAGGCATGGGAGTGTGTAAGGCAGCCATGGGATGTATATAAGAGGAGGTTTGGGTTGACATTGATGTCTCCCCCTAAGGATCAGGAGGCCCTCTTGGAAGTCTGCCAACTTTTCTAAGACTGCATCTATAAAGGAGAGTTGTTGAGAATTGGGTGCGTAGAGGATCTCAAATGTAAATTATTTTCTGGCTATATGACCCCCTTCACAAAAACATAGCGGCCTTGCGGGTCAAGATAGCTCTCTGAGGATTGAAACATGCATGATTTGTGGAATGCAATGGCCGTACCGTGGGATTTAGCCACCAGGAGTTACTAAAGAACCATTGGTTGTAGAGGTGCGTACGCATCTTGGGGAGGGAATGTTGCCTGAAGTGTGTCTCCTGCAGGAACACTACCTGGGCACCCAGGTGTTTCAATTCCAAACATAATTTGTTGCTCTTGTGTGGAGAGCAGAGACCCCACACATTATAAGACAGTACCTTAGGTGATGACATACCCAAAACTAGTGACGAACGAGCCTCAAACAAAAAAATATGAGAAAAATTTGAGAAAAAATAAATAAAAATCGAAAGGAAACAGTAGGGGGGTGAGGTGGGGAAGGAAGAAGGGAGGAAAAATAGAAAGGAAGAAGAAGGACAGTCATCTAAATAGGTGGGGCCTAAATGGGGTATGTGGGTAACCATAAAGGGAACGTGGGGTCCGGCGCCCCATCCAGTCCACAAGAACAAGTAAACAAGTTAACTATTAACGATTAAGGGGCACCTTAGCATGTATCCAGTAAAGGTGCAGAACAACAGGCCTAGGAGTGCAACATGTACTCAGGTAGAAGGGAGATAATCCTAGCACAGGGTAGTTCAGCAGTACAATAAACTCCAGTATCTTCCATGGTGCCAGTCTGTGGTTTTAACAATGCAGCCAATAAGTCATGCGACCTGCCTAGGTTGCAAATGTGTGTAAGAAGAAGGTCAAGGTCCCTCCAGAGCATAGCAGGTAGGTATCTGCATGATGCATTCAATCTCCAGCCATGGAAGGATCAGGGAAAGGAGCCTGAGGCTTATCCCTGGTTCGTCGTTTGCGACCGCAGCATCGTCGCTTGCCACTTGCAAGAACCCATGGTTGAGGCAGCTGGGGAATCTAAATATCTTGAATACTACACCATTCTTGGAAGTCAACCGGTTCAAGCTCCAGGGTGTGCAGGAAAGAGGGGAGATCATCCTTAGTGTGCAGTATGGCCCACCGGCCATTTTTGGATGCCTGCAGGCTGAATGGAAAACCCATCGATATCTAAGGCCAGCAGATTGAATCGCTTTCAGCAGCGGGTGAAGGGCCCTGCACTGCATAAGGAATGCACCTAGAGAGATCTTGGTAGAAAAACAAGTGGGCCCTGTCAAAGACCGGTCTATTGCGCATTTTTTGCATGATGCGCTCTTTGGACCAGCTGAGATACGACGGCGTATCTCCATTTTCTCCCCGGGTATCTATGCGTCTGATTCCTAGAATCATTTACGCATAGATACGGCGTAGATCCGACTGGCGTAAGTCACTTACACCGTTGGATCTTAGATGTAATTCTACGCTGGCCGCTAGGTGGCGTTTACGTTGATTTCTCATTTGACTATGCAAATGAGCCTGATACGCCGATTCCCGAACGTTTTTGCGCCGCCTCGTCGTCATTTAAGTTGTTTCCGTAAGCGTAAACTTACCCCTGCTATATGAGGGGTACGTTTACGAAGGTCCGTCGTATGCCATATTAAGTATGGCGTCGGGACAGCGTCGTCTTTTTCGATCATTTACGTAGTTTTACTAAGTCTTTTGCGAATAGGTGTGGGGGTGCGCTTAATTTAAATACAAGCCGCCCCCTTTGAATTATGTGGCCTTACGCCAGGCCATTTACACTGCAACGCCGCAAATTACAGAGCAAGTGCTTTGAGAATACGGCACTTGCTCCAGTAAGTTGCGGCGGCGTAGTGTAAATGGCTTACGCTATGCCGCCGCGTATTCTACGAGAATCTGGCCCTTTAAGTGTATACTTATGAAGCTTGCGAATGATATCCCTGGGATTTTCAGGGTCATCTGATGCCTGAGCACCCTATGGGCCCTGTTTATTTCAATCAGGGCCGAGGCTGGGAGATTTTCAAAGTCGTGCATTAATAAATCTTTTGAGGAGGATCAGTGGGCTCGATGGGTCTCCAAAGCTCGCCATGCCAAAAAAACACCTATGAATAAGTCAGATTGCAAGCCAGATGTTGTTTGGGGGCTACCTGGTTCAACAGGCTCCGGACGCACGGATCCTACCCTGATGCGTGGCCAGACTGGAACACTTCCTGCAGATCAGTCCCCAGGCCTCATATCCTCCAGCCGTATACAGGGCAAGCCTACCCACCCTACCCACTCTTGTGTTAGTCAGAATGCTTTTTGACTCACTCAGACCGAAACCAACACCCGGAGCGTACATCTTCCAATCCGCCATAGTACTTCAAAACTGCGGCATCTTCTCCAACCCACAACCAGGAACATGTAGCAGCACTTCCTTATCCTCCTCTGCAGTGGGGGGCTCCCCCCGCCAACGGATTGGTGAGGATACTTTCTGGTGCCAAATGTAACAAGGTCCGGGGCCTCCAAAAGCCTAATGGTGAGCTCCAGACAGAGTAAGGAAGAGCTGACATCCTTCTATGTAGAATGGGTTACGAGGCATGGTGGGTGTAATGCAAGGAAGATACATGGGTGCCAGAAACATCTTGAATGCAAAGATTGTCTCTTAAACAGAACTGTGGGAGAGAGGGTTTAGGGCCAGGACACCCTTTAGTAGTTGCAATGTTAATTGGCAGACTCCGAGACTTCCATATGTAGACAGTCATGCAGGGAAAGGCACCCAGTCGGACACCACATCTGTATGTGTAGACACGCTGTCTCCTATGACAATAATCTTGAACAGTTTCTAACAAAGGTTTCAATGAACTCTTTCACTTCCTCTACAATCTCCTATTGTAGATCTTCACTCAACTGAGCTCCCAGTCTCTCTCACTAGACTTGCTATTGCCACTGGATTTCCTGAGCTCTTTCAACCTTCTCTCTCAGTATCTTTCTTAAGCATCACCTCCGCTTTCCTCCTGGATCCCTAGCTTGGCTTCCGAGATTCTCCTTAAGCGTCACCCCACTGGTCTGCTTGGTCCCTGGCTTGACACACAAGGCTGCTCTGCAAGTGTCACCTCTGCTGGCTGGGTCCCTGGCTTGACTCCTGCTGAAGTTTCCCAATTCTTCACCATTCTCGGATGGTGAGAATACTGCTCTGGTACTTTCTTCAGCTACTCACAATGGTCCCTGGTAATAAGGTAGATGGTCCCTTAGTGGTGACAGATTCCCCTCTACCTCTGACCACAACAGGTCTCTGGCTGGCAGAACCATCACTTCTGGTTGGAAGCTTCAGTCCAAACCCTACGCTGCTCTGTTGCATCTGGATAGGCCCTCAGACAACCTAGCAGCCAGATGTCCCCAGGATAAGCCTCAGGCTCTGGCCTAGCAGCCTGGGGCAGCACAACACACATCCACCCAGACAGCTGTCCAGGAGCACAGAACCCCAATTACCTGACCTCACCCAAATAAAATAGGCTCTCCCAGCAGGTCAAGGGACCAAAGAAGATCCCTGCCCACTGGCTGAGATACCCTATCTATTCCTGATCTGTCCTTGCAATGCCCTTGTCTTACCTAATGCCACCAGATACCCAGCCATCTAGTTACAGCAATTCCAGAATTAGGGTGGAATCAATTGATCCCCTATTAATTGGCCAAGGCGACTATATCTGGCAGGTACATTTACTAGCAGCCCTGCCTAAGCATCAGTGTCCTAATTTTTTTTCACATTTTTATACTGGATATGTTTTGTAGCAGAAAGTAACAAATATTAATTTCTGTTATGAAAACAGACGCAGTACACAGAATTCTCCAGTATATGAGAATACAACACACAAAGCAAATGGAACACAAGCTCAGACTGGTATATCATCTCGATGGTCTCTGTATTAGACATTAGTGTTGCTCACGAATATTCGCATTGCGAATATTCGCTACGAATATTGCATATTCGAGTATTCGCGAATAACTCGAATATCGCGGCGAATATTCGCTATTTCGAATATTCATATTTTTTCAAATTTCGCAATCAATTTCGCAAACAATTTCACAATTTTTTTTTTTTAGAACATTTAGAGAATATTCGTAAATATCGAATATTTGTGATATTTTTTTTTTTTTAAATTTTTAACAGTTTATTGATGAGACATCTGAGCAGATTTCCTTACATTGGTTTGGGAGGTGCTCTTGGAGGTGCGCCCGCAGGCCTGAACCTTGGTGGTGGTGTGCGATCCTTGCGTGCCTCATGAGAGCGGTTTCTGACCACCTTGCTGTGAATGGCGCAGCTAACACTACTTAGTAGTGCAGCTTCACATAAAGCTTAGGCAGTGCATACGAATCGAAGACACTAGCATCAGAGATATCCCTGACAGCTGCAGCCTCAAC
Source organism: Rana kukunoris (assembly GCA_029574335.1). Lineage (NCBI taxonomy): Eukaryota > Metazoa > Chordata > Amphibia > Anura > Ranidae > Rana > Rana kukunoris. Next base: position 90,143,416 of record CM056051.1, read on the forward strand.
GATGTTTCTGATCACAAACTTCTTGATGGCCTTGTCTTTTGGGACACAGCGGGCACAGTTGGTGCACCGGATAGGCTGGACATGCCCACGTCCCTTCTTGGCACGTCCGTTGTTCCTTCTTTTCTTGGTCATCTTGGACTCGAAGGCTGCAAAGAGCATTCGTGATATTTTATCCCAAAAAAATAGCGAAATTTCGCAATTATTTTCGCTTTGGCATATGCGAAATTTCGCTATTTTTTTTTTTATAAAATATAGCGAATATTCGTAAATATCGAATATTCGTGATATTTTATCCAAAAAAATAGCCAATTGGTGCATTGGCGAAATTTCGCAATTTTTTTTTTTTTATAAAATATCACGAATATTCGATATTAACGAATATTCGCGAATATTCTTCGAAATATTCGCTAAATATCGCGAAATCGAGTATGGCGTATTCCGCTCATCACTATTAGACATGTGCATTTCGTTTCGTTCCGAATCGTAATTCAGACGAATTTTCCAATATTCGGACATTCGGATGCATACGAATTACCGAATTGTATTGTTAATGAATTTAACCGAATCCGAAATAACGTTTTTGAATCGAAAAACCGTGGCCGAAATTCGAATCGAATTCGAAAACAAATTCTATTCGACTCGAATTTGAAAACAAATCCTATTCGAATCGATTTTGAAAACAATTTGAATCGAAAACAAATTCAAATGAAAATTGAAAGCAAATTTGAATCAAAATCTAAAAAATATAAATGGATTTCTAAAAAACAATACAATAAAATAGAATATAAAATAATAAAACAATAGAATGAAAATCAAAGAATAGTAAAGAACAGAATAGAATTTAATAGAATGTAATCAAATACAATAATACAAATACATACAATCAAATTCAGTTGAAATAATTTCCAATCCGGTGAAAATAATTTCAAATCCGGTTGAAATAATTTCAAATCCGGTTGAAATAATTTCCAATCCGGTTGAAATAATTTCAAATCCGGTTGAAATGATTTCAAATCCGGTTGAAATGATTTCAAATCCGGTTGAAATGATTTCCAATCCGGTTGAAATAATTTCAAATCCGGTTGAAAATTCTATTCGACTCGAATTCGAAAACAAATCCTATTCGAATCGAATTTGAAAAAAATTTGAATCGAAAACAAATTCGAATGACAATTGAAAGTAAATTTGAATCAAAATCTAAAAAATATAAATCGATTTCTAAAAAACAATACAATAAAATAGAATATAAAATAATAAAACAATAGAATGAAAATCAAAGAATAGTAAAGAACAGAATAGAATTTAATAGAATGTAATCAAATACAATAATACAAATACATACAATCAAATTCGGTTGAAATAATTTCCAATCCGGTGGAAATAATTTCAAATCCGGTTGAAATAATTTCAAATCCGGTTGAAATCATTTCCAATCCAGTTGAAATTATTTCAAATCCGGTGGAAATAATTTCAAATCCGGTTGAAATAATTTCAAATCCGGTTGAAATGATTTCCAATCCGGTTGAAATAATTTCAAATCCGGTTGAAATAATTTCAAATTCGGTTGAAATAATTTCAAATTCGGTTGAAATAATTTCCAATCCGGTGGAAATAATTTCAAATTCGGTGGAAATAATTTCAAATCCGGTTGAAATAATTTCAAATTCGGTTGAAATAATTTCAAATTCGGTTGAAATAATTTCAAATCCAGTTGAAATAATTTCAAATCCGGTTGAAATAATTTCCAATCCGGTTGAACTAATTTCAAATCCGGTCGAAATAATTTCAAATTCGGTTGAAATAATTTCCAATCCGGTGGAAATAATTTTCAATCCGGTGGAAATAATTTTCAATCCGGTGGAAATAATTTCAAATTTGGTTGAAATAATTTCAAATCCAGTTGAAATAATTTCAAATCCGGTTGAAATAATTTCCAATCCGGTTGAAATAAATTCAAATCCGGTTGAAATAATTTCCAATCCGGTGGAAATAATTTTCAATCCGGTGGAAATAATTTCAAATTCGGTTGAAATAATTTCAAATCCAGTTGAAATAATTTCAAATCCGGTTGAAATAATTTCAAATCCGGTTGAAATAATTTCTAATCCGGTTGAAATAATTTCCAATCCGGTTGAAATAATTTCAAATCCGGTTGAAATATCATCGAATTTGGTTGAAATATTAACGATAGCAGATGAAATATTATTGAATTCTGTTGAAATATTTTCGAATCCGATCTAAATATAATCGAATTCGAATCCGGTAGAAATATTATCGAATCCAGTAGAAATGTTTTCGAATTTTACTGTTTTTTTTTCGAATTCAGGCGAAAACGATCGCATTCGACCGGGTTTTTCGAATTCGGTCAAAAACGATCGAATTCGACAGAGTTTTTTAGAATTCGGTCGAAAACGATCGAATTCCGAAAAAAAAATTTAACAAATTTAACTAATCTAACTTAACCAAATTAATTAAATAACGAAGTAAAACAAAACGAAACAAAACAATTTTTTTCCTTTTGCACATGTCTACTGCTGATCTGTGATGCACCGTCTCCGGGTGACACGAGTACATCAGGAACGTGCGTGTGCGACCCCCCCTCCTTCTGAGGGACGTTCCTGAACTCAGAAGGAGAGAGCGCCCACCCGGCCGTATATGTACAGTGGCCGGGTGGTAAGAGGGATTATTATTGTTTTCTATGGAATTGACAAACATAAGGCTGAGTATGGTTGGGTATTGCTGGGTATGGCTGAGTGTGGTTGGGATGCCTGAGCATGGATGGGTGGATGAGTGCTGCAATGGGCACAGAGCAGCGCTGTGGGAACTAGAGATGCAGCCCACAGCGCTGCTGCACCCGATCTCTCCCCTCTCCGCTTACACTGTGCCGATCAGTACAGAGAGGGGAGAGAGGAACCGGACGTGACGCCGGTTTGTATGTCCCCCAAAATAGCCCCCAGCTCAAGGTCACAGTATATTTTCGCATAGGGGGGTCACAGTATATTTTCGCATGGGGGGTCAGAGTTTATTTTCGGATAGACGAGTCACAGTATATGTATTTTTACATTGTGTGTGACACTAGGCTGGTGATCAGTGAGTAAAAGCTGTAAAAAAACAGCTCAGACTCACTTATCACCAGCTAGGTTGCAGCAATTCCTCTCCTCTCCTCACCTCACTGACAACTTCTGTGTGAGGAGAGGCGAGGAGAGCCTATCGCCTAGCAGCAACCGGCTCTGTGTTTACATGACATGATGACTGTGATTGGACACAGCCATCATGTGATCAGTAGGGCCTATCACAGAGCCCTCCTGCTCTGCATACATATCTTGTCATCAACACTAATCCCCGATTATAGGAAATAAAGTGAAATCCATGACGGGACAAATTTATTAGTCAGGTGACATGTCTGATGTGCTACGGGGGCCGCCAGATCACTTTACAGGCAAAGTGCTGAAAACTGAGAGCAAGTACAACTCCGAGTAATGAATCACTTCCTGTCCAATTTCTGATAGAGACTCAGTTTTATGACCTAAAGAAATACATCTATGTGTACGGCGTGTCTATGCATTTCTGGTAAATAGCTTGAATTGTTGCTGAATATTTTGTCTAGATGCGTGTTCTTTTGTCAGGTTTTGAAGCAGTATTAGGGTAGGTTCACACCACGATTTTCTATACAGTTTTTGGATACGTTTTAAAAAAAAAAAAACGTATGCAACCGTACAGAAAACCGTGGCCATAGACTTTACATTAAAAAACGTATTTGCCATAAATCATACGGTTGTATCCGGTTTTCAAACCATACGGTTTTTAACTTTTTTTTTCCTGGAAAAAAACCGTGGTCTACCACAGTTTTTGGTCCGGTTCAAAAACCGTATTTCAACCGTATACGGTTATTTTAACATAGGACTCTATGAGAACTGTATGTCATTGCGGTTCTGACCGTTTTTTTCTATACGGTTGTTAACCTTGCACATGCGCAGGAGGTCAAAACTGGAAGGGGCCATCCGCAGATAATCATGGAACTTTTCCGGATACATACGTAACTGGACAAAAAGTGAATCAAAAGCACCAAGCCTGGGCCGTATGGCATTCACCGGGTGCACCCAAAACCTACGTGAAAATCTCCTCCACATAAGTTCCCTCTGACGCTCCCGCAGCTGTACCAGCTTTAGGCGCAAAATGGGCACAATAGGCATGGTTAAATGACTGAAAATACACACCAAATCACTAGCTGTAAAAAATAACCTGCGCTCTCTCTCTCTCTCCAACCTAGCAAGGCAAGGCTAGTTGGCAAACCCCTCCTACTTCCCTTGAAATTTCAATAGAACAACTGAAACTTTATTGAAAAAAAAAAAAAATTCTGTTTAAAAAACGGATGCAACCGTTTACAACCGTATGTAACCGTACTACTTATTTGTAACCGTTTACGGTTTTAAACCATATACGGTTGCTTTTTAAAAGCATACGGTTGAGTACGGTTGGGTCCGTTTTTTAGAATACGTTTTTTTTTTTTTAAACGTATCCAAAAACTGTATAGAAAATCGTGGTGTGAACCTACCCTTAAAGGGGTTGTAAAGGCTGACAGCTTTTTTTACCTTCATACATTTTTTTTTTTTTGTCAAATTTGTTTATTGGGTTTAAAGTAAAAAGAAAACAGTAGATACAATTGACAATAAAAGATTACAGAAAAAGAAAAATGGTATCATTTAATAAGAGAGTATTTGAAACATATAAAATCCAAGAAATATTTGTAGATCCTATGAGAAATATTAACCACTTCAGGCCCGCGCTACCGTCGGATGACAGCAACAGCGCGGGCCTGAATATCCAACATGCCGTCATTTGACGGCATGTCATTCTGGCGTTCCCAGCGCGCGCTGTAGTGCGTGCTGCGGGGAAGCCCTGTGTTGTCCGTGTCCCTTGGACACGGCCAATCACAGATCGTGGCAAACGGCCAATCAGAGTGGCCGTTTGCGATGCGATCTGTGGGCGAATGAGAGATGATCTCTCATAGATCATCTCTCATTGCCGTTTTACACAGAGACAGCTTCCTGTCTCTGGAGGGGAGGAGCCTAATCTGTGTTCCTTCCTACATAGGGACACAGATCGGTCACCCCCACAGTCACCCCCCCCTCCCCCCACAGTTAGAACACACCTAGCATACACATTTAACCCCTTCCTCACCCCCTAGTGTTAACCCTTTCAATGCCAGTCACATTTATACTGTAATTAGTGCATATTTATAGCACTGATCGCAGTATAAATGTGAATGGCGCCAAAATGTGTCAAAAGTGTCCGATGTGTCCGCCATAACGTCGCAGTACCAATAAAAATCGCAGATCGCCGCCATTTCTAGTAAAAAAAAAATAATAAAAAATAATAATTCTCTCCCCTATTTTGTAAGCGCTATAACTTTTGCGCAAACCAGACGCTTATTGCGATTTTTATTTTATTTATTTTTTTTACCAAAAATATGTAGAAGAATACGTATCGCCCTAAGCTGAGAAAAAAAATGTGTTTTTTTTTTAATTGGGATATTTATTATAGCAACAAGTAAAAAATATTGGCCCAGATTCACGTACATCGGCGCATTATTGGACCGGCGTAGCGCACCACTTTTCCGTTAGACTTGCGTAATCTAGCCGCGTAATCCCGCGATTCACAAAGCTTTTGCGCAAGAGATTGCGCAAGCGTAAGGTTTTTTCCGGAGGCGTAAGGAGGAGTAATACAAATTGGGAGGGACGTGGGCGTGTTACATTGAAATGAGCCGTGACCCCATGCAAATGAAGGGCCAGCCGACTCGCGCATGCGCGCGTGAAGGAAACCATGTCAGCTCCGTTGTGCGCATGCTCACAACTCGGGAGCGGCGCAATCAGTGAAATTGGACATGGACTAGGGCAACGTTGTGAACTACGCAGACAGCATAAATAGACACACACAAACGCACTTCCATTGCAAAAGTACATCCCTTTGTGTCCCTTCCCATTGAATCAAGTGCTTTTGCTCTGTTGTTCGTTAGAGTGTGTTTTGTAGTTGTCAGATTAGTGTTCTGTGTGATCTAGTGCTTGTTGGTAGTTTTGTGAAAGTGTGTTTTGATAAGTGTTTTTTGACTGTTTGTTTGATTGATAGATTTCTGAGCGTTTGTTTTCTTGCTTTTTTTTTTCATCTGATTTTTTTGTGTCTGTTTCTTGCTGAGTGCTAGTGTGATTTTTGGGTGTTCTTTTTCTCTTTGTGTGTGTTCTTGTCTGATTGGTTGTGCTTGTATTTGTGACAGATTTTTGGTGACTGCTAGTGAGTTTGTTTGGAAGTATGACTGAGAGAAAAAGAAAGCTTAATTTTACAGTGGGGGAAAAAATAATTCTTGCCCGGGCCATTACCGACTATGGGCGTTTTCTCCACGGCCCGCAGAGTGCCACCACCACCCCGGCCAGGAGGAGGGAGATATTGGATATGATCACGGAGCAGGTCAATTCATCGGGGGAGGGGGAGACACGGACCCGGTCTGGGATTGAAAAGAAAATAAATGACCTCCGGCGTGAGGTGAAAAAAAAACTGGCCGCAATAAATGCCCATGCCAGGGGCACAGGAGGGGGCCCACCATGCCGGGTTAGATTTACAGCGACGGAGCGTGTGGTGGCCCTGACCTTTCACCGGCATGAAGTGGAGGGCCTGCCAGGCTTTGACACAAGTCCGGTCCCCGCGGTGCCAGGTAAGGTTTTTATTTCTCTCAGGTGTGTAGCATGTGTGGGGGAGGGGGTGAAAGGGAATATGTGGCAAGTGTGTGGATCCTCCAACCTGTGAATGGTTTGTGTCATCCACAGATGTGCAGGAGGGTGCAGGGCCATCTGGCCTGACCGCTCCAACGCCAGGACAGCAGCCTAATGAGGCCCCCCCAACAAGGCCAGAGTCCGCGGAGGAGGAACAAGAGGAGGAGGAGGATCATGCGGAGGACGATCATGAGGAGGAGGAGAATCATGAGGAGGAGGAGTCCATGGCAGGCACTGGCCGTTTGGTTTCTGCGGACTCTTCCCCTCTGGCTGCAAGAAGCCTGCCCTCCCTAAGGGTGAGCCCCCCCCCCTCCTCCCCCAACATGGCTCCCCTCACAAGGGCCTCCCCTTCTCCCCGGCCACAACCATCAGCAAGAGCCAGGAGGTCATCCCAGAGCACCAGGGGGGCGCCCAATCTCCTGCCCGCCAGTCTGAGAAGGAACCTGGCCACCCAGACCCGCCTTCTGAGACAGCTCTGCCAGACTATGGGGCGGGTGGATCAGAGCCTGTCCTCCATCAACGATAGGCTGGGTAACCTGGACTCCCACTCCCGGGCCTCCACAACCTGCCTAAATGACCTGCAAACTACAGCAGCAGGCGTTGGGCAGGATGTGAGGGCCCTTACCCAGGCTATCCAGGGCAACACGGCAACACTTGGTGCTGCCCTGGACAGAATAGCCGTGGCCTTGGAGGGCAGGCCGCCAGGTGGGCAGATCTCAGGGGCTGCTCCTCCTTCCCCGGCTTTTCCCCTCCCCCATGCGTCTCCCCTGAGGGTCCGGGGCCGTGGCCGGGGGCGCCCCAGGCGTGGCTCAGGCAGAGGGCATTAATTTTTTTTTCCCCCTTTTTTTGGTTTGAAAGCATGTTTATTTTTGTTCTCTGCATTTTTTTTTTTTCTATGCATTTTTTTTTTTTTTCCTGACATTTTTGGCATATTTTGGGTTGTGAATGATGTTTGAATGTGGGGGTGACATTCCTGCTGGAAAAGGGGTGTCATCCTCAATTTGGGTGGAGAAGGGTTCCCCAGGACCAGGGAGAAGTGATTCCCAGGTCCGTGTGAATGGTGTATGAATGTACAGTGACATAATTGGAGCCTTGACGTGGCGTTACTGCTCACCAGTCTTGCATGGTGGACTGGTGCCAATCCAATTTGATGAGGATGTGGGGTGTGTGTGCTAGGGACCATAGTGGTGTGCATGCATGCATTCTCATTGTGCCATGATTAATGTGTGTGTTTAACGTGCAAAGATGCATAATGTGAGCTGGCATGAGATGGGGTCATGAGATGGGGTCCCAGTGCATATGCAGAGTCACCTTGAAGGGAAAAGACAGGAGGATGTTAGTCATGCATGTGCCACTTGTGAGGTGTGCATCACGGGAGGGGATAGTCATGCCTGACTCCCATGTCACTCACCAACCAGCCAGCTGTCCCCATACATGTTCTGTTTGAAATCTGTGGGGATGGGGCTCTGATTGTATATGTAGCTGTCATGGGTGTCATGGGTGGTGCCATGTGTTGGGCTGCTGATGTCCTCCTGCAAGGTTGTGGTAATTCCACGATGGCATGAGGGGTGAATCTGAAGATGCGAGACACCTCAGAATCTCTCATGCCAAAGATGTCTATGCGTGTGTGATATATCAAGTGAAGAGTGAGGGGCTTGTATCAGATAAGAATATTGTATTAGATTAGATTAAATTGTAAATTTTATATAAGCCAAAAAATAAAAAAATAAAACATCTCCCGTGCCCTCCTTAGTGCCATCCTCCGTGCCCTCATCCTTCTTTGTTCATCTAAAGTCAGTAGTATAGCTATGCGCGACGATGCCCCTGGCATGTTGGCATACAGATTGTTGGGCAACACGTGTGACTGCTGAACTCCTCACTAACAGTGTTGCTTTATCTGACAATTAGACTTTTTTTCAAAATTTAGACCAGCTTTTAGGTCCTCTAACTTTAGACAGAACATTTTGCAGTTGCGCACATCGCGTAGCCTGCGCAGCAACTGCGTTTTTTTGTGAATCCCCTTAACTCCCTCATTAGCATATTTGACTAGCAAATCAATGGTGTGTCTAGCGCAGTTTTGCGCGAAGGGAAGCGAAGGTCTAACTCAATTACGCCGGACCAAAAAACGTAGATTTCTGGCCTATATTGTTTTGTGAATCGCGTCCAACTATACGCACGCGTACATTTAGACTTACGCACGCGCAACAGCAGTTGCGCAGGCGTAATCGCTCTGTGAATCTGGGCCATTGTATTTTTCTTCAAAATTGTCGCTCTTTTTTGTTTATAGCGCAAAAAATAAAAATCGCACAGGTGATCAATTACCACCAAAAGAAAGCTCTACTTGTGGGGAAAAAAGGACGTAAATTTTGTTTGGGAGCCACGTCGCACGACCGAGCAATTGTGAGTTAAAGCGACGCAGTGCCGGAAGCTGAAATTTTACCTGGGCAGGAGGGGGGTGTAAGTGCCCAGTATGCAAGTGGTTAAAGGAATCATTAAAGCAGGTTATAGTCAAACCAATCACGTTAGTCTATTGCATTTGAACTCATATAAAATATTATAGAATATTGTGATATAAATGGAACCGGATATAATTATGATATGAACTATAGCTATGGAGCAATTGTAATTTTTAGCAATGAATCGGTTCAAAAACTGTCCGAAATAGGGGGAGAAGGATCTTATTCATGTTAATTATTAAAACAATAGGAGCAAAATTACATATCGTCTTTACATATTCACATTTACCATTTTATATAATGAGATAGCTTGAGCTATATATTTGAACAAGTGAGAGATAAAAAGAAAGAAAAAGGACAGAATGTGGAGTATAAAAAGTGGAAAGTGATGAAAACAATAGGATAGGAAAGGGAGTACAGGATAGAGGAAAGGCTCCGGGGTCATTACATAATAGAGATAGTAATAATATCGATGAACTGTATCCAGAATGTTACTGGCTTACAATATCTTACCAAGGTCTCAATAGAGAATCATCTGGGTTAGATGAGATAGTATAGGTCACCCATGGGTTCATATTGTTTCATATTTGTCTATGGAATCATTGGTTATGGCTTCTGATTTTGAGTGGAGCATGGCTTGGTGTACTCTATTTCTGGTTTCAGAAACTAGAAGCATAGCTGTTTTCCAAGCTTTGGAGATGGTTTGCTTTGCGGCTGTGGTGATTTGTAGGAACAGTTTAAATTGAGCATAGGAAATACAATCCAGCTTTAAATTTAGGAGTGCGGTAGTCGGATCAGGAGTAATGGATTTCTTGAAAACTGCTGAAATCATGAGGAATATTTATTTCCAGTAATTTTTTGTAACAGGGCACTCCCAGAAAATATGTAAATGTGTTCCCGCATCACCACAGCCGTGAAAACAAAGCGGGAAATAATGGGGAGCAAATTTTGCTATTCTAACAGGAACCAAATACCAGTACATGAGAACTTTATAATTAGTTTCCATAGCAAGTATATTTTGGGAGGACGTTTTAGTATTTGACCATACTTTATTCCAGGTAGATATATCTATATTGAAACCAAGGTCGTTCTTCAGCATATGTCAGTTAATTTTGTGGTAAGCTTAGTACTTAGTTGGCTATATAGTGTTGAAATGAGTCCTCTAGAATGAGGATCTCGTTTACATATTCGTTCAAACTGCGTCATGTCACTCAATTTATTTATACCTTGTAAATATGGTGCAAAGTCATTTTTAATTTGTAAGTAGCGAAAAATTTCTGATGCCGGAAGTTTATGACTTTCACGTATTTCTGGAAATGTTTTAAATGAGGCAGGTGTTAAAAAGTCACAACATTGTGTTAGACCCGCTGAAATCCATCTTGTGAAGGTTCTAGGAAATGTGAGGGCTGGGTAAAACGTTGAGTTTCTCATAAAAGATATAAGGGGTACATGTGGGGATTGTAAACCCTGGGTCATTTTAAATCTTTCCCAAATAGTGATTGTATGTTTAGTAATCTTATTGTCGATTATTTTGTGGTTAGAGGAGGTGGACCATATGAGATTTGGTATAGAGATTGGGTCGCTATCAATGGTTTCAATTACTACCCATAGTAGAATTTCATGGCTTACATGGTATTTGGGAATGTTTGCTATTTGCGCAGCATGAAAATAAGTGGCAAAGTTTGGGAAACCTACACCTCCTTTAAGTTTAGGGAGGTATAGGGTGTGTGGAGAGATTCGAGATTTTAAAGTGCTCCATATAAATGATTGTGTTTTTCCTTGTAGGTTTCTGAGGAAGTAGGCTGGAATAGGAATGGGTAAAACTCTAAAGAGATATAAAATTTGGGGTAATATACCGTATTTTCCGGCGTATAAGACGACTTTCTGCATGTAAAATCATGCCCCAAAAGTCGGGGGTCGTCTTATACGCCGGGTACCTGTGTGTGCCTGTGTGTCAGTCGGCGGCCATCCATTATTCAAAAGCCGTGCCTCCTTCACAGGCTGTTCCGTGATAGGCGGAACACTAATTTTCCCATCAGAGCCTCTGTTTAGTGTTCCACCTATCACGAATGCCTTCTCATCCTCAGCCTCGACCTCGGACGAGAGGACATCCGTGATAGGCGGACCACTGAACAGAGGCTCTGCTGGGAAAATTAGTGTTCCGTCTATCACGGAACAGCCTGAGGAGGAGGCGCGCTTTTTTAATAATGGACGGCTGAGTCGGATGACAGCGCGGCTTTTGAATAATGGATGACCGGAGAAGGAGTCTGCAAACAGGAGAAGGTAGGGAATGGTGGGACACAGTAAGGCATGTAATAATGGCACAGCAGGGCATGTAATAATGGCACAGCAGGGCATGTAATAATGGTACAGCAAGGCATGTAATAATGGTACAGCAAGGCATGTAATAATGGTACAGCAAGGCATGTAATAATGGCACAGTGAGGGGTCATCTTATACAGTGAGTATATCCCAAAACCAACATTTTAGCTGGAAAATTAGGGGGTCGTCTTATACGCCCAGTCGTCTTATACGCCGGCAAATATGGTAGTCATTTTTATAACATTTATTTTACCTAACCAAGATAAGGGGATAGTGGACCATTGCTTTAAATAATTTGAGTTTTTCCGTAACAGTGGCGGGTAGTTGGCGGAGAAAATATCTTTTAGATCAGGGGTAAGTACAATACCTAGATATGAGAGATGTGTCACGGACCATGTAAAAGGGAGGGATATCTTCGCTTGTTGAAGTATATCTGGGGGCAAAGAAACGTTTAAAGCTATTGATTTTTGCATGTTTATTTTTAATCCAGATATATGGGCAAAATGGTCAAGTTTGTTTATAACATACATTGGGAGCTGTAATATGGGGGGAGGACATGAAAATTAAAATATCATCAGCAAATAAGCAGAGTTTATGATGGTAGCCAGCCAGTTCTATACCTTTAATTGATGGATTTGCTCTAATAGCTTGAGCTAGGGGTTCGATGAGTAAGGCAAATAACAGTGGGGAGAGGGGGCACCCCTGGCGAGTGCCTCTGTTAATATTGAACATAGCTGATTTATACCCTGCATACTTGATGTATGCCTTTGGGTTATTATATAAAGATGTGACCCAACTAAGGAAATGTGGGCCAAAGCCCCATTTTAGTAACGTGAAATGTAGGTAGGGCCACGTTACCGTGTCAAAGGCTTTTCTGATGTCTAGTGACAGTAGACACATAGGGATTTTTCTTTTTTTGGCTGCTTGGATCAGCAACAAGGCCCTACGAACATTATCAGTTGCTTGGCGCATTGGGATAAAACCAACCTGGTCGTTACTTATTAAGGTACCTATTATGCTATTCAATCGGGTTGTAATCACTTTCGCTAATAATTTTATATCTAGATTTAAGAGTGATATAGGTCTAAAATTAGCACAGGAAGAGTCATCAGAATGTGGCTTAGGCATCATAGATATAATTGCCGTTAAAGTTTCAGATCTGAATGATTGGTTATTAATGATGGAGTTGAATGCTTCTAACATCAGGGGAGTTAATATATGTGAGAATTTTTTATAGTAAAGGGCTGAAAACCCATCTGGTCCCGGACGCTTATTAGGTTTGAGGCATTTGATTGCTTGTTCAATTTCAATGGGAGTGATGGGGCTTTCAAGGCTTTCATAATGACTTTGGGATAGAGTAGGGAGTTTTATTTGAGAAAAAAAAGTTTCTGCTGAGGATTGGTCAAAAGAGCCTTCTGTTTTATACAAGGAGGTGAGATGTTTGTGGAAGGTATGAAGGATATTGACTGGATTACTTGTATATTGATCGTGGGAGATTTTCAGTCGGATTGGTTTGGATGGGTTGTTTAGTTTTTTAAGTGCACGTGCAAGGAGATTGCCAGGTTTATTGGCTTGAACATAGTATTTTTTCCTTCATACATTCTATGCATAAAGGGAAAATACCTTCTTTGTGCTGGTCTTCCACTCCCCTCCCCCCACAGCCCCCCTAATACTTACCTGAGCCCCCTCTCGATCCAGCAATGTGCACGAGAGCCTCAGCTGTCTCAGGACTCCCTCTCCCCTTTGGCAGAGACAGCAGAGAGAGACATTGGCAATCACAGCCAGTGAGCCAATTAGCAAAGAGCAGGGGTTGATTCACTAAAAGCAAATAGACTGTGAACTTCAAAAGTGCAGTTGCACTCTGAAAGTACAATTGCTCCAGAGCTTAGTAAATGAGATAAGGCATCAGTTTGCAAAAGAATACTCAATCATGTGCAAGGAAAATTTAAAAAATAGCTTTTTTCCTTGCTTGATTGGATGATGGAAGTCAGCAGAGCTTCTGCTCATTTACTGAGCTCTTGAGCAACTGTAGTCTATTTGCCTTTAGTAAATCCCCCCCCCCCCCCCCACCCCATGTGTCTTATGGATGCATAGAGCAGGGCTCGGGAGCAAGTATGCACCAGTGCCCCCATAGCAAGCGGGTTGTTATTGGGGGCACTGCTCAAGTGGCAGGGAGCCTGGAACACCAGCAGTGGACCCGAGCAGAAGAGGATCAGGGTCGCTCTGTGCAATACTACAGAGCAGGTAAGTATGACATGTTTGTTATTTTTAAATAAATAATTAAAAAAAGTCAAACTTAAAAATTAAAAATGTCATCTATTGCAGTTTATCAATCATCAGATGAGGTGGCTGCACTAGTCTTCTTTCTTTAGAAAAATAGGTTTCCCCCTTGTAAAATTGGGACTTAGAGGCTCAAAGTGTGTACATGTATACTTGTATTTAAAAAGGTAAAATGTATTTATTTATTATCAAAAGAATATACAATTTAAATTGTACACAAATATCGGAAAAGTGGTGCAATAAAAATGATAGTGCTAACAAAGTGTGGACCAAAATGCAGGTAAAGTACCTTGCCCCTTTTTGCGATTCGGCACTGCGTCGTTTTAACTGACAATTGCGCGGTCTTGCGACGTGGCTCCCAAAAAAAATGTGCGTCCTTTTTTCCCCACAAATAGAGCTTTCTTTTGGTGGTATTTGATCACCTCTGCGGTTTTTATTTTTTGCGCTATAAACAAAAATAAAGCGACAATTTTGAAAAAATTCAATATTTTTTACTTTTTGCTATAATAAATATCCCCCCAAAATATATAT
>CM056051.1:90162768-90425115 GCA_029574335.1 Rana kukunoris
TGCACCAAGTGGACAGGGTCGTTTTAGGTGGACTAATCGTTTTAGATGGACTTATAGTAAGTGACAAAGAAAACTTAATTGTGAGCTAACACTTTTTAGTCAGTTATAATATTTTTTTTCTTTTTGAATAGAAGGTTTAAACTGGGGATGCACCGATAAAAAATTTTTAACACCGAGTACGAGTACCGAAACTTTTTTTAGGGTTAGAGTTAGGGTTAGGGGGTTAGGGGTTTCCCTTGAAGAATAAGGCTAGGATTTAGAAATTGGAATAGGGACCTCCCCCAGAGATCAAAGATCAGAAGGTGGGTTCCCAGAGGTCAAAGGTCACGAGGTGGAACAGACCCATCCCCAAAAAAGTGTACCGCCTACCCCGAATAAGGCAGGGAATGAACAAGTCGGGGAAAGTGTTAGAAGGGCACAGTAAGGGAGTTAGGAGGGCATGGTACAGGGGGCTAGGAGTGGCCCCCTGTACCCCCCATTCTACATGAATGGCAGGACCAAAGGTTTTCCATCAGAACATTGTCACAAGCATCATTCTGCCTCTGTCGGCTTGCCTTCTTCTCATAGTGTATGCTGGTGCTATATCTTCCCTTACACGCACCCGGCTATCCACATATCCACATAATGTGAAAGAAAACATGATATCTCAGACCAGGTCACCTTCTTCCATTGTGAAAGAAAACATGATTCCTCAGACCAGGTCACCTTCTTCCATTGCGAAAGTAAACATGAATCCTCAGACCAGGTCACCTTCTTCCATTGCGAAAGTAAATGTAATTCCTCAGACCAGGTCACCTTCTTCCATTGCGAAAGTAAGCGTGATTCCTCAAACCAGGTCACCTTCTTCCATTGCGAAAGTAAACGTGATTCCTCAGACCTGGTCACCTTTTTCCATTGCGAAAGTAAACCTGATTCCTCAGACCAGGTCACCTTCTTCCATTGCGATAGTAAATGTAATTCCTCAGACCAGGTCACCTTCTTCCATTGCGAAAGTAAGCGTAATTCCTCAAACCAGGTCACCTTCTTCCATTGCGAAAGTAAACGTGATTCCTCAGACCTGGTCACCTTTTTCCATTGCGAAAGTAAACGTGATTCCTCAGACCTGGTCACCTTCTTCTATTGCGAAAGTAAACGTGATTCCTCAGACCTGGTCACCTTCTTCCATTGCGAAAGTAAACGTGATTCCTCAGACCTGGTCACCTTCTTCCATTGCGAAAGAAAACATGATTCCTCAGACCAGGCCACCTTCTTCCATTGTGAAAAAAACATGATTCCTCAGACCAGGCCACCTTCTTCCATTGCTCCATCGTCCAGGTCTAATGTTCACATTGTAGGCGCTTTTGGCTGTGGACTTGGTCAAAATGGGTACCTTGACCAGAATGCATCTAAACTTCATTAAAATAGGGATTGCTTAGCAACCAGCAACTGTTAAAACAATGAACACTTTGTATGAAGTGTATAAAGAATACAACTCTGCGCTCTGTGATTCAATGAACTTAAATAAATGACCCAACAGCTGCACTCGTATGTATGTACACACCATAAAACAGATAAAATAAGCAAAATGTTGGCTGTCATTATTGTGATAATAAAATCAATTTGCAAATAAACAAATATTTAAACAATGAAAGTCCATTCATGTGATCCACAAAACTTAGTGATAATTAAAGTGAAAAAGGAGATCCAAAACACCAAAAAGTCCATGTTGAGAAAGAAAAATATTTATCATGTCATGTCATGTTCTTCCAAATCAACTGTAGGTGTTAAACCTTGCTCTCCCCATTCATCTACATGAATGGCAGGACCAAAGGTTTTCCATCAGAACATTGTCACGAGCATCATTCTGCCTCTGTCGGCTTGCCTTCTTCCCATAGTGTATGCTGGTGCAATATCTTCCCTTACACGCACCCAGCTATCCACATATCCACATAATGTGAAAGAAAACATGATTCCTCATACCAGGTCACCTTCTTCCATTGCGAAAGTAAACATGAATCCTCAGACCAGGTCACCTTCTTCCATTGCGAAAGTAAACGTGATTCCTCAGACCAGGCCACCTTCTTCCATTGCGAAAGAAAACGTGATTCCTTAGACCGGGCCACCTTCTTCCATTGTGAAAGAAAACGTGATTCCTTAGACCAGGCCACCTTCTTCCATTGCGAAAGTAAACGTGATTTCTTAGACCTGGTCACCTTCTTCCATTGCGAAAGAAAACGTGATTCCTCAGACCAGGCCACCTTCTTCCATTGCGAAAGTAAACGTGTTTCCTCAGACCTGGTCACCTTCTTCCATTGCAAAAGAAAACGTGATTCCTTAGACCAGGCCACCTTCTTCCATTGCGAAAGTAAACGTGATTCCTCAGACCTGGTCACCTTCTTCCATTGCGAAAGAAAACATGATTCCTTAGACCGGGCCACCTTCTTCCATTGCGAAAGAAAACGTGATTCCTTAGACCAGGCCACCTTCTTCCATTGCGAAAGTAAACGTGATTCCTCAGACCTGGTCACCTTCTTCCATTGCGAAAGAAAACGTGATTCCTCAGACCTGGTCACCTTCTTCCATTGCGAAAGTAAACGTGATTCCTCAGACCTGGTCACCTTCTTCCATTGCGAAACAAAAGGTGATTCCCCAGACCAGGCCACCTTTTCCATTGTGAAAGAAAACGTGATTCCTCAGGCCAGGCTACCTTGTTCCATTGTGAAAGAAAACGTGATTCCTCAGACCAGGTCACCTTCTTCCATTGCTCCATTGTCCAGGTCTGATGTTCACATTGTAGGCGCTTTTGGCTGTGGACTTGGTCAAGATGGGTACTCTGACCAGACTGCATCTAAACAGCTCTATACACAACATACTGTGATGCCCAATTTTTCTTCTTTTAACACATCAGCTTCAGGAACAACATTTTTACTTGCTGCCTAATATATCCCACTGACTCAGATGAATAATAATAACGCACCATCATCCCAGTTAGCGTGGAGAAGCAGGGGGGTGGGGGCAAAGGAATAGTTGCTAAGGCTAAACCTAGAGCTACCCACCCAGTTGAATAGAAGGACTATCTCGGTACTGATAAAACACAATAAACATTGTTATATTAAAAAGTTTATTATAAAATACAATTTAAAAACAGACATTATAACAGACAATTATAACAAATTATACATATTAAAAATTGGTCAAGGTCTCAACTAGTTTCACGGGATTGTACCGCTTCTTCAGGAAAGCCAATCTATAGAATAGATAATACAATAAAATACATGTAATATAATTCAGCAGTAAAGTATATAGTGCATAAGAACAATAGTAACTTACCCCATGAGTAACTTGGTAAAACGCGGAGCCAGGCGGCCCAAATGATTCCCCCTCATGGCGGACAGGGGGGTTTTGTTGTGGATATCTAAGTTTAGGCATATAAATAATAAAAAAAATACTTTTGGCTGCCTGGCTCCACGCCTTACCAAGTTACTATTGTTCTTATGCACTATATACTTTACTGCTGAATTATATTACATGTATTTTATTGTATTATCTATTCTATAGATTATCTTTCCTGAAGAAGCGGTACAATCACGCGAAACTAGTCGAGACCTTGACCAATCTTTGATATGTAAAGTTGTCTGTTTTGTAATTTTATTTTATAATAAACTTTTTAATATAGCATTGTAAAGAGGTAATCAATGTTACTCAATTTACCTGTCAGTGGTCATAAAGTTATGACTGATCAATGTATATGTAGAATACAAATTAAAAAATTAATGAGCAAGCATGTATTTGTAGAATTGACGTCTAAAACTATTGAGTATTACAATAATCCCTCTATATATTCACTGAGATCTGATATTCACTGAGATCACAGTGTGATACGTCACCAGCCTCTTAATCACAGCCTGATTCATCTATCCTCAGGAAATACAATCATTGTTACTGAAAATGGGAATGTTTCAATAGCTAGAGTGTCCTATTTTATATCACATATACCTGTTTGCTGTTTTCTGTTTCGCTTTGGAAGAATGTCTCTTTACTCTGAGATTTTGTCACATTGCACAACTTTGTACAAATTCTGTAACATTTTGTATGCAATCTGTGTGAACAACCCTGAAATCATGATTAATGAAGTGCGAGACAATAGCAAACTTTAATTCATGAACACAACATACATATACACAATCACGTGTGCATCTTCTGATCTGTTTAAAGCAGAGTCTGGCTGAGTGGGAGTACAATGTATTCCTTTATCTCTCTACCATTGAGTGGGTTGGATGACACTTCTGCTTTGTTTAGTAAGCACATAATAAATCGGGGCTGTAAGTTGGTTTTGGCAGCTGGTAGTTCTTGATGTGTAGGTGCCAGGAAGGGAACGGGGTGCTGCTGACAATTAGCCCATCCTATACCTTCTTAGCCCTAACTTTAACTAAACGACTAAAATACAACAATCACAAAACTTTTTGTATTCTCATAACTGTACGTGGCTAAATATAATAATAAATGTACGCAGTGCATTCATTATTTATTTATTTTCACTTACCTGCTTAACCACTTGAATACCAGGCACTTTCCCCCCTTCCTGCCCAGATCAATTTTCAGCTTTGAGCTCGGCTGCATTTTGAATGACAATTGCGCGGTCATGCAACACTATCTTAATGAACATTTTACAATTTTTTCCCAACAAATAGAGCTTTCTTTTGGTGGTATTTGATCACCACTAGGGTTATTAGTTTTTGCGTTACAAAAATACTGATTAGTTTTGTTACAAAACGTTGTAAATAACTAGGTTTTCTCCTTCACTGATGGGCACCGTTGTACCTGGGCAGTACTGATTGGCACCGATAGGTGGCACTGATGGGCCCTTATGGGCACTGATAGATGGCACTGTTAGGCAGCACTGATTTGGAGGCACTGGTAGGCATTACTGATAGGCACTGAGTGGCATCCCTGGTTGTCCTGGGTGGGTGTCCCTGGTGGTCCTGGGTGGGCATTCTCAGGGGGGCTGAGCTGATTGATTATCACCCCGTCGCTGGAAAGACCGGGTTCAGGTACGTAAAAGGGGGTCTGGGGGGAGCTGCAGCACAGGAGTTTTTTTTTACCATAGAATGCATTAAGGTAAAAAACCTTGAGGGTTTACAACCCCTTTTATATATTTGTCTGATTCCTCCGCCCCAGATCCTAATTTAAAATCCCCCCCATCCATTTAACCATTTTCTGCCCGGACAGAGCCATCTAGAGTCGGTCCGTGCTTGTCCTTTAATACCAGCTTATTTTAATTATAAGGATGAGATTTCGAAACTATTCAAATTGTTCCAACCTACTGATAAATCGGTAGGTGACCAGCTGCTGCAGGCTAGGCTAAAAGCAGTGCGCATGTCCGGTGTTGCTGTTCTAGGGTCAGGTGGCCAGGCATTCATAGGGTTCATCCTCTGATTCTTAATAGAACTTCCCTTGAAAAAACTGCCCATATATTGGGCACTGCTTCAAAAATAACTCCATTTAAAATGAATTAGCTAAACCTCGGATTTACCCCACATCTACTGGTGAGGTTTTTTATGGTTTTGTCGTGAACATTTTTTTTTTAATAATATGGTTATTTTTTTAGTCGCTACCTAAACAGTTTCTCTCATAACTGATAGAAATGTTTTATCTTTAATGTTTTATCTGAAATGTTTTGATAGATTAAGCTTTGTTCACTGGCTGCATCACAGATTTGTAGACAGAACACTGTATTGTGTACAGAGACCACATTTTCTGGTAATCCATCCATGATTTTTGATAAGCGACTCAATATGTGGTGAGTGATACAAAGTGCACTGATAAATACACCCTTTTAATATGGCTAGGACAAGCCATTATTAATTTTCTGATATTGTACAGGTAAGCTTCATTAACCACTTGCCCACCGGGTTTGTTTTTCAGATTCGGTGTTTACGAGACTAAAACTGTTTTTTTTGCTAGAAAATTACTTAAACCCCCCAAACATTATATATTTTTTTTTTCTAACACCCTAGAGAATAAAATGGCAGTCATTGCAATACTTTTTGTCACACCGTATTTGCGCAGCGGTCTTACAAGCGCACTTTTTTTGAAAAAAAAACACTTTTTTGAATAAAAAAATAAGACAACAATAAATTTGGCCCAATTTTTTTATATATTGTGATAGATAATGTTACGCCGAGTAAAATGATACCCAACATGTCACACTTAAAAATTGCGCCCGCTCGTGGCATGGCGTCAAACTTTTACCCTTAAAAATCTCGATAGGCAACGTTTAAAAAATTCTACAGGTTGCATTTTTTGAGATACAGAGGAGGTCTAGGGCTAGAATTATTGCTCTCGCTCTAACGATCGCGGCGATATCTCACTTGTGTGGTTTGAACACCGTTTTCATATGCGGGCGCTACTCGCGTATGCGTTCGCTTCTGCGCGCGAGCTCGTCGGGACGGGGCGTTTTACATTTTTTTTTTTTTGTTTTCTTATTTATTTTTAATTAGTTTATAATTTTATACATCGAAATAAATTAAAAAAAAAAAAATTATCACTTTTATTCCTATTACAAGGAATGTAAACATCCCTTGTAATAGAAAAAAGCATGACAGGTCCTCTTAAATATGAGATCTGGGGTCAAAAAGACCTCAGATCTCATATTTAGGCTTAAATGCAAAAAAAGAAAAAAAAATGTCATTTTTCAAATTTCAGAAAAAAAAAATGTTTCTTTAAGACGCTGGGCGGAACTGACGTTTTGACATCACTTCCGCCCAGCAGAGCTGTGGGGGACGGGTGGGGGCGATTTTTCCCTCACTCGTATCCCAACACAGCCAGCAGGAGGACCCGATCGCCTCCGCCGTTACCGACGGCTCCGGTAAGCGGCGGAGAGCGCGGGAGAGCGGCGGGAGGGGGGGGGGCCCTCTCCCGCCACCGATAACGGCGATCTTGCGGCGAATCCGCCGCTGGGACCGCCATTATCGTGTACAGCACTGCCCATGGAAAAGATGGATATCTCGGTTGTGGCAGCAGCTGCTGCCGTTACCGAGATATCCATCTTTAAAGTCATGACGTATTTTGACTATGACACCATGGGCAAGTGGTTAAAGCAGAAGTACACCACAGTTGATGAAAATAAATTTCCCAGCAAGGCAATGGCATAACGTGCTAGTATATATTGCATACTAGCACATTATGAGAGACTTACCTTAGAACGAAGCACTCCAGCACACTGACACTGTTGAGAGGGCTGGCATCTTTCCACGGTCTTCCTTCAGGGTTTGCGTTGTCCAGCTACATGAGCGGCCGGAAACGCAATGACGCACGTGCATGGAAGGGCTCTAAAGGTCTGACACTGTATGTCTGACCTTCAGAGTACATGCGCTGGTAACGCCACCAGCTGTATGCTCTCTGAATATCTCCTAAACTGTGCAAGTTCAGGAGATATTCACAGTACCTTCAAGTAAGCCTTACTATACGCTTGGCTGTAGCTGCAAGTAGTAGGACCAGGGCCAGGTGGCTTAGACATTTGTTGACATTGCTGGAGAAAGATAAAGTAAGTAATTAGGGGGTGCTGGGGAGTCTGCTACACACAGAAGGTTTTTTATCTGAATGAATAGAATGCATTCAGATAAAAAATCTTCTGCCTACAACTCCTTTAAAGCTATGAAGTTGATTGTATGCTCAGTTAAAAAATCATATTGTGAACCTGAAGCCCAATACACATGGGCCAAATGTTGGATGGCATCAGCCAGTTTAATAGAAACCGACTGACTTTCTCAGCAGGGAAGATTTCTGTCCTAACATCAGATTGTTAGTACGTGGGTTCCTTCTAAGATCTTCAGTTTGTTTTTTTCGTTCAGCCCCTGGATTGAATGAAAAAAATATATATATTAGCGTGTACTAGGCTTTAAAGTTTATTTCCACTTTTGAAGTCAATTGGGATAACACCTACTTTAGGCAAGGAAAAATCATAGGTAGCTTTCTTTGTTTATGAGGGGGCTGGGCATTTGTGTTTGCCCTAATTAACCCTGTCTGTACTGTGCAATCAGATCATCATTATTAATTATAACTAATTTTGAAGATTGTCTGTCCAAATAAAGTATTAAAGATGTAGAGGCTGGACATTTTGCATATGCTAACGAGGACAGACTCGGGACAGAGGTGCAGGGTGCTGTGTAATGTAACGTGGTCCAGAAGTGCAGGGTGCTGTGTAATGTAACTGGGTCCAGAGGTGCAGAGTGCTGTGTAATGTAAAATGGTCCAGAGGTGCAGGGTGCTGTGTAATGTAAAATGGTCCAGAGGTGCAGGGTGCTGTGTAATGTAACTGAATCCAGAAGTGCAGGGTGCTGTGTAATGTAACTGGGTCCAGAGGTGCAGGGTGCTGTGTAATGTAAAGGAGTCCAGAGGTGTAGGGGGCTGTGTAATGTAAAGGGGTCCAGAGGTGCAGGGGGCTGTGTAATGTAAAGGGACCCAGCGGTGCAGGGTGCTGTGTAATGTAAAGGAATCCAGGGGTGTAGGGGTCTGTGTAGTGTAAAGGGGTCTTGAGGTGCAGGGGGCTGTGTAATGTAAATGGATCCAGAGGTGCAGGGTGCTGTGTAATGTAACGGGGTCCAGAGGTGCAAGGTGCTGTGTAATGTAACTGGTTCCAGAGGTGCGGGGTGCTGTGTAATATAAAGGAATCCAGGGGTGCAGGGGGCTGTGTAGTGTAAAGGGGTCTTGAGGTGCAGGGGGCTGTGTAATGTAAAGGGATCCAGAGGTGCAGGGTGCTGTGTAATGTAACTGGTTCCAGAGGTGCGGGGTGCTGTGTAATGTAACTGGTTCCAGAGGTGCAGGGTGCTGTGTAATATAAAGGAATCCAGGGGTGCAGGGGGCTGTGTAGTGTAAAGGGGTCTTGAGGTGCAGGGGGCTGTGTAATGTAAAGGGATCCAGAGGTGCAGGGTGCTGTGTAATGTAACGGGGTCCAGAGGTGCAGGGTGCTGTGTAATGTAACTGGTTCCAGAGGTGCGGGGTGCTGTGTAATGTAACTGGTTCCAGAGGTGCAGGGTGCTGTGTAATGTAAAGGGGTCCAGAGGTGCAGGGTGCTGTGTAATGTAAGAATCCACAGAAGCAGGCAGCAGATGTAAAAACTTTTTTCTGTCAGTAAACTTTTTTTTTTATAAATCCAGTGTACTGCTTAAAGTGGTTGTAAATTAGTCTGTTTCTCTGTTATTGCTTTCAGTGACAGGTTATTTACAAATCTAGCTTGGACATGTTTATCATAACAAGAGGTGATCCAAAGTTCATTGTATATTACTAGGATGTGTTATGATGTTATATCACCTCATGTTATTCTAAACAAAACATAACATATGATAAACATGTCCTAGCTATATTTGTAAATAACCTCTCACTCAAAGCAAGAAGAGAGAAAACGGACTTTTGATTTAGGCAGGGTTTTATCTGGAAGGCTGTTCATTTTCACTGAATATTAAAAGAGGATTACTCAGCGCTGGATTAACTCTGTGTGGCAAGACTGGGCACAGATGATAGGAAATCTTATACTCTACATTGTGACATCAACGAATTGTTTTTTTTTGGGGGGTTTACAACCACTTTAATGTCTGTATTGAATTTTCTTATTTAACCACTTGCCTACTGTGCACCTACACCCCCTTCCTACCCAGACAAAATTTTAGCTTCCGGCACTGCGTCGCTTTAACTGACGATTGCGCGAACGTGCGACGTTGCTCCCAAACAAAATTGACGTCTTTTTTTTCCCACAAATAGAGCTTTCTTTTGGTGGTATTTGATTGCCTGTGCGTTTTTTTTTTTTGGGCTATAAACAAAAAGAGCGTAAACTTTGAAAAAAAAAACGCAATATTTTTTGCTTTTTGCTATAATAAATATCCCATTTAAAAAAAAAATGTATCTCAATTTAGGCCAATACGTATTCTTCTACATATTTTTGGCAAAAAAAAAAAAAATCGCAATAACCGTATAGTGACTGGTTTGCGCAAAAGTTATATTGCCTACAAGATAGTGGGCATAATTATGATTTTTTGTTGAATTTTTTTTTTACTAGGAATGGCGGCGATCTGCGATTTTTTTCAGGACTGCGACATTATAGCGCACACATAGGACACTTTTGACACATTTTTGGGACCATTCACATTCATACAGTGAACAGTGCTATAAATATGCATTGATTACTGTATAAATGTGACTGGCAGGGAAGGGGTTAACCACTAGGGGGCGGGGAAGGGGTTAAATGTGTAGTCTAGTGAGTATTCTAACTGTAGAGGGAGGGGGGTGACTGGGGGAGGTGACCGATCTGTGTCCCTATCTGTGTCCCATCGGTCTCCACTCCCTGACAGGACGTGGAGCTCTGTGTTTACACACAGAGCTCCACAGCCCTGCTCAGTTACTGGGCAATCACGGGTGCCCGGCGGCCATCGCGGCTGCCGGGCACGCGCATTGGGTTCCCAGTAATGCGACAGGTGCGCGCGCGCCGCGCACCCCCTTGCGACTTTAAATGACATCCTATCAGAACAATAGGGTATTCCGTCCGCCGCCATTTGATGGCGTGCAGTACCCTAGTGGTTAAATAGGGTATTTCTTAAAGGAACAGTAAATACAAAAGTTAAAAAATACTTTATTGTAATTATGTTTGATATTTGATAGTAAATTTACAGGTAGTGGTATTATACCATGTGATTTACTTTATATGTGGTGTTATTATACCGTGTGATATACAGTATATGTGGCAATATTATACCGTGTGATTTATAGTATATGTGGCGTTATTATAGCGTGTGATTTGCAGTATAAGTGGCGTTATTATACCGTGTGATTTGCAGTATAAGTGGCGTTATTATACCGTGTGATTTGCAGTATATGTGGCGTTATTATAGCGTGTGATTTGCAGTATAAGTGGCGTTATTAAGCCGTGTGATTTGCAGTATAAGTTGCGTTATTATACCGTGTGATTTGCAGTATAAGTGGCGTTATTATAGCGTGTGATTTGCAGTATAAGTGGCGTTATTATAGCGTGTGATTTGCAGTATAAGTGGCGTTATTATACCGTGTGATTTGCAGTATAAGTGGCGTTATTATAGCGTGTGATTTGCAGTATAAGTGGCGTTATTATACCGTGTGATTTGCAGTATAAGTAGCGTTATTATACCGTGTGATTTGCAGTATATGTGGCATTATTATACCATGTGAATAAAAGTTGTATTTTTATCATGGCTTGTAATCTGTTTTTTGGGAACTTAATGGAATGGAAGGCTTTAAATGGAGCCGGTATTGGAGAAATGGATGTGGACACTGAAAGGGTGTGGTTACTGAGGGGCGTGGTTACTGAGGGGCGTGGTCACTAGGGGGCGCTTTAAAGCTTTCTAAAGGCCTAAGGCCGGCCCTGCTCCCACAGAGCTGATTATTCTGTGATTTGCCACAGCCAAAGTCGCCTGTCCTGGAGGCAAATTTAAGTCATGTTGTAAGTTGCTCCAAGTCGCGCTGAAGTCGCTTCCAAATCACCTTAAAAAGTCGCGCTGACCCTGTGTGAACCGGCACTTAGTTTCAGGGAATATAAAATAATTTGTTTATCTCTTCTCTAAACGAAACATACTTATGATGGAAGTGGCGAGGTATAAATATCTCTTATTTAAAAAGGAATTAGCAGTAGTTAGTCATAGTCCAATCTGTAACTCAGAGTGTGTTAGTGTAAACAGGTAATAAACGTATCATCTCAGAGTAAACAAGGGTGAGATTATTGTGAATTGCCCGTAACTATCAGATCACAGCCAACATAACTTATTCCAACACGTTCTGACTTGATAGAAAGTAAATATGAGAGAGATCTGTGGCTTGAGGTTCAATGAACATGTGGCTTGTTTCCCAATGAAAAACACTAATAATAAACTGAACTTAACATGCAGAAGCCATTGCTGCCCCTCTGAAAAGCACTCTGTGCTGGATCAGTTTTCAGAGAGGAAGCACCTAGTGCCAAAGGGGAGGCAAAGTGGTCCAGGACCCAGCACTAGTGCCGGAGTCAGACTTTGGGGGGCCCCCGGAGCACTTCAAGTTGAGGGGGGCCTCAACATAGAAATTAATTACTTGCCGACTTACCTAGTACGCGATGCTGCACTTCAGGGTCTGGGGAGCGCATGCGCACTGCTGTCAGCCCGCTCCTGCTGTGAATTTACACAGCGTGTATCGTAGACGCGATGTCCATTGGTACCCACCGATACTTTGGTACTGAGTGATGGGGATGTAAACAGGGCAGATCGCTGTTCTGTCACTAGATAAGGCACGGATCATGTGTCCCTAAGGCACCTCCCATACAGTGTTGCCAACCGTCCGTATTTTTATGGACAGTTTGTAAACACGGACACAAAATGTCTGTTCATAAATGTCTGTGTTCGCGGAAATGTGCCAGTAAAAATAGCCGAGATCGGTTCAGCTTGGAACTGCACATGGAGATTGGAGGCAGGGGGTGATGGTGGCTGCGGTGGCACCGCAGAGATGGATGGAGGCAGGGGGCAATGGAGGCAGGGGGAGATTGGAAGCAGATAGAGAAAGGAGCTGTGTGATATTGGGCATCCTGACTCTCTGTAGTCCAAGGGAGGGGGCGAGCATGACACTCCACACCAGGGAGAAAGCCTTGCATTACTGTTTTTTTTTTTTTTTTCACATACAGTTCTAAACAACCATTTTTTCTGATTGAAAACTATTCATTCAGTGTTTACTACTGTAATTAGCTGTGATTTGCCACAGTTAATCACATGGTACAGATGGACTGTGATTGGCCCTGTCTGTGCCATGTGATCACTGTAAGCAAACACAGAGCTCATCACAATAGTACACAATTAAAAGGCATGAATTAAACCCTTTCATTGTGTACAATTGTCATCTGATCTGCTGTGATTGCCCACAGTGATCACATGGTACCAACAGCGGGCTGGTACAGTGATCTGTCATTGGCCATGTCCTGTGGGCCATGGGGTGTGAGCGAGGCGCGATCCAAGGAGGAAATCAAATGATGACCTCCTAGAACAGTTGGGCTTCGGCCCGACCTATTGTAATATGATAAGGGGTTAATGTCCTTTAATAAGCTTCCTGCACCTTACACAGCCATTCTCATCCAGGGTTCCATGGAACCTTAGGGCTCCTCCAGAGGTTGCTAGGGGTTCCTTGAGCTGCGGCCGATGATCCTCCCATCCAATGGTGTCTGCAGAGTTTTGGGTCCAACAGCACTTGGTAGAGCCAGCCGCATGGCGCCAATGATAGTTTTAGTTATCTGTATGGATGAAATTTTGATCACCACTGTAAGGGGTTCATTCTTTCCACTAACCACCAATCCAAAAGGCATTTTCCCAATGGCCCCAGATGTATTCCTCTTAACAGAGGTTTCATGAAACCTAAACATTATTTCAAGGCTTCTTCTGGGTTAAAAAGCTTGAGAAAAGCCACCATAACAGATGGTAGAATAGTGGTTAGTAGGATAAGTAGTAAATGATATATGGTTTAGAGAGGGGTATAAAAGGATCAAGGAGAACCCATTAACTATGATAAGCTTTGACTTTTGAACCAATCAACCTGTCACTTTTTCCAAGCATCACATATTTTTTCAAATCTAATGTATTTATTACACACATCAATAAAACTCTGGCTTTACATTAATCAATATCCAAGTCATGTACTTGTTCACCTATTCTATCAGAATTGTATTTTCTAAGAAGAATGATACATTTAGTAATATTATTGTAAACTATATAATTATTTTCCTTTTATTTTTAGTGAGTTTGCTTTTCCATGGAGCTTGTCACAGTAGATTCATTCTGAAGAGACATCAAGATATTCCCAGATTTGGTAAGAGAATTTGTGGAAGAGAATAATCACAATGGAGAGAACATTACAGGACATTAACCAGCATTAGGGATGAGCTGAACATACCCGCGTTCGGTTCGCACCAGAACCGTCGAACAGACTGACCGTTCGCGCGAACATTTGGAACCCCATTGAAGTCTGTGGGACTCGAATGTTCGAATTCAAAAACGCTCATTTTTAAGACCAATATTCAAGTTATTGTTGGAAAACGTCTTTGAGAACCCGGGTCTTGCCCCAGGGAACATGTATCAATGGAAAAAAGCAGGACTCCTGAAAAAACGACCGTTTTAAAAACTTTTTTTCCATTGATACATGTTCCCTCGGGCAAGACCCGGGTTCTCAAAGACGTTTTCACAGGCAAACTATAGACACCCAGCAGGTACAAAATTTAAAGAAATCTTTCATTTTTTTATTTTATTTAAACATTATTAAAATCACTGCTCCAGGAGCAGTGATTTTAATGATGCTTAAATAAAAAAAAAAAAAAAAAATCCTTTAAATATTGTACCTGCTGGGTGTCTATACCTGTGATAATGTCTTTAAATAGTACAATCACCTGCCTGACAATAAATTAGGAAGAACTGATCTATCTAAGCTATACAGTGTATAAATATATGTACAACTCCTAGGGATGTATATATATCCTCTACACACTGTAAATTAAGCTAAACTGACTAGCCTGCCTGCCTGCTCTATCTAGCTATATAAAAAGACAATCTCTCTGTCTCTCTGACTGCTCTCATTAACAAGCAGGAACACACTACACGAGGCCGCCCAGCAGGCGGCCTTATATAGTGTGGGGCGTGTGCTAAAGCCCTGAGCCATACATGGCCAAAGCCACCCAGGCTTTGGCCAATTATGGCTCTTCGTTTTTTGTACGCTGTGATTGGCCAAGCATGCGGGACATACAGCATGCTTGGCCAATCATCAGCGCGCAATGCCGCAGTGAATTATGGGTCGTTTTGCGTCACTCGAATTTGGCGCGAACGAACGCTTTTGTTCGAATTTCGTTGAACGTACGAACAGACAATGTTCGAGTCGAACATACGTTCGTATCGAACACGAAGCTCATTCCTACCCAGCATTACAGTGCTAAGTGAAAGTGCAGATCACAGTCCATATTTTACAGCAAAGAGCTAGGGAGAAGATTGCAGTATAAAACTAGCAATAAGAGACGCCATGGGGTGTTATTTACTAAAGGCTGATCCACTTTGCACTACAAGTGCACTTG
Organism: Rana kukunoris; assembly: GCA_029574335.1. Classification (NCBI taxonomy): domain Eukaryota; kingdom Metazoa; phylum Chordata; class Amphibia; order Anura; family Ranidae; genus Rana; species Rana kukunoris. The sequence continues at coordinate 90,177,839 of CM056051.1, forward strand.
GAAGCACAGTCATTGTAGTTTCGAGGGGAACATGTAAGGAAAATAAAAAAACAGCATTTTAGCTTGCACATGATTGGGTGATAAAATCAGCAGAGCTTCCCCTCATTTCAGATCTAAAGCGACTGTACCTCCAAGTGCACTTTCAGTACAAAGTGGATTTGCCTTTAGTAAACCAACCCCATAGTGATGGAAATGGAGCAATGCAGATGACAATACGTAGCTTGCAACACATAGGCGGGGTGGTGAAGAAGTAGGACATTACGGGTGACAGCAGGCTACCTGCAGCACAAAGAAAGTATTGAAAGCTGTTACAAAACATTGCCAACTATTCAGACAGTGTACTCTCGAAAGGCATACTTGGATGTGGAATTTACTGTTTTCTTTTAGGAAGTAGCTTATGTATAGTATCAGCACCCTACTATGATTAACCACTTCAATACCAGGCACTTCCTCCCTTCCTGCCCATTTATCGTTCTGTCCTGTCACTTTTTAAATGACAATTGCATGGTAATGCTACACTGTACTCAAGCATTTTTTTAGCATCTTTTCTGGTATTTGATCACCTCAGGGATTTTTATTTTCTGCTAAACAAATAAAAAAAAGATCGAAAATTCAATTATTTTTTAATTTCTGTTACAAAACTTTGTAAATAAGTAAGTTTTCTCTGAGGTCATTGATGAGGCTGCACTGACATGGTAGCACTGATGGGCACCGATGAGGTGGCACCAATGAGATGACACAGATGAAGTGGTACTGATGGGCACTGGTGATGGGCACTAATATGTGGCGTTGATGGGCACTGATAGTGGCATTGATGGGCACGCATAGGTGGTATTAATGGGCACTGAAAGAAGGCACTGATGGGAATTGATAGGTGGAACTGATGGACACTGATGTACATTGATAGATGGCACTGATGGGCATCACTGATTGGCAGGCACTGGCAGATATAAGTGATGGGCACTAAATGGCATCAATTGTGGGCACTGAGCAGCATCCCTGGTGGCCATGGGTGGCATACTTGGTGGTCAAAAGTGGTGGGTATCCCTGGTGGTCCTGGGGGCATCCCTGGTGGGGGGGGGGGCTAAGCTGATAATCAATCAGCGAAGACCTCCCTGTCAAACTAGCAGCCGATCGTCTCTCCTCTACTCATGTCCGACAGAAGCGAGTGAGGAAAAACCTGATACACTGTGATTGGACACAGCTGATCACGTTGGTAAGGAGTCTCCATCAGAGACTCTTTACCTAGATCGGAGTTGCGGTGTGTCATATGACGTCTGATCAGGATAACGAAATGGCGGGCAGCAAGTGGTTAAACTGGAAACTCTCCTATACCCAGTGGAGTAAAGACCCTCAGATGATACACAGTGATTCAACAAATCTCCCTACATAAGTTTTACATGTATATCTGCTGTCTTTCTTTCTATTCTTTAGAAATTGCACATCGTGTTACAATATTTTCTTTCTGTTCACCACTGGGAGTGTAGTCTCTGCAACCTTTAGGGGCCTGTTTATATAAAAAAACATGCTATTCAAAAACATTCATTATTGGGTTATTTCCTGTGCTGGCTGAATGTTTTTTGATTGAAAATGGAAAATACCACATTTGACCACAAGATGGTGCTAAATATCATAGAAAAGTTTAGTATTTTCAGTTTTGAATCAATGAAAAACATTTGATCAATGCAGGAAAAAAAAAACGTATCACATTAATAATTACTAATGTGAAAAAAAAAAACACAGTAAATTTGTTAAGTGTTTTCATTTACACAACATACCTAGAAAAAAATAAAATGTTTTTTACCTATTGGACGTTACTTAGGAGAATGAGGTCATGGCTGACTGCAAACATTTCTCAAAAAAATCCCGGGCAATCTGTCCCAATAGAAAGCCTTAGGACAGGATGACGTCACCTTCATTAACATTCAATGGAGAAGCCAGGTTTTAAAACCTTTAGACCGGCCATAGATGGTGTGATTTTCTTTCCTGCAACCAATGTATATAGTATTGGATCTGTGTTTTCTTTGCATGCGCACATATTTGTGTGTTTACAGAAAATAGCCTCCTAACAGAGCTTCATTCACACCCCAATGCCCCATAGTATCCATGTAGACCAGGGGTGCCCAACCCTTAAAAGCGCAAGGGCCACTGAAGCGACTTGGTAACCGGCCACCGGCCACAAAAAATGGAGCGGGTGGATGGCAGGTCCATGTCTGATCTGCAAAAGCAGAGCAGACACGGACACAGCCCACTATACTCTTTTTTAGCAAATCAGATCCGAGGTAGGACACAAGACGGTTTACATTTGCCACTCCTTAGAGGTGAATGGAGGGTCCAAATCCAATTGGGTCCGACTGACCGTGTGAAAGGGGCCCAAGGCTGCTATCACACTGATGCACTGAGGTTTACCAACACAGTGTACCTTTGGCTTTCCTGCACTTTATATTCTGCATGTTTGGTGCATTTTCTGAATGTGCATGGCTCAGTGCATGTAACCCACAGGTGTGCTGCTCTGCATCTTCGGGTCAGTTTGAAAGCAGCCCAGTAACCACTGCAATACAGATATGCCCATATGTACACTGTGATTTTAGTAATAAACTGACCTATAATAACAGTATTCTATTCCACCCCAGAGCAGGAGGTCGCAGGCCGTATCAGAGGGCTCCGCGGGCCACATGTGTCCCCCGGGCCACTGGTTGGGCACCCCTGATGTAGACAGCGATGGCTATTGTTATGCCACTGGGCGGGGTTAGGTCCAGCTCAAAGTAAGTAGGCCAAATTATGTTGGATGTAAAAATGAGGACATCAAGTGGCAGGAAAAAAGTATTGGGGAAATCTCTGGATTGAAGGTGAATATTACTACTAAGGCCTCACGCACACTGGATGTTTTTACAGCTGCTGTTGTTGGCTTCAGACATTTTTTTCTGCAGCCAATGTGTTATCCTATTGTGTTATCCTATGTGTTATCCTATTGTGTTATTCTATGTGTCTATGTGTTATGCTATTGTGTTATCCTATGTGTCTATGTGTTATCCTATTGTGTTATCCTATGTGTTATCTTATTGTGTTATCCTATGTGTTATCCTATTGTTTTATCCTATGTGTCTATGTGTTTTTCTATTGTGTTATCATATGTGTTATCCTATTGTGTTATCCTATGTGTCTATTTGTTTTTCTTATGTGTTATCCTATGTGTTATCCTATTGTGTTATCATATGTTTCTATGTGTTATCTTATTGTGTTATCCTATGTGTCTATGTGCTATCCTATTGTGTTATCCTACGTGTCAATGTGTTGACCTATTGTGTTTAGTGTTGCTCACGAATATTCGTATTGCGAATATTCGGCTCGAATATGGCATATTCGAGTATTCGCGATATATTCCGAATTTCGCGGTGAATATGAAGGCAGTTGCCGTAACGCGTAGGGATTGACGGACACCTGGAGTGACGTGAGGATCCGGCTTATGCCGTTTGTTTTTAAGCTGTTTTTTATTCCTTTGATGTAAGGAGATTACTTCTAATAAATGATCGTTGTCTGATATTACTACACTATGGGAGTCTCTCTTTCTCCACTTTTGTTTCCTGAGTTGGTATAGTTATATGTTTGGCTCTGTGAGGACCCGGATGTCTGCCAACCCAGCATACCTGACAAGAATATTGGAGATACCTGAGGGTATTTGATGCAGTTATTTGTGGCAGTGAGGTGAGAGGCCTGTGAGGCTGTTTTTTTCCCACGTAAGTGGCACCCACACGAATACTGTGAACACTGGACGACTCACGGACTGTTGTTTACTTACACCTATTCACTCTGGCACTTTATGCACTTTTGGACTTTAATATACAGATTTCTATATAGATTTCACAGTTATATCCTATTTAATGCACGTGTATTTAATTTGGTTATCTGATTTGGATACTACATTATTATCTTTTAGTAGCGCAGGATCATTTATTATCACCTGATTGTTATTTTGTGTTATGTAAACACTCTTAGGTTTTGCAGCAACTGTTATATAGATTTATTTATTGCTATTTTATTTATATAGAGTTTATTTGCACTTTAATTGCTCCACTTAGCGCGAAGGCATACACATATCATTGCATGTGAGTTATATTGTTGCTCTCCAGTTGTCTTGAAAAAAACTGTAACTTTGTCATAAAAGCCTTCACCAGGCTGTGCATTTCATGAGCAAAAGGGCCCTTGACTTGCAGTTTGGTGTTCAGTTCATTCATCTGTGCAGTCACATCAACAGAAAATGCAAAATCTGCCATCCAGTCCTCATCTGAGAGCTCAGGGAAGTCTTTGCCTTTCTTCTCACAATACTCCTGAATCTCTGCTTTCAGGTCCCAGACTCTTTTTAGCACTTTTCCCAGACTGAGCCATCTGACAGCTGTGTGGTAGCCGATGTCACGATGCTCGGTCTCATGCTCCTCCAATAGTGCGACAAACTGTCTGTGGTTCAATGCTCTTGCCCTGATGAAGTTTACTATTTTAGTAACAACATCAATGACATGGTCAATTTTTAGCACTGATTTGCATAACACATGTTGGTGTAGAATACAATGCAAAAATACCAGTTTCTGATCCTTGCCGATTTCAGTCACTTTATCTTGCATACGTTTCAAAAGTCAGACATTTTTTCCGGTGAGATTTGGACATCCGTCCGTTGTGACGCCTGTCAGTCTGTCCCATTTCAGTCCCAGCCTGTCCATGCACTCATTTACCTCCGTGAACAGATCACTCCCTGTCGTTGTTCCTTTCATCGACCGCATTGCTGCCAGCTCCTCCGTAATCTTGAACTCGAGGGTTATCCCGCGGACGAATACAAGTAACTGGGCTGTGTCGCGGACATCACAGCTTTCGTCCAAAGCCAAGGAGAAAAAGTCGAAACGTGCCACTTCACGTTGCAGCTGAAGCTCCAAATTCCCCGCAATGTCCTCGATCCTTCTAGTCACGGTTCGCCTGGACAGCGGGACTTGCTCAAATGCCGCTTTTTTTTCAGGGCATATTAGTGCTGCAGAGTCCACCAAGCACTCTTTGATAAACTCCCCCTCTGAGAACGGCTTACTGTATTTCGCGATTTTGTGGGATATCACAAAGCTGCTCTGGGTTGCTGCATCCCTGGCTGCGTGAAGTTTTGTAAAACAGCCTTGCTGCTTTTGCAACTTAGCTAGCAAAGCTTCCGAAGTCTGCACCCTTTCTGCGTCAGTCAAGTTTTTATATTTTGCAGCATGTTTTGTCTCGTAATGCCGACTCAAATTGTAGTCCTTAAAAACGGCGATCTGCTCCCCGCAAACTAAACATGCGGCTTTACCTCTGATTTCGGTAAATAAAAACTTAGCAGTCCAATTCTTTTGGAAGACTTTGCATTCAGCATCTACCTTTCTCTTTTTAGCAGACATTTTGAGACCTAGAGTCCTGTTGTGACAAGGATCCAATCACGTGCACCCAGGGCTGCCTATGCAACCAAAAACAAAGTATTAGGTTGGTTGCATAGTTCCCCCATTTTTGTAGCATAGTTTCCCTATATTAGGTAGCAGTTCCCCCACATTATGTAGCTGCAGCAGTTCTCACAGATTTGTAGCATAGATTACCCCCAAACACCTCCCTCCACCAATGCCGTTTTATTTTTTGCTTGCAGGCTGTAAGCAACAAATAAAATGGCACAGGGAGACAGGGGGGGGGGACAGTTACTTCCCCAGCAGCGGGCCAGCGCTTAGTCATGGCTTACTTACTTTCCTCCTTCACCTGGCTGAGGGCTCTCACAGCACCGCGGCACACACTCCTCTCGCAAGGCCTCATAGGACGCCGGGGACGGCCTCTGGATGACGTCACGCCGCCGGGACGTCAGTGCTTGTGTTTAGTACTGAAGGGGAGGAGCATGCTCAGCCTCGGCGCACAGGCACCGCCCGGGCCGCAAGAGGCTCTATTGTTGTGTATAATAGCCGCGGCTCGCGGCTCTGCTGTGTAACTATGTTAGCTGCGGCCCGCGACTCGCGGCCCACGATTAAATTGTGCTGAGCAATATCGGGCCTATGAATAATGCAGCTGCCTGCTGCTTGGACAATGCGGATCGATCATGTATTATATAGCGGCCGTCGGCCGGACACTGTGAGAGACATTTGGGCCTACATTGTGATGGGGGCCTGGAGCTGCAGCTCCATCAGCCCCATTGTTAATCCGGCCCTGTTGCTAGCGATCCGCCCGGGGGCCGGATTAAAAGGTCCGCCGGGCCGTATACGGCCCGCGGGCCGTAGTTTGCCCAGCTCTGGTCTATGCACACATAGGCTGTTATCAGCAGTTTTTGGCAGGGGTGTTTTCTGTCTGTGAAAACCCCCCCAGAACTAGTGGGTTTTGAGAGGAGCTTTTCAGCTGTAAAAACGCTCCAACTCTGAAAAAAGCTGAAACAGCCTAAAAATACCCAAACACAGAAAAACGTGGCTACTCGATAAGCTTTTGTGGAAGTATAATTTTATTTTTATAATGCCACAACACTGAAAAACGCAACTTCAAAAATGCTGAAAAACTCATTCTACAGCTACAGCTTTCGCTACTTGCTTTTTTTTTTTTTCATAACGTCCAACGTCCAGTGTGCATGAGGCCTAAAGCTGGTTTTGTTATGTTATCTCTTGATGGGCTATTTATTTTTATCATGTTATTTTTGACTAAAAGTCGGTTCACACTGGGGCGACTTGGGATTCGACTTGAAGTCGTCTCAAGTCGTCCCAAGTCACGCTGTCCAGAAAAGCAATGTAAGTGAATGTGAGCGGTGTTAATACACACTACTGAGGTCGCTCCGACTTCAGAAGAGGTTCCTGTACTACTTCAATCAGACTTCTAGGCGATTTGTACCCATTGATTTCAATGGAAGTCGCTTCCAAGTCTGATCACTGTTTTAATTGAAGCTACTTTCCAGGAAGATAACATACATTTCTCAGGCAAACTCCTCCCTCCCCCTACCTCTCCCAGAGCTGATTGTTGTTTTATTGGCCACTGGAATGTCTCCTGACCTGAAAAGGACTTCAAGTCGTGTTGTAAATCCCCCCAGATCGCCCTGTGGTTCATGCTCAAGTCGTGTTAAAGTTGCTTCTGAAAGTCGTGCTGGAAGTCGTGTCGCCCTAGTGTGAACCGACTCTTAGTGTTTCCTTTAAATACAGTATCAGAAAATGTATTAAGCTGCATTAGGTTAGGAACTTTTAATACGTGTATGTTTCTGCAAACTGCAGCTTTGCTTTAGCCAAACAAAAGGGTTTGAACTTTTGTCAAATCTTTATTGCTGGCTTTTTTACTCTTAGAGCCGGTTCACACTGGGGCGGTTAGCGTCCCATTGAATGCAATGGAACCGTTCTAATAGGAGCGATGCAAGTCGCTCCGACTTAAAAAGAGGTTCCTGTACGACTTCGGGGGGCGGCTCGGGGTGACCTCTATTGACTTCTATACAGAAGTCGTTTTGCAGGTCGCCTCTGAAGTCGTCCTCAGGACGACTTGCAGAGTCGCCCCCGGAGTCGTGCCGCGGCTGTGTGAACTGGCTCTTACTATTTGTTGTGATGATCATTGTAACTGAAACAGAATGTGAGGGAAACAAAAAAAAGGGGTGGGGTGTTCTTTCAAATGAGGAACAGTCTTCCTGCTTGGGAAGTCGATTCTCTCACTTTTTAGAAGTTACTTCTCACCGCCTGGCCTCTCCAAGACAGGAAGTAAAGAAAAATCTCCCTACCAGGATACAACAGCAAAGTAAAATTGACTTCTGTTTTAAAGCAATATTAAACCCAAAAGCAAGCATTTATTATATTGCAGCTTACTAATTGTTAGATGTGATGGCTGCATTTGATTTTTTTTTTTTTTGTCTTTCTTTCTTCTATTGTAACTTTAATAACAAACATGTCATACTTACCCCTACCGTGCAGTTTGTTTTGCACAGTTTGGCTCAGATCCTCCTGTTCTGTGTTCCTTGGCAGCTCTCGCGGCTCCTCCCTGCATTAGATAACCCCCTCTGGGAAGCTCTGTACCTAGGGGGTTACCTTGAGGCGTGCTCCCGTGTTATACACTCGGCATCCATAGACGCCAAGTGTATGACTCAGTCACGCCCCTCGGTGGCCGCGTCATTGGATTTGATTTACAGCAGCGGGAGCCAATTGCTGCAATGCTATCAATCTATCCAATGAAGAGCCAAGAACCTGTGGAAAGAGTAACGCCCATGGAAATTTGGGGCTCAGGTAAGTAAAACGGGGGCTGGGGGCCGGAAACAGCAAGGTGCATCCTATGCATGAAGGTGAAAAACACATAGGTTTACAACCCCTTTAAATTTGCTAGTACACCTAACACTCCCACCAGGCTCACAATACTGCTGTCCAAATGCGCCCCCTGTTCTCCTTCATCCAGAATGTAGGCACTCTAATATAGGAGGTGTGTTACTGGCCAGATCACCAGGTGAAAACAGAGGGGGAAAAGAACGAATGCAGCCACCACATCTAATGATTGCTAAGCTATAGTATATTGTTGGCTGGGTGTTTAACCGGTTCCTTACCGAGTCATTGTGAAATGAGGTTGTCAGGAACCTTCCCTCCCTCCGGGTGGACGTCATATGACATCCTGGTATTTCCGGCCGTCTAGGGGGCGTGTCTAGGTGGTGCACACACTGCATGGCTCGGGACCCAATGTGTGTGCTCGGCGGCCGCGATGTCCGCCAGGCACCCACGATTGCCCGCGATCACAGCAGAAGAGAGGAGACCAATGTGTGTTCCCAGTACAGGAGAACACAGATCGGTCTCCTCCACCTTGTAAGTCCCATCCCTTTACAGTTAGAATCACTCCCTAGGGAACATATTAACCCCTTGATCGCCCCCTAGTGTTAACCCCTTTCCTGCCAGTCACATTTACACAGTAATCAGTGCAGTTTTATAGCACTAATCGCTGTAAAAATGTGAATGGTCCCAAAAACGTGTGAAACGTGTCCGATATGTCCTTTGCAATGTCACAGTCACAATAAAAATCGCAGATTGCCACCATTACTAGTAAAAAAAAAAAAAAAAAAATCCATAAATCTATCCCCTATTTTGTAGATGCTATAACTTTTGCGCAAACCAATTAATTTACCTTGTATAGAAGAATACATATCGGCCTAAACTCAGGATTTTTTTTTTCATTTTTAATTGTGATATTTATTAAATCAAAAAATAAAAAATATTGTGTTTTTTTCAAAATTGTCACTCTTTTTTTTGTTTATAGCACATAAAATAAAAACCCGCAGAGGTGATCAAATACCACCAATCAAAAGCTCTATTTATGGGGAAAAGAAAACATAAAGATTTAATTTTGGTACAGTGTTGCATGACTGCGCAATTGTCATTCAAAATGCGACAGCACTGAAAACTAAAAATTGGTCTGGGCAGGAAGGGGGTGAAAATGCCCTGTATTGAGGTGGTTAATAATGCTTTACCCAAATGTACTCAAAATCTGATTAAAAACATTTGGCTATACATGCACTTTAGGTGTGTTTTTCCAATCAATAGTTGAACCAACTTGTTTCTTTTATAGGAGTGACGACCTTGAAGGAGAGAAAAGGATACGTCTTGCTTGTGGAAGAATTTCTTCTGTGAATCTAGCCATTATGGCCCAAGTGGGAAACAGCTCATCAAACAGCAGCAATGCAGGCGATACAAGTATCATAGTGACTTATTCCGTTGTCGCCAGCTTTGCTGCTCTTTTCTGCCTGTTTGGATTGTTAGGAAATGCAGTTGTTATCTGGATCCTTTCATTTAAGATAAAGAGGAGCAAGTACACTGTGTATATTCTCAACCTCGCCGTTGCCGACTTCATTTACCTTCTTTTTGTTGCCGTTGTGATGATCTTAATGGTTTCCCAAATGGTGAGTCGCCGGGCCATTAGTCCAACAGTGATCTTTGCTCTAGAAGTGATGTATGACTTTGGATATGCAGCAAGTATGCTCTTCCTGACCTCAATAAGTGTTGAGAGATGCCTTTCCGTCCTTTTCCCAATATGGTATAAATGTTACCGGCCCAAGCATATATCATCCTTCACCTGCGGCTTTATCTGGCTATTGGGTTGCCTCTTCTCCCTTCTTGATAATTTTGTTTGTCCTCCAGATTCTTTTCAAAACATGACTAAGGAATGCACCGGAGTCCAAGTCTTTTCTACCGTTGTTACGTTTGTTTTCATCATTCCTTTGATGCTCTTGTCTAGTTTTATCTTAATCTATATTGTCAAATCCACATCTAAAAAATCAAGACCTCCAAAAATTTACATTGCCATAATACTCACCGTTATGGTTTTTCTCATCTCTGTGGCTCCAATCAGATTGCTATGGTCTTTACTCTACTTTAAGTCATTTACAAACAACATGTCTGCCTTAGCCTTCTTCTTCACTAGTACATATTGTACTGTTTTCAATAGCGGTGCCAATCCTTTCATATATTTTTTTGTGGGTAGGCACAGGCAAAAGAGGTTTGGGGGTTCAGTCAATGAAGCCCTTACTAGAGTGTTTAAGGATGATGACACTGAACAGTCATCTCTCGGGAATAGCACTAGCATGAAATAGAGCCAATATTAGGCCAATATTAGAAGGATTGTCCTTAACATTTTGCAATCTATCCTGCAAGAACTCAGAAATCTCTTATTTGTCTCGATTAACAAATATAAATGATATAAGAGATCTATGTAAGGGAGATATATGATCATTTATAAAAATATTTTCCTTGGAACACGATTATAAACATAAGCTGGGCTGTTCATTAACTTGATCCTTTAAGAAATTCTTGTGGTTATTATCATCCTGTAAATCTAGATAATGACTGCAGCTTATTTAGCAGTTTGCCCACAATAGTGGCACCTATGATACTCAAAGACCTAAATTATATAACAATAAAAAAAGTTTGAGATAAACAACAAGGGCCCAGGTTGGACGCGCCTAAAAGTAGTTGTAAAGTAAAAAATAAAGGAGTGTCAGGGCGCCCACTAACACACAGCTCCTTTCTCTATTTGCAAAGTAGAGAGTGTCCTGACTTGCCTGCTTGCCCCCTCCCACCTCAAGAGGCTTTCTCCACACCAGGAAGAAAGCCTCGCAATACGGTGTGTAGTTACAGACAGAAGAACAGGAAGTGAGGAATTCTCAGAAGAAGTAAGGACATTTAAAAGCAAAATTGAAGGATGAGGGAAGTAAAGGAGGACTGCACTAAGGTAAAGGAAGTTATTTAGGGGGGGGGGGGTTCCTTTACAACCCCTTTAAACCTCTCCAGTGTGCCTATTGCAAAACTCAGCTTTTTCTGATTTTTTTCTTGAAAAAAATAAGCCCAGCCAATCTAAATCAAGATGGTACACTTCTCAGTCAACACTCTGCTTGGCTTCTACAAAGTTTTACATTTATTGAAATGTTTGACTAGAGCTTTAAGAGCTGGTCACAGTTTACGACTCTGTGAAAATTAAGGAGGGGACTAGATTTAAAAATAAAAATTAGGACTCCAGATCTCAACTGAGAATCTTTGTTGTCCTATTCAAGTAAATGTGTTTGTTTTTAAGGATTGATGGACCTTAAATACAAAGAAGTGATAGCAGGATCCCCAAAAAATGGCATTGTAGTAGTAGAATACATTAAGTATATATAGAAGTATATTTATGTATTTGTCCCTTGTAATCTACTGTATATTAGCAATCTTCTCAATATCCCTTTTTATATCATAACCATAAGTGTGCGCAGCCTATAGCATTAGGGTGTGCACCCCAAAGCTCAAACACACACTACTCACTACTACTCACATCACTCACCATGTTCATTCATAAAGGGAAGGGGCTGATAAATACATATTTACCGGCCCCTTCCCTCACTTATTCTAAACCAGCCGGCAGGAGAGGAGAGAAGCCAGAAGTGCTGCAGAGGGAAGTGGGGAGCAAGGGCTGTAGGGGAAATCTGTGCGCACGCCTATGATCATAACACTGTCCCTAACATATGGAGTCCTACAGTCAGGGCACCGGATCTCCCAGACACGCATGCCAGCTACTGTATGACCATTTGCTTCCTTGCTTGGATATTATTCAAGAGCAACCAATGTAGCACAGGAAGTTCTAATAATTCTACAAAACTCCCAACTTTTTTTTTATGCATACTTTTTTTTGTCATACTGTCTTTTTATACCAAATAATTTCTTTGGTTGTACAATGTTATTTTTAAAAAATATTTTTTTCTTTTATTATGTAATGTTTGTACTAAAGCAGATTTCTCTATTATTTATGAATGTAAATATACTGTAAATGAAAATAAAGCCTCATATGCACCATAAGTTAAAGAAATAATCACCCAAATCTAAATAGCATAGGATGGTTGCTAGTGAGCTCAGCAATGCTGGCTTCTTATATTTCTGAATGCCCAGATACATGAAAAAGTATTCATACCCCTTGACATTTTTCACATTTTGTCATGTTACAACCAAAAACGTAAATGTATTTTATTGGGATTTAATGTGATAGACCAACACAAAGTGGCACATAATTGTGAAGTGGAAGAAAAATTATAAATGGTTTTCCAATTTTTTTACAAATAAGTATGTGAAAAGTGTGGTGTGCATTTGTATTCAGCACCCCTCAGTCAATACTTCGTAGAACCACCGTTCACTGCAATTACAGCTGCAAGTCTATTTGGTGATGTTTCTACCAGCTTTGTACATCTAGAGCAGGGGTGCCCAACCTTTTGAAGAGTGAGGGCCACTTAACTAACTTGGCAACCAGTCGAGGGCCACAATGAGCGAAGTGGGCGGATAACAGGTCACGGCTACACTTCGGGCCTCTGATTCGCCCAGACAGAAGGGTACAAACTCCCTTCTGTTTTTCGGATTGGAGTTAGGTGGGCATAAACAGACATCTGTCACTCTATACAGGTGAATTGAGGGTCCCATTTGGTCAGGCTGATCTTGTGAAAAGGGCTTAAGACTGCTTTCACACTGAAGTTCTGTGGTTTGCTCACACCGAACTTTGCCATATAGACTTCGCCTGTGGCAAAAGTCGGCGCTGTAGAGGAAGCATCGACTTTTGGGGCGCTTTCTTCCTCTACCACCAGCTTAATTCACAAGGCTGATGCTGTGGTATGGCGGGTAGGGAACATGAGATCTGGGCTTGCCAACCCGCCATTTCAGAGCAGGAGGTCGCTGGCCACATCAGAGGGCTCCGCGGGCCACAAGTGGCCCCCGAGCCACTGGTTGGCCACCCATGATCTAGAGAGTGAAATTTTTGCCCATTCTTTGCAAAATAGCTTACGCTCTGTCAGATTGGACCGAGAGCGTCTGAGAACATTAATTTTCAAGTTTTGCCACAGATTCTCAATTAGATTTAGGTCTGGACTTTGACTGGGCCATTCTAACACATGAATATGCTTTGATCTAAACCATTCCATTGTAGCTCTGGCTGTATGCTTAATGTCATTGTCCTGCTCGAAGGTTAGCCTTCGCCCCAGTCTCAGTCTTTTGCAGACTCTAACAGGTGGAAGCGGGTGATAAAGTCAATAAAGTGTCTGTAAACCTCTGAAATGAAAATGGAAGCATATACCAAAAGCACATAGTGTGATTTCTTTTTGCCGTCTCTTTCCATGGCAATCTTCAAGAGTTTGACATGTTGTGCCATATCTAAGGTATCCACGGGTATGGGGGGCTTCAGCCTAAGTTGTTCATGTTTCTCTATGAGACTGTGATGATTGGGGGTGTCCATTCCCTCCACTCAGATATCAGATTACACTCAGCTCCCTTCTCTATAATGTGCAGTGTGTGACATCAGATCCCTGTCCCCTGCCTTTTGATGATCAGAAATGCTGTGTAAATGGTACACTTTGAAAACATGCAGAGGGGAGATGGTTGCAGATAAAATTATATAGGAGGATTTTTTTTATTTCTGTGTCTAGTCATTAGACTAGTTGCTTCACTGGGTATATGTAAGGGTTTACAACAACTTTAAGACCTGGAAGAAAAGGCTCATTATACACAAACTATTGCCTAAAAATATCTAATATGTGTCTAAGAAGCCAGCAGACAATTGAGCGCACCAATACCCATTCAGAATTACAAATGTCAGGTTATGTTCACATTTTACATTTGTCTGATTACAATGGGAAGCACTTATATCTGTATATAAAATGTTTAATATTTATTATATATTTTCTTTACTATGTTAACTGAAGGAAAATTATCACAAAATTATTTTAAGGTAAACTATGTGGATAGAAAAGCTGCCATTACTCAGATATTTTCAAAGCTGCAGGCCCTGACACCGTCCCCTAATCCTAGGAAACCTGCACTTACACTTTTCGGAAAACCTGGGACTTGTTCCAGGTTAGTGACTCACTGGATTGTAAATCTGGGATCAAGATCTCAGTGCCAAAGCCTGTAGCTTTAAAAATAACAACATGAGGTTTGTGGTAGCTCTCCTATTTTATATTCTCAGGTTAAAGCTACAGCTTGCAATAAAGTAGGTCTCAGAATTTACAGGCTGCTGTAGAAACCTTCACTGCAGGGCTGCACTATCCTCTTCTTGCTGCTGAACTTACAGCACTCTGGGGGTCACCGGCTTCAGGTCACTAGGTTCCAGCTTCAGGTCTCTGGGCTCCAGCTTCAGGTCACTAGGTTCCAGCTTCAGGTCTCCAGGCTCCAGGTTCAGGTCTTCAGGCTCCAGCTTCAGGTCAGCAGGTTCCAGCTTCAGGTCTCCAGGCTCCAGCTTCAGGTTTCAGGCTCCATCTTCAGGTCAGCAGGTTCCAGCTTCAGGTCTCCAGGCTCCAGCTTCAGGCTCTAGCTTCAGATCAGCAGGTTCCAGCTTCAGGTCTCCAGGTTCCAGCTTCAGGTCTCCAGGCTCCATCTTCAAGTCTCCAGGCTCTAGCTTCAGGTCTTCAGGCTCCAGCTTCAGGTCAGCAGGTTCCAGCTTCAGATCTCCAGGCTCCAGCTTTAGGTCACCAGGTTCCAGCTTCAGGTCACCAGGCTCCAGCTTCAGGTCACCAGGCTCCAGCTTCAGGTCTACAGGCTCTAGCTTCAGGTCACCAGGTTCCAGCTTCAGGTCACCAGGCTGCAGCTTCGGGTCACCAGGTTCAAACTTCAGGTCTTCAGGATCCAGCTTTGGGTCACTAGGTTCCAGCTTCAGATCTCCAGGCTCCAGCTTCAGGTCACCAAGCTCCAGCTTCAGGTCACCAGGTTCCAGCTTCAGGTTTCCAGACTCCAGCTTTGGGTCACTAGGTTCCAGCTTCAGGTCTCCAGGCTCCAGCTTCAAGTCTCCAGGCTCCAGCTTCAGGTCACCGGGTTTCAGCTTTAGGTCTTCTGCTGCACTAAAAAGGATGATTGGAACACATCTCCTCCTTCCTCCTTCACTGATAAAAAAAAATTGATCTGTGAATGGGGGAGAGTCAGATTATTTACAGGATTCTCTCCCCTGTTTACAGATGAAAGCATTGTAATCAGTGAAATAACTTTCCTTAATGAAGAAGAGGGCAGGAGGGGATTTGTCCTAGTCGGATCATGTTTTGTACAGCTGAGCCTTGAAGCTGTTAACAATTGCAGGGCTGTAGGCTCAGCAGCAGGAAGAGGACAGGGCAGCCCTGCAGTGAAGATTTCTAAAGAATCCAGCAACCTGCATACTGTGAGGCCGCGTACACACGTCCGAGAACCTCGTCAGGCTAAACTCATCGTTCCGCCCAACGAGGTTCCCGATGAGCGGTCGAAAAAGCTCGTCGAGCCAAAGTCCTCATTGAACAATGAGGAAAAAGAGAGTGTGCAATGTCTACCTAATGTGAATTCAAACAGCCATATTTAGCTTCCATTTGAAGCCTCTGACATAGTGGCAATGCAAGTATATAACAGGTAGACAGAGACAGAGCACTGTCATCCTATAACAGGTTGTGCCTGAACAAGGACCATTATGGCAGGATCACCATTTTTTTATTTTGATGAAAGGTGTAATTTTAAAATATTGGAAATTGTTAAACATGTGAGATTTTAATGATTGTGTTTACATATACTTGGGCGTTAATTAATAAAATAGTTGCAGTAACTTACAAGAACCAATTAACTGTCGCATTTCATTATTCATTTCAGTCAAAACAGCAAGGACAATAACAGATGATGGATGTTTGGTGTCATGGAATAATCAACAACTATGCACACTATTCTTTTTTTTTTTTTTCTTTTTTTTTTTTAACTGTTGAAAATGTCTTGACAATAATGGTAAAACAATGCAATGTTTTTCCACAGGGTGGCGCACAAATCACCTTTTACCAGTGAGACATAGTGATAATGATCGTGTTTCCCGTACATGACATTTTTTGCTAAACAGCTAAACATTGTTTTGGAGTCATGGCAAGTAAAACAAGTTGTTCATGTCATCCAAGCAGTGGTGTTGCAAGGTCTACAAAAGATCTGGGGCTACAGCCCATAGCAGCGAAGTAAACAAAGTCATAAGCTTGGGCGTGCATACACATGTATACATTAGGGTCCCCAGAGCCCCCCTTATCACATCAGGGTCCCCAGAGAGCCTCCCATCTTACATCAGGTTTCCCAGAGAGCAACCTCTTACTTCAGGGTCCCCAGAAAGCCCCCCCTTACATCAGGGTCCCCAGAGAGCCCCCTCATCACATCAGGGTCCCCAGAGAGCCTCCCACCTTACATCAGGCTCCCAGAGAGCTACCCCTTACATCAGAGTCCCCAGAGAGCCCCCCCCCTTATATCAGGGTCCCCAGAGAGCCCCCCTTACATCAGGGTCCCCAGAGAGCCTCCCATCTTACATCAGGGTCCCCAGAGAGCCTCCCATCTTACATCAGGGTCCCTAGAGAGCCCCCCCTTACATCAGGGTCCCCAGAGAGCCCCCCACTTACATCAGGTTCCCCAGAGAGCCCCCCTTACATCATGGGGCCCCCCTGGAGCATGGGGGTCCGGTTGCAATTGCAACCCCTATAGGTGCACCCCTGCTATGTTGTGTTCCTTTTGGTCAGCATTTAGAATTCCAGAGGCAAGGCATTTTCACAGAGGCTTGGAGCAATGACATTTCACTACAAAAGGAATTAATTAAGCTTTCATTTCATTTTTACATGCAGTCAAATCAGAAAGGCTTAAGCTCTTGGCATTTACATTGGTGACTGCCCTTTAAATTGATATACCCCCTTACATTGGTGGTCAGTAGTGTACTGTCCAGTAACACTACTCTCCAGTAACATTTCTGGTCATTTGAAACAATGCCTAATTTTTGGGATTTGTGGGAAGAATGCCCCACTACATTGGTAGTTAGTGGAAGGAATACCTTACATTTGTGATCAGTGGGAAGAATAATTCTCTCGCAGACAGCAAAAAAAGATTATTGGTATTGATTGTTACTTACACAAGAAACAAGTAATACCACTGCTCCAGTACCACTGCCTCTGCCGGAACTATTAATGCAGAATCATTGGCAGAGAGATCAATCTACCCAAATGGCCACATACAGTCACATAAGTCGCACTCTCCTATTGCCTGCACCAAGAAAATGTTTTTTATAATACGGTATGAATCAGCCTTGCCCGCTGCTTTATAAAACAAACCATGTAAAACTAAATGGTGTGTTATTTTGACGGATTTCAAAAAACTAAAAGCAAATTTCTGATTGGTTACTATGCAATGCTAGAATAATATACAGAAAAATACCGCGCTGCACTATAGGTAAGCTGCTAACACTGCAAATAGACAAATAGCAAAAAAACGTGAAAACAAAAAAGTGTAGCGCTAATTAAGTTAGGTTGGCATAAAACAAAACAAAAAGTTACAAATCTGACAATAAAAATGAAATGAAAATGTCCACATAAATATAAAAATATATAAATAAATGTCCATATGTGAAAAACACAAATAGTGTAAAAATACAAATCTGACTAGCAATAATATTGGTGAATTCCAAAGCCTGGGGATAACTTCACAGAGGTGCTAGAGTTGAAGGAGCGTTGAAATTAATTAACGTGAAGAGAAACCACCACCGATAGGTAAGGGGCTTACCAGAGAGTTTGAACCCAGGAGAACCTACGTTCAGATGGGTCAAATAGAGCTTTGTGTGGTAAAACCACGATGGAACCTGGGCAATCCTGTGTGTGTCTCCAATGGCTGTAACAAGAGTGGCCAAACGGCAGAGGAATGGAGTATACCACAGACGAAGATGGCTGGTTACCCGATGGTCTCACAGGACATGATGGTCCAAAAAAAAAATCTGGATGGAAGGGTGTGTACCATAGATTAGGAAGAAAAAAACATCCACATAACATAACTCTGTGTTTAATGTTGAAAATTTAATTGTGCAAAGTAGTAGCAACAGTGGGGTCCTCCCGATGCGTTTCGTCCCAAGGACATCATCTGACCCCAGACTCCTCTCGTCTAAAATCGAATGGGTGTAATTAAATTGTAATGCATTAGTGAACATTTCTCTACAATTTCCAAACTCATTATATACTGCTGGAGTGAAAAATCTCATATGTTATTATTTATGGTATTGAGGTATGAACATGCACTACAGACCAGTGTTAATTTTTAAATTAAATTTCAATTTAGTTTTAGTCTTAGGCCGCGTACACACGACCAAATACATCTGTTCAAATTGGTCTGACAGACCGATTTGAACAGATCTGTCTGCTGGGCTGTTTTGGTTTGATCGCTGTACACACGATCAAACCAAAATCCCCGCCAGCAGACAGCGCGGTGACGTGGCGATGATGTTGACGCCGCCACGTCACCGCACCAGGAAGTAAAACACTTCCGCGCATTCGTCGAATCCATTTGACGCATGTGCGGGCAGATATGTCTGCTGGTTAGCGTACTAACAAGCAGACATGTTGGACAGACGGCTTCCCAGCAGACAGATTTTAAAGCATGCTTTAAAATCTGTCTGCTGGAAAAATCTGTCTGTCTGCCCGTACACACGATCGAATCTGTCTGCTGAAACGGTCTGTCAGACCGTTTTCAGCAGATAGATTTGATCGTGTGTACGCGGCCTCAGTCTTTTGACTAAAATGCCATTTTTGTTTTAGTCATATTTTAGTAATCTCAATTGTTTTAGTTCTAGTCGTATTTTAGTAGACTAAAATAGTATTAATTTAGTAGACTAAAATGTTTTAGTCTACAAAATTAACACTGTATACAGCTACTTGAATATGTAATGTTATGTTTCTCTCTCAGCACAGTAGCTTCAGGCACTGGAAATTTGTTTCTGCACTTCACAAAACGAATGTCTCTTCTTTGCAGAATCTTTCCAGGACATGAAGAAGGAAATGTGATGCAGAAGGCTCACATTCTTAGTGATTATTAGTGATCTTAATGATGATTAGTTTTGGTTAAGGTGGGTACACCAGAGACCAGACAAATTTGGATCTGTGTGTGGTCCTCCCTGTTTGACAGAAGTCGATCAGTACATCTTGAGTAAGTGGTGGTAGTGTCAAGAGCTGAGGGCACACTTTAGATACAAGGTTATGTTTTGGGGTTTAGGGTTAAGGGATGTCAAATGTTAAGGTTCAGGTTAGGGGGTGGATGCCTGAAGGTGTTAAAGCTAGTACAAGAGGTTTAGGTGAGCAAGTTAAGTGTTACCGTGTTTCCCCGAAAAAAAGACCAGGTCTTATATTAATTTTGACTAAAAAAAAGACCCTAGGGCTTATTTTTAGGGGATGTCTTATAAGTATCAGCATTCTGACATAATTTTAAACCCCAAAAAACATATTGGTTAAAGTACTTTTAAGATTATGTAGTCCGTTTTGTGAGAGGATTGTGCTGGTGTAGGGTACAGTGTGTCTCTCTTTGTGGCTATTTTATAAGAAGTATCTTTTTACTGCAGCCCCCGGCATTTATGTAACCTGCCTCGGCTCTTTTTCTCCACTCTGAGATTCCTGCTGACGTCAACCCACTCGGAGCACTGCAGAGGGAGGGGCCGCAGACGTCAGCCGGGAGGAGAGGAGAAGACCTCCAGCGGGTCATGGCTATGGATGGGGTATTTTGCACAATCGCTGCAGGAGGGGGACACACTGCACCTTATGCCATTGTGGACATTTTACAAATTTCACTTTAGTTTTAGTCTTAGGCCTCGTACACACGATCGGACATATCCGATGAAAACGGTCCGCGGACCATTTCCATCGGATATGTCCGATCGGGAGTTTGATCCGATGGCGTGTACACACCATCGGATCAAATTCCCCGCCGCCGGACGGCGCGGTGACGCGGCGGTGACGTTGACGCCGCCACGTCACCGCTACGTCACCGCACCAGGAAGTAAAATACTTCCGCGCATGCGCCGAATCCATTCGGCGGCGGCGCGGCGGCGGTGGGGGACGACATGTCTGCTGGTAAGTGTACTAACCAGCAGACATGTCGGGCGGACAGATTCCACCGGATAGATTTCAAAGCATGCTTTGAAATCTGTCGGGTGGAGAAATCTGTCCGCTAGCCCATACACACGAGCGGAGATGTCTGCTGAAACGGTCCATCGGACCGTTTTCAGCGGACATATCCCCTCGTGTGTACGAGGCCTTAGTCTTTTGACTAAAATGGCATATACATTTTTTTAATTAAAGGAGTTGTAAAGGTTTTTTTTTTTTTTCACCTTAATGCGTCCTATGCATTAAGGTAAAAAAAAACACCTGGCAATGACGGCCCCCTCCTTTTACTTACCTGAGCCTGTTCACCTGCTGTGCATGTCCCCCGGCGTCCTCTTCTCCACTGCTTCTTGGCGTTGAATGGATAGATTGATAGCAGCCATTGGCTCGTGCTGCTGTCAATCAAATCCAATGACGTGGCTGCCGGGGGGTGGGACCGAGAAATACACTGTATTTATGGACACAGCGTGTATGAGACGGGTGCGCGCCCGCAAGGTAATCTCCTCAGGAGAGAGCTTTCAGAGGGGATTAGCTATTGCAGGGAGGAGCCGAGACACCCGTTGAGGGCCCCCTGAATAGGACAGTTGGGGCCATTCTGTGCAAAAAGAACTGCACAGTGGAGGTATGTATGACATGTTTGTTTTATTTTATTTTTTTAATGAGGCTTTACAACCCCTTTAACTTTATTAGGGCTTATTTTCGGGGTAGGGCTTATATTGCAGTCCTCCCTGATAATCACTCTAGGTCTTATTTTTGGGTAGGGCTTATTTTCGGGAAACACGGTAGTAGGGTGCTATAGAGCAGGTATAAATGTTATGACACTTTAGGCAGCACTGAATTGGACTTCTAGAAAATGGTAGTTTTGAAACCAGGGGAACTTTATAACCCAAATAGCAAATTCCTACTTAGAAAGCAACACTTGTGCCTCACTACCGATCATCCCTTTTAGTAGCAAATAGTATGGATTAGGAGTAGTGGGTGCTTCAAAGTGCTAGCTTTCTAGTAAGGTGTCAATAAGTGCATATTAGAACCTCTATTACACATACAGGCACAGAGATTGATCTCCTAAAACTGAGGAGTGCAACATCTGGTGCAGCTCTGCATAGAAACCACTCAGCTTCCATTTTTTTTTTGTCAAAGCTTAATTGAACAAGCTGAAGTTAGAGCTAATTGGCTACCATGCAAAGCTGCACCTGATTTTGCACGCTCCATTTTTAAGTTTAGGAGGCACTTTTAATACTCGTTTCAAATACAGATTCCTTTAATCTGCGATAATTGTGGCATTCCAGTACTTTTGAACTCATAAAAATATTTTTTTTCTCTTTCTATCTTCTTATCCAGAAACATCAGTGCTTAGAATATCACATTTCCTGCAAATAATCTTATAATCATTGGGTATCTTAACGTCTTTGTAATTATCTGAGTTACTGATTTATGATAAGATATATACAGGGCATGCTGTTTCTTCAAACTGAA
Source organism: Rana kukunoris (assembly GCA_029574335.1). NCBI lineage: Eukaryota > Metazoa > Chordata > Amphibia > Anura > Ranidae > Rana > Rana kukunoris. The sequence goes on from CM056051.1 coordinate 90,199,671, forward strand.
ATGAACAAAACAGGATAAAGAAAGTAAACCCAATAAAATATTTTCTAAAGATTTATAAATTGCAATTTATTCTATAATAAAGGATCATGTTAAAATAATATGCCTCACACATACGTTGTACAAGATAACCATTTACACCTATCACAATTGCGCGGTCATGCTACACTGTACCCAAACAAAAATGTTATAATTTTGTTCCCATGAATAGAGCTTTCTTTTGGTGGTATTTGATCACCTCTGCGGTTCTATTTTTTTTGCTAAACAAATAAAAAAAGACTGAAAATTTTGAAAACAATTTTTTTGTTTGTTTCAGTTATAAATTTGTGTAAATAGGTACGTTTTCTCCTTCACTGATGGCCACTGAGTAGGCGGTACTGACGGGCACTGATAAGGCGACACCAATTATGTGGCACTGACAGGCACTGATGATGGGCACTGAAAGGGGGGACTGATATGCAGCACTGATGGGCATTGATAGGTGGCACTGATGGGCACTCATGGATGGCACTGGTGGGCACTGATAGGCGACATTGAACACTGAGAGGCTGCACTGGTGGCTACTTATGGGTGGCACTGATAGGCGGCACTGGTAGATGTTACTGGTAGGCATCCCTGGTGGCACTGGCAGTGGTAGGCATTGTGGATAGGCACTGATTGACAGCTGCCTGGGCACAGATTGGCTTTCCCTGGTGGTCTAGGGGGGACATAACTGGTGGTCCAGTGGGGTGACCATCCTGGTGGTCCTGGGCGGCTTCCCTGGTGGTCCTGGGCAGGATCCGAGGGGGGACTGTGCTGATAAACTATCAGCACAGACCCCCCTGTCAGGAGAGCAGCTGATCGGCTCTCCTCTACTCGTGTCTGTCAGAGGTGAGTGAGGAAAAGAGGATCAACGGCTCTTACAGGTTACAACGTGATCAGCCGTGATTGGACACGTGGTAAAAATAAAGCCAGATCTTACCCAGCTTGCAAAAATAAATAGTACCTCAACCCTACTCTCTCTCCTGCTCATGAGTAATCGTTAGGTGTTTTGTAACCTATTTGTGACCACAATACAACTTTACAAGTCCAAATGGGGCCCATAGTTGTAAGAAAATTATCCCTTTCGCTGCCAGAGCTGTTTTTGCTTTTTTTTTGCACACACGTTTAAAAAAATAATTTTAGGCCTGAAGATTACACAAAACCCACAAACATTATATATTTTCTGAAAGCAGATACCCTAGAGAACAAAATAGTGGTAGATCAATTTTTTTATGTCACATGATATTACCGAAATAAGCAAAATTTCCATAAAAAACACACTAACAAGGTTGCGCTGAGTAAACAGATACCCAACATGCTAAACCTTAAATTTTTGTGCGCCCATGAAATGGCGTCAAACTCAGCACCCTATATTTTCTATAGGCAACGCTTCAAAAGTCCCCCTATAGGTATCAGTTTAGTGTTACGGAAGAGGTCTTGTGTTAGAATAATTGCTCTCACCCCGGCGTGCACGGCGATATGTAACATGCGTATCAATGTTTTCACACCAAATTCCCCCGACGCATGCGTTTACGTTGATGCATGTGTTAATGTGGGGGTGGGGCCTTAAAATGTTTTTGGGGGGGATTTTATTTGCTTGGGTGCAACTTTATTTTTTTGCAAAGAAAATGTCTGCCTGGAAGTTTGTTCAAACAATCCCAGTGAATGAATGAAAACGTATATAGCGCAGCACATGCGAAGTAAATCGCTTCTGGGCGCTTGTTGTTCCTGTCTCCTTTGAGATCAAAAGAGATGAGTCTTAATCTTTCTCCTGAAGACTAAGTAGTTCTCCTCCAGCCGAATGCTGGCTGGTAAGGCGTTCCATAGTCTGGGACCTTGGACAGCGAATCTCCTGTCTCCTTTGGACTTGTATCTGGCTTTCGGTATCTGCAGCCGATTTTGATTGGTGGATCGTAGAATACGATTGGGATTGTGAATTTTTAATTTTTCGCATAGATAATGGGGAGCATTCCCATGGATACATCTATGCGTTAGACAGAGAGCTTTAAAGGTGATTCTGTCTTTAACTGGTAGCCAGTGAAGGGATCTCAGTGAAGGTGAGATTGATTCCCAGGGTTTTTTCCCGGTCACAAGTCTGGCGGCCGTATTTTGAACGACTTGAAGACGAGCAATTTGGTACTTGGGGAGTCTGAGGTAAAGGGCATTTGCATAGTCCAGTCTGGAGTTTACAATCGCTCCCACCACGACCGCTAAGTCTTTCTTGGGAATAAAAGGAATGAGTCTGCGTAGTAGGCGCAGCAGATGGTGAGATCCGCTGACTACTGACCCTATTTGTGCGTTCATTGTCATGTCGGAGTCAAAGATGACCCCAAGACTTTTGACTTTGGCGCTAGGGGAGATGATTTTGCCCAGAAAGGGCGGGGGGATCCAGGTTGTTGCCGATTGATTCCTACGCTTGGCGTAAAACAGAAGAAGTTCTGTTTTCGCTCCGTTGAGTTTGAGATAACTCTTTGTCATCCAGTCCTCTATCAAAGAGAGGCATGTCTCTAGATTGAGGTGGTGATCCTTTTTATTGCAAATGCGGAAGTACAGTTGCGTGTCGTCTGCATATGAGTGATATAGCAGTTTTTGGCTGCTGATGATTTCGAAAAGAGGACGCACATAGATGTTGAATAACATCGGCGACAGGGGAGATCCTTGAGGGACCCCGCACGATAATGTGCGTTGTTCAGAAGTGAAGGGTCCTAGCTTCACTATTTGCGATCGGTTTTCCAAAAAAGAGGAGAACCAGGATAGATCGCTTTCTGCGACTTTGGCTATTTTAGCCAGCCGAGTCAATAACAGCTTGTGATCTACTGTATCAAAGGCTGCGCTTAGGTCCAGCAGAACCAGAAGAGAAGATTCTCCTTCGTCTGCAGCCTCGAGAACGTTGTCCCATATCTTAAGCAATGCTGTTTCCGTCCCGTGTCCGGGACGGAATCCTGATTGAAATGGGTCGAGTAAGTTGTGGGTATCTAGATGCTGTTGCAGCTGCTGTACCACTGCTTTCTCCATTACCTTGGAGCGAACATTTAGGCCTGTTATGGGGCTCCAATTGAGTGGATCCTTCGGATCCAGGGTGGCTTTCTTCAAGATGGGTTGAATAAAGCCCTCCTTCAGCTGGGAGGGCATTATGCCCTCCCTGAAGGATTGGTTGATAAGCTGCGTGACAGGAGGTGCCAGGATGTCGGCGCATTCCTTCAGCAGTTTGGTGGGGATAATATCATTTGGCGCAGTGCTGTTGCGCAGAGTGCCGATGATATTTTTTGTGGTCTGAATGGAGATGGGTTCCAGCGTGAACTCACCTAACTGTGGTGAATTGCTGCCGGTGCTGTGTAAATAACTACGGGGGGGGGGGGGGTTGGGAGAGAAATTGTTTTGCTGAATGCTTTGCCGGATAGCCTCAATTTTGTTAATGAAGCAATCCGATAATTCATCGCAAAATTCTTGTGTGTCCAAATTGGGGGCTTCAAGACATCCTGGATTCATGGTCTGGGTGACCATTTTGAAGAGTTCGCGGGGGCGGTTTAGAGCACCGTTGATAGCCTCAGAAAAATTGTTTTTCTTGGCTTCGAAGATTTGCTTGTAGTATTTTCTGGTTATTGCCTTGTAGATCGAGAGGTTCTCATCTGAAGAGCTTCTTTTCCAGGCTGCTTCTGCCCTTCTGCGCTCTTGCTTCAGTAACGCCAGCTGGTTGTTGAACCAGCTGGAGTTATTTTTCCTGATCTGGGTCTTTCGTTTCGGCGCTATCAAGTCAGCTGACTGCAATAGTGCTGTGTTTATGGCCTCCAGTGTTTCTTCCGCTGTTAGGTGCGGCTGAATTGTGTTTATTTTTTTCCCCTAACGTGGCTTTGAAGAGTTCCGAGTGGAGCTTCTTCTGACATCTGGTCCAGTGTGTTGTCACTGGATTTGATGTTTTTGTTAAGGGGGGGAATTCGGAAATAATGAATTTAATTGCATGGTGATCTGTCCATGGCAATGGTTCATTTTCCAAGATTTTTATTTCCAGATCTTGTCTGAAAATAAGATCGAGCGTGTGACCTGAAGCATGTGTGGGCCCACCTACTAGTTGCTGAAGCCCTAATCCTTCCAGGTGGTCGATACAGGCGTCGGCAACGGGGTCTTGTGCAGAGTTGGCCCAGAGATTGAAGTCCCCGAGCAGCAAAACATGTTTGCTGTTGAGGGTGCAAGTGGTGACAAACTCTGTTAATGATGATAGCAGCTGCGATTTTGGGCCGGGTGGCCTATAGCAGAGAAGAATGTGGATGGTCTCCTTGGAATTTGTTTGCAATTGCAGAGTAAGGGTTTCCATGAATGGAAGAGGGTTTTGAAGGGCTGGTTTAGTGATCGCAAGGTGCGTCTTGTGGATCACCGCCAGTCCTCCTCCTCTTTGCCCTATTCTGTTTTCCGTTATGATACGGTAGTTTTCTGGCACCAGTTCTCCTAGAATGGTGTTACAGTCGGCTCTCTGTAATAAAGAGGCAATCTAGATCGCATTGTAAAATGAGGTCCCGGATTTCCAGTCGGTGTTTTACTGCCGATCTTGTATTGATCAAAGCACAAGATATGTGTTTAGGCTGGGGTGAATGGCTGAAATACCTGACGGTCGGTCGTTGATCGACTCTCCATATTCGCTAAATTTTTAGGGCTTTTTTGGTGATGGCTGGTAGTATTGCGGCGGATTGCCTCAAACTCCAAATGGTTTCTGCAGAATATTGCTGATATGCCATGGTCGCCAAACACCGGGAGGGGGGGGGTGGGTGGGAGTTTCAGGGGTGATGGGGAGAGGAATTGGCTAACTCCTCTCTCCTAGCTTGGTCCAGAGGAAGGCAAAAAAAACCCTAGCGGTGCTGGGCCAATGTGCTCCGGTGGGGTAAAAAAATTCCTTCCTGACCCCTGTGAAAGGCGATCGGATGAGCCCTGGATCAAGCTTCTGTTGTGTTGATATGAGAAGTGGCTGGGGGTGAGGGGTGTGCTTATTGCTAGTATAGCAGGAGAGCTGCCTGATCAGGCAGCAGGATGCAGCCTGGAGCTGACAGCTCGGTGGATGGAGATACTATGGGGCACAAAAGGTAAGCCAGGGAAGAGTGGCTGTCCTATTAGGGAAAGGGGGATTCCTGGAGGATTTGGGGGGGATTACAGGGAGTGGGGGGCGCCGCGCCGGTAGGCCCCGGGTGAAGCCGCGGTCTTTCCTAGATCGCAGCCGGGTGTCCGGAAAAAAATGCCCTAGGATGGCGTAATTGTGGCTGGAGGGTAGTAGGAGGGTGTCTCAGCTGGTGATGGCGGTATGGGGGCATAGGGGGTGGAGGATAGGAGCAAGGATGTGGGGAGCGCCGCATCGGTAGGCCGCGGGTGAAGCCGTGGTCTTTCCTAGATCGCGGCCCCGCGATTCAATGCAGGCTGGCGCGGGTGTGCGAAAAAAAAGTCGCCCTAGAAAGGTAAAGTTGGCGATGGTGGTATGGGGGCACAGGGGATGGAGGATAGGGGCCGGGGAAAGCCGAGGGGGCATGGGATGTTTGCTGTAACTGTCCTGACAAGGACGGCCGTCAGCGATTTCTTACCTGGAACAAGGCAAGGGATTGAGGAAGGCCGGAGGGCCAGGGAGCTGATCCGCTGTGGTTCTGAGTGAAGGAGGGAAGCTGGAGGAGAAAGGCCAGGTTGGGGATGAGTAGTGCTGGGCCTGGAGCTGGAGCTAGCAGAGAGAGGCTGGGGAAAACCTAGCCTGCCTGTCTACCTCCTACACCTGCCTGGAGCTATGACACACCCGTTCCTACTCTAGGAGACGAGCGTCGTTGTGAGCTCCTGCTGCTAATCCGTCTGCCTCAACTGACTGAGCTGTGCACAAAGCCACCAGCTGTGCACCAGCCAAAGCTGCAGCCACCAGATTGTGTGTAATAATCCCCGTAATAATCCCCGCTGTCAGGTCCGTACGACGTACAGACCTGGCGAAAAAAGGGTTAAAGAGTCACTATAAATGATATAGGGTCGGGGATTAAAAGTAAATTTTTCAGTGTTTGCAGATGACACCAAGCTATGCAGTGAAATAACGCTCAAGCCGACCTCAATGCACTTTGTTACTTGGGCAACTATGTGGCTTTAATGTTGATAAATGTAACGTTTTGCACTTGGGGGCTAAGAATATGCATGCATCATACATTCTAGGGGGAATACAACTGGGGTAATCCATAGTGAAGGATCGGGGGTTTTGGTAGATCAAAAGCTCAATAACAGCATGCAATGCCAAGCTGCGGTTTCCAAAGTCCTTTCTTGTACAGCATTAAAAGATGTATGGACTTCAGAGAGAGAGATATCATTTTGCCCCATTTATATCATTAGTAAGACTTTATTTGGAATATGCAGTTCAGTTTTGGGCCCCAGTTCTCAAAAAGGATATCAGGGAACTGGAGAAAGTGCAGAGAAGGGCAACCAAACTGATAAGAGGTATTGAGGAGCTCAGCTATGAGGAAAGATTATAGGAACTGATATTATCCTCCCTTGAGAAGAGGAGATTACGGGGGAATATGATCAAGATGTACAAATACGTAAGTGGTTCACATAGTGAACTTGGTGTAAAGTTAACCACTTAAGCCCCGGACCATTTTGCTGGTCAATGACCGGGCCACTTTTTGCGATTCGGCACTGCGTCGCTTTAACTGACAATTGCGCGGTCGTGCGACGTGGCTCCCAAACAAAATTGGCGTCTTTTTTTCCCCACAAATAGAGCTTTCTTTTGGTGGTATTTGATCACCTCTGCGTTTTTTATTTTTTGCACTATAAACAAAAATAGAGCGACAATTTTGAAAATATATATATATTTTTTAACTTTTTTCTATAATAAATATCCCCAAAAATATATTAAAAAAACGTTTTTTTTCCTCGGTTTAGGCCGATTATTCTACATATTTTTGGTTAAAAAAAATCGCAATAAGTGTATATTAATTTGTTTGCGCAAAAGTTGTACGGCCAGATTCACGTACAGTGGCGCATATATTGACCGGAGTAGCGCACCTCCTTTAGGTTAGACCAGCGCAATGTAGAGGAGCAAGTACCATATCCTAGTAGTATTTGCGCAGAAATTTGCACCGGTGCAACGTAATTTCCGAGGCGTAAGGCGGTGTAATTCAAAATGGGAAGGACGTGGGCGTGTTCCATTTAAATGAGCCATGGCCCCATGCAAATGAAGGGCCGGCCGGATTGCGCATGCGCACATGAAGCAGACCATGGTCAGCACCTCTCTGCGCATGCTCACAACTCGGCACGGCGCAATCAGTGAGATTGGAACTAAGCCCGGTCAACTTGGTGAGCTACGCAGAGAGCTTAAATAGACAGAGACAAACGCCCTTCCTTTGCAAAAGTACATCCATTTGTATCCCTCCCTATACAGCAAGGTGCTTTTGTTCTGTTGTGTGTTCGCGTTTGTCGGTTTGTGACTTGTGTTTGATATATTTGTTGACTGTTTTGGATAGTGTTTTGGATAGTGGTTTTCTGAGTGTTGTTTGGTGACTGTTTTTGATACTTTTTGGGTGACTGATTTTTGGTGACTGATTTTTGTTGATTGTTTTGGTTCCAGTTTGTGAGAACATGAGTGAAAGGAAGCGAAAGTTGAATTTTTCTTTGCGGGAGAAGGCAATTCTTGCCAGGGCCATTACCCAATATGGCCGTTTCCTGCACGGCCCGGAGAGTGCCAACACCACCCTGGCCAGCAAGGCTGAGATATTGCAGGCCATCGCAGACGAGGTAAACTCGATGGGGGGGAGACCCGGACACGCCAGGGGATCGCCAAGAAGATTAATGACCTCCGGCGTGTGGTCCGTGGGAAGCTGGGCAAGATTGGAGCCCATGCCAGGGGCACTGGAGGGGGCCCACCATGCCCTGTTAGGCTGACTGAGGAGGAGCGTGCGGTGGCCCAGACCTTCAACAGGCAGCAAGTGGAGGGGCTGCCTGGCGTGAGGACAGGTACGTTTTTTTTTTTTTCTATCTGGTGTGTAGCATGTGTGGGGGGGGGGGAATATGTGGCAAGTGTGTGGATCCTCCAACCTGTGAATGTTTTGTGTCATCCACAGATGTGCAGGAGGGTGCTGGGCCATCTGGCCTGACTGCACCATCCTCGGGACAACAGCCTGATAAAGACCCCCAGACAAGTCCTCTGAGGAGGTTGAGGAGGAGGAGTTTGAGTTGGAGGAGGAGGTCATGTCAGGGAATGGCTTGTTTATTTTGGAAGAGTCTTCCCCTATGGCTGGCAGCAGCCAGGCCTCCATCAGGGGTAGTCCCTCCCACTCCTCCCCCAACAGGGCTCCCCTCCCAAGGGGCTCCCCTTCTCCCCGGCCACAAGCCTCACCTGGAGGCAGGAAGGCAACCCACAAGACTAGGGGGATGGCCGAGGTTCTGCCTGCCAACCTGAGAAGAGACCAGGCCCTTCAGACCCGCCATCTGGGACAGGTCAGCCAGAGTTTGGGGCGGATGGAGGAGAGCCTGTTCTCCATAAAGGATACAGTTGGGGACATGGCCTGCAACTCCCTGGCTCTGATCAATTGCCTAAATGAACAGCAGGCTACCACAGCAGGCATTGGTCAGGATGTGCGTGCCCTCGGTCAGGATTTGAGGGCCCTCACCCAGGCTAATACGGCAACAATCAATGCTTGCCTGACCAGAATTGCCGTGGCCTTGGAGGGCAGGCCGCCAGGTGGGCAGAGACCAGGGGATGCTCCTCCTTCCCTGGATTACCCCACCCCCCCATGGGTCGGCCCTGAGGTCACGCCAGCGGCGGTATTTTTTTATTTATTTGTTCTGATTTTTTTTGATTTTTTTTTGCTGGTCATTTTTTTTTGGGTGCTAGGGAATTTTTTTATTTTTTTTGTGTTGTACATTATTTTTGAATGTGGGGGTGACATTCCTGCCGAAAAAGGGGTGTCACCCTCATTTGTGGTGGAGAAGGGTTCCCCAGGACCAGGGAGAAGTGATCCCCAGGTCCGTGTGAATGGTGTATGAATGTACAGTGACATAATTGGAGCCATGGCGTGGCGTTGCTGCTCACAAGTCCTGCATGGTGGGCTTGTGCTAATCCAATTTGATGAGGATGTGGGGTGTGTGTGCTAGGGACCACAGTGGTGTGCATGCATGCATTCTCATTGTGCCATGATTAATGTGTGTGTTTAACGTGCAAAGATGCCTAATGTGAGCTGTCTCCTGGCTGCTCTTCCCTCAGAAGACGGGGTAGCCTCGGTTAGGGGGGGATTGTCTGGTTCGGGGGTCAGGTCATCACGTATGTCAATCTCCAGGCCCTTTCTCACTGCGAAGTTGTGCAGCATGCAACATGCACCGATGATCTGACATACAAAGTTTGGGGAATACAACAGGGTCCCCCCAGACTTATCCAGGCATCGGAAACGTGACCTCAGGAGGCCAAAGGTGCGCTCCACGACTGCACGGGTTTTGGCGTGTGCTTCATTCTATCTTTCCTCTCCTGGGGTTTGGGGGTTCCAGATAGGAGTCATGAGATGGGGTCCCAGTGCATAAGCAGAGTCACCTGGAAGGAAAAAGACAGGAGGATGTTAGTAGTGCATGTGCCTCTTGTGATTTCTGCATCATGGGGGGGGGGGACAGTCATGCCTGCCACTCATGTCACTCACCAACCAGCCAGCTGTCCCCATACATGTTCTGTTCAAATTCCATTGGGATGGGGCTCTGATTGTATATGTAGCTGTCATGGCTGGACCCGGGGTGTTTGGCACGGACGTGCCATATGAGGCATTTGGCATCGACTATCACCTGTACGTTGATGGAATGCCAATGCTTCCGATTGCGGTATATGTGCTCTGTCTCACGTGGGGGCTGGAGTGCCACATGTGTGCAATCAATGGCCCCCACGGTGCGTGGGAATCTGTCAATTCTGTAGAAATCTGTCATTGCCTTCTGCCGCAGGTCCTCCTGGGTGGGATTGATGATTTGGTTGGCCATGCGTCTGAGGATTGCAGGGACAACCTGGTGCACACATCTGCTCATGGAGGATTGTGACATCCCAGCCACCACTCCACTTGTTCTTTGAAAAGAGCCACTGGCAAGAAAATGGAGTGTTGCCAGGACCTTAACCAGCGGCTGCACTGCATGTGAGGGGTGTGTTGGGCTGGTGATGTCCTCCTGCAAGGTTGTGGTTAATTCCATGATGGCAGCAGGGGTGAATCTGAAGATGCAAGACACCTCAGAATCACTCATGCCAAAGAGGTCTATGCGTGTGCGGTATATCCTCTCCCGTGCCCTTCTCCGTGCCCTCCTCCGTGCCCTTCTCCTTCTGCGCTCATCTAAAGTCAGTAGTATAGCTATGACCATGGATGCCCCTGGCATGTTGGCATACAGATTGTTGTCCTGCAAGTGTGTCTGCTCAGCTCGTCCCTAACGGTGTTGCTTTAGCTGACATGTAGACGGATTGTCTAATTTAAAGCCTGTTTTATATTGCCTAATTTTAGACAGGACGTGCAGCTGATGCGCACAGCGCGTAGCCTACGCTGCACAAACTTACTTTTGTGGATCGCCGTAACTTCCTCATTTGCCTAGCAAATCAATGGTGTGTCTAGCGCATTTTTTGCGCGCACGATGCGCCGGTCTAACGAAATTACGTCGGTCAAAAAAGTCTAGCTTTCTGGCGTATAACGTTTTGGGGATACGGCACATAGATACAAAGGCACATATTTCCAATTACGCAGGCGCATCTCCTGATACTCCAGCATAAGTGCTTTGTGAATCTGGCCCGTAGTGTCTACAAAATAGAGGATAGAATTATGGCATTATTAATATTATTATTATTATTATTTTATTTTTTTATGGCGGCGATCTGCAATTTTTATCGTGACTGCAACTTTATGGACACTTTTGACCCATTTTTGGGACCATTGTGATTTTTACATTTATCAGTGCCATAAAAATGCACTAATTACTGTGAAGGGGTTAACCAATGGGTCTTCAAACTACGGCCCTCCAGTTGTTCAGGAACTACAATTCCCATCATGCCTAGTCATGTCTGTGAATGTTGTGTGTTACAATGCGTCATTGGAATATGTGGTTCTACAACAGCTGGAGGGCCATAGATTGAGGATCCCTGGGTTAACCACTAGGTGGCGCTGAAGGGGTTAAGTGTGCCTAGGGATGTGTTCTAACTGTAGGGGGGGTGGGCTGTGTGTGACACTACAATGATCACAGCTTCCGATTACAGGAAGCTGTGTATACTGTCCTGTCACAAGAAAGACTGGGGAAATGCTTGTTTGCATAAGCATTTCCCCCTTCTTCCTTACCGTGACACGATCGCGTGTATACCCACAGACACCAAATCCGCTGGACCCGTGGTCGCAGCCACAGAGCTTCCGGCAGCATGCGCGCACCCACAATGCCGGCTTCTTAAAGGGGAGGTATATATACGTCCTTCTGCTTGTCCGTGCCAAGCTATCGGCGTAAATAGTCGTGTGCTGGTCGGCAAGCAGTTAATGACCTTAAAGGAGTTGTAAAGGCAGAAGTGCAGAAGCCTCCACAGCACCCCCTAATTACTTACCTGAGCCTTTTTAGCGATGTCCACGGATGTCTAAGCCATCTGGGACACTCCTCCTGATTTGCTGAGACACAGCAGCAGTGCCATTGGCAGCCAATCAGGTGAGGAAGGGGGTGGGGCCAGGTCGGGGCTCCGTGTCTAAATGGTATGTATGTGTACAATACTGTATAATATAGTTTGTGGACTCTAAATTTCACACAGACTTAATAATATACACTGATGTGGGTTTTTTGACCCCCAAAAAAATTAGCAGAATACATTTTGGGCTAAATTTATGATGAACAATTATTTATTTGCAAACTTTTTAGTATTTTTTGGTCTATTTAGCGAAAAAGAAAAATAAATCTCTATTTGTGTGAACAAAATGATAAAAATGTTGTTTGTGTACAGTGTTGCATGACTGAGTAATTGTCATTTAAAGTATGTCAGCGCTAAAAGCTGAAATTGGTCTTGCCAGGAAGGGGGTAAAAGTGACCGGTATTGAAGTGGTCAAGCAAATTTCATCATTGTTCCGGTGAGTTTATACTATCCAGAGGGGAGTGCTGAGGATTCGGAACTCTTCTCACTTTTTCTGTCTGGAGCACCATTGAATTCTCTATTTGGAGTGGAACACTGAGAGGTTTATTTAATTATTCAAGCATTAGTGGAACTTTCTATTTGATTTTTTTATGGATGGGAAAATGCACATTATAATTATTAGATTTATTTATTTATGTATTCTATAATTTTTATTGTTTTTTGGATAAATTGTACAAGCAAAAACGTATCATGCAGAATGTGTCAAACAATACTTATATTGGACAAATGGTAAATACAGTATGTGCGGTTCATCTGATAATAATAATTTGTACACGTAACCTAGTAATTGTTAAGCATGGATGAACAAATGGAACATTTTACAGTTTAACATTTTAACAAAAATATAACAAAACAAAAATAATATAAAAACAAAGAATAAAAAACAAAAAAATATAAAAATAAAGAGGGAAAGAAAAGTAATGACTGAAACTGTTTTACACATGTGTAAGAAAAAATAATTGTATTTTGTATTACAAGTTACCTTTTCCCTGATGTTATTTATATTCATATTTTTTACTTGTTTTTAGCGCTGCCTTGGAAATATAGGGCCAGATTAAGGTACATTGGCGCATATTTTGACCGGCGTAGCGCACCTCCTTTGCGTTAGACCGGCGCAATGTAGAGGCGCAATCACCGTATCCTTGTAGTATTTGCGCAGAAATTTGTGCCGGTGCAACGTAATTCCCGAGGCGTAAGGCTGAGTAATTCAAATTGGGAAGGACGTGGGCGTGTTACATTGAAATGAGCCGTGACCCAATGCAAATGAAGGGCCAGCCGGATCGCGCATGCGCACATGAAGCAGACCATGGTCAGCACCTCTGTGCGCATGCTCACAACTCAGGAACGGCGCAATCAGTGAAATTGGAAGTGGACCCGGGCAACTTTGTGAACTACGCAGAGAGCTTAAATAGACAGACACAAATGCACTTCCTTTGCAAAAGTACATCCCTTTGTATCCCTTCCTATACAGCAAGGTGCTTTTGTTCTGTTGTTTATTAGTGTTTGTTTGTTTGTGACGTGTCTTTGAGATATTTGGGGACTGTTTTGCAGAGTGATTTTTGTCTTTTCTGTGTTTTCTTTGTTGTGTTTTTTTTTTAATTATATTTTTGCTGGGCATTTTTTTTTTGCTGGGCATTTTTTATTTATTTTTTGGTTCTGTTTGTGAATGATTTTGGAATGTGGGGGTGACATTCCTGCTGGAAAAGGGGTGTCACCCTCATTTGTGGTGGAGAAGTGATTCCCAGGTCCGTGTGAATGGTGTATGAATGTACAGTGACATAAATGGAGCCGTGGCGTGGCATTGCTGCTTACAAGTCCTGCATGGTGGGCTTGTGCTAATCCAATTTGATGAGGATGTGGTGTGCACGCATGCATTCTCATTGTGCCATGATAAATGTGTGTGTTTAACCTGCAAAGATGCCTAATGTGAGCTGGCTCCTGGCTGCTCTTCCCTCAGAAAACGGGGTAGCCTCAGTTAAGGGGGGATTGTCTGGTTTAGGGGTCAGGTCATCACTTATGTCAATCTCCGGGCCCTTTCTCACTGCGAGGTTGTGCAGCATGCAACATGCACCGATGATCTGGCATACAAAGTTTGGGGAATACAACAGGGTACCATGGGGGGTTCCGGATAGGAGTCATGAGATGGGGTCCCAGGGCATATGCAGAGTCACCCTGAAGGGATAAGACAGGAAGATGTTAGTAGTGCATGTGCCCCTTGTGATTTCAGCATCATGGGGGGGGGGGCATGATGTCCCCATACATGTTCTGTTCGAAATCTGTGGGGATGGGGCTAGGATTGTATATGTAGCTGTCATGGGTGTCATGGGTGGTGTCATGTGTTGGGCTGGTGATGTCCTCCTGCAGGGTTGTGGTTAATTCCAGGATGGCATGAGGGGTGAATCTAAAGATGCGAGACACCTTTAGAATCACTCATGCCAAAGATGTCTATGCGTGTGTGATATATCAAGTGAAGAGTGAGGGGCTTGTATCAGATTAGATTATTATATCCATCAAGGTTTTAAAGGGCTATTGAAAGATAGTGAGACCGTGTTTGTAATTTGTATGTATGTTATGTATTGATGTATATATGTATGTATATTTTTTTTTAATGTTTATAAAAGCAAATAAAAAGTTTTTGGAAAAAAAAAATCCTCTCCCGTGCCCTCCTCCGTGCCCTCCTCCTTCTTTGCTCATCTAAAGTCAGTAGTATAGCTATGAGCATGGATGCCCCTGGCATGTTGGCATACAGTTTGTTGTGCAGCAAGTGTGACTGCTCAGCTCCTCAATAACAGTGTTGCTTTAGCTGACATGTAGACGGATTGTCTAATTTTATTCCACCTTTTATATGGACTAATTTTAGACAGGACGTGCAGCTGTTGCGCACAGCGCGTAGCCTGCGCTGCACCAACTTACTTTTGTGGATCTCCGAAACTCCCTCATTTGCATATTTGAATGGCAAATCAATGGTGTGTCTAGCGCAGTTTTGCGTGCACGGATGCGCCGGTCTATCGAAATTACGTCGGTCGAAAAAAAATTGATTTCATGCGTATATCATTTTATCGTTTTGGGGATGCGGCGCATCGATACGCATGCGCAGATTTAGACTTACGCCGCGCATCTCCTGTAACGCCAGCGTAATCGCTCTGTGAATCTGGCCCATATTTTTTACTTTTAGGCCTCATGCAGACTGGACGTTATAATAACATTATAAAAACGCCAGTAGCTTTGCAGTGAGTATTTTAACGTTTTTGCAATAGCGTTTTAATGTTTTCTAGCATTTTAATTTTATTTTATATATTTTTTCAATTTATCAAAAACCGCTGGTGTTTTTTTTTTGCCATTTTTTTGACGTCAGAGCTTTTTTACAGCCTCTCAGAACCCAAAACAGTCTAAAGCCGTGTACACACGACCAGTCCATCCGATGAGAACGGTCTGAGGGACCGTTTCCATCAGTTAACCGATGAAGCTGACTGATGGTCTGTTGCGCCTACACACCATCGGTTAAAAAAACGTTTGGGTCAGAACGTGGTGATGTAAAACACAACGATGTGCTGAAAAAAAAATGAAGTTCAATGCTTCCAAGCATGCGTCAAATTGATTCTGAGCATGCCTGGATTTTGAACCGATGGTCATGCCTACTAACGATCGGTTTTGACCTATGGGTTAGGATAACTAACCGATGGCGCCCACACACAATCGGTTTGGTCCGATGAAAACGGTCCATCAGATCGTTCTCATCGGTTTAACCTATCGTGTGTACACGGCCTATGTGTGCATAGGAGAATTTATTGACTGTAGAAAAAAACTTCTGAAGCCAAAGACAGCAGCTGTAAAAAACGTCCAAAAACGTCCAGTGTGCATGAGGCCTTATGCCACGTACACACGACCATTTTTAATGGTCTAGAGCAGGTTCTAAATTTTTAATGCCCATTTTTCACGTCATGAAAAATGCTCTGGAGCCTACACAATATTGGCCCAGATTCACAGAGCGATTACGCCTGCGCAACTGGTGTTGCGCGTGCGTAAGTCTAAATGTGCGCGTGCGTTTAGATGCGCGCGATTCAGAAAACGATTTACGCCAGAAATCTACTTTTTTTTGTCCGGCGTAATTTCGTTAGACAGACGCATCCGTCCGCGCAAAAATGCGCTAGACACACCATTGATTTGCTAGTCAAATATGCTAATGAGGGAGTTGCGGGGATCCACAAAAAAACGCAGTTGCTGCGCAGGCTA
Source organism: Rana kukunoris (assembly GCA_029574335.1). NCBI lineage: Eukaryota > Metazoa > Chordata > Amphibia > Anura > Ranidae > Rana > Rana kukunoris. Next base: position 90,215,536 of record CM056051.1, read on the forward strand.
CGCGATGTGCGCAACAGCAAAATGTCCTGTCTAAAGTTAGAGCACATAAAAGCTGGTCTAAATTTTGAAAAAACTTCTACATCTCACAGAAAGCAACACCGTTACTGAGGAGCAGACCACACACACGTGTTGCACTACAATTTGACTGCCAACATGCCAGGGGCATCGTCGCTCATAGCTGCACTAGTGAATTTAGATGACCAAAGAAGGAGGAGGGCACGGAGGATGGCACGGGAGAGGGTATACCGCACCCGCATAGACCTCTTTGGCATGAGTGATTCTGAGGTGTATCGCATCTTCAGATTCCCTCCTGGAATTAACCACAACCCTGCAGGAGGACATCACCAGCCCAACACAACGCTCACATGCAGTGCAGCCACTGGTGAAGGTCCTGGCAACACTCCATTTCCTTGCCAGTGACTCTTTTCAGCGTACAAGTGGAGTGGTGGCTGGGATGTCACAATCCTCCATGAGCAGATGTGTGCACCAGGTTGTCCCAGCAATCCTCACACGCTTGGCCAACCAAATCATCAAACCCACCACTGAGGACCTGCGGCTGAAGGCAATGACAGATTTCTACAGAATTGCCAGATTCCCACGCACCATCGGGGCCATTGATTGCACACATGTGGCACTCCAGCCCCCCCTGGAGACAGAGCACATGTACCGCAATCGGAAGAATTGGCACTCCATCAACGTACAGGTGATAGTTGATGCCCAAGGCCTCATATGGCACGTCCGTGCCAAACACCCCGGATCCACCCATGACAGCTACATCTACAATCAATGCCACATCCGAATGGAATTCTATCAGAACGTGTATGGGAACACCTGGCTGGTTGGTGAGTGACATGGGAGTCAGGCATGACTATCCCCTCCCGTGATGCACACCTCACAAGTGGCACATGCATGACTAACATTCTCCTGTCTTTTCCCTTCCAGGTGACTCTGCATATGCACTGGGACCCCATCTCATGACTCCTATCCGGAACCCCCAAACCCCAGGGGAGGAAAGATACAATCAAGCACACATCAAAACCCGTGCAGTGGTGGAGCGCACCTTTGGCCTCCTGAAGTCACGTTTCCGATGCCTGGATAAGTCTGGGGGTACACTGTTGTATTCCCCAAACTTCGTGTGCCATATCATCGTTTCATGTTGCATGCTGCACAATCTCGCAGTGAGGAAGGGCCTGCAGGTTGAGCTACGTGATGACCTGACCCCCCAACCAGACAATCAACCCCTAACCGAGGATACCCCGTCTTCTGAGGGAAGAGCAGTCAGGAGACAGCTCACATTGGCATCTTTGCACGTTAAACACACACATTAATCATGGCACAATGAGAATGCATGCATGCACACCACTGTGGTCCCTAGCACACACACCCCACATCCTCATCAAATTGGATTGGCACCAGTCCACCATGCACGACTGGTGAGCAGTAACGCCACGTCAAGGCTCCAATTATGTCACTGTACATTCATACACCATTCACACGGACCTGGGAATCACTTCTCCCTGGTCCTGGGGAACCCTTCTCCACCAAAATTGAGGATGACACCCCTTTTACAGCAGGAATGTCACCCCCACATTCAAACAGCATGCACAACCCAAAATTTTAAAAAAATGTCAGCAAAAAAAAATGCAAAAAATGTCAGCAAAAAAAAAATGCAAAAAATGTCAGGAAAAAAAAAAAGGGGGAAAAATGTTTTATTGCCCTCTGCGTGAGCCACGCCTGGGGCGCCCCCGGCCACGGCCCCGGCCCCTCAGGGGAGACTCATGGGGGAGGGGCAAACCCGGGGAAGGAGGAGCAGCCCCTGATATCTGCCCACCTGGCGGCCTGCCCTCCAAGGCCACGGCAATTCTGTCCAGGGAAGCACCAAGTGTTGCCGTGTTGGCCTGGATAGCCTGGGTAAGGGCCCTCACATCCTGCCCAACGCCTGCTGCTGTAGTCTGCAGTTCATTTAGGCAGGTTGTGAAAGCCCGGGAGTGGGAGTCCAGGTTACCCAGCGTATCCTTCATGGAGGACAGGCTCTCCTCCACCCGCCCAAAAGTCTGGCAGAGCTGTCCCAGATGGCGGGTCTGGAGGACCTGGTCCCTTCGCAGACTGGCGGGCAGGAGATTGGGCGCCCCCCTGGTGCTCTGGGATGACATCCTGCCTCCAACTGATTGTGGGCGGGGAGAAGGGGAGGCCCTTGTGAGGGGAGCCATGTTGGGGGAGGAGGGGGGGGGCTCCCCCTTAGGGAGGGCAGGCTTCTGCCAGCCAGAGGGGAAGAGTCCGCACAAACCACTCGTCCAGTGCCTGACTCCTCCTCCTCATGATCGTCCTCCTCATGATTGTCCTCCTCCTCATGATCGTCCTCCTCCTCATGATCGTCCTCCTCCTCTTGAACCTCCTCCGCGGACTGTGGCCTTGTTGGGGGGGCCTCATTAGGCTGCTGTCCTGGGGTTGGAGCGGTCAGGCCAGATGGCCCTGCACCCTCCTGCACATCTGTGGATGACACAAAACATTCACAGGTTGGAGGATCCACACACTTGCCACATATTCCCTTTCACCCCCTCCCCCACACATGCTACACACCTGATAGAAAAAAAAACCTTACCTGGCACCACGGGGACCGGACTTGTGTCAAAGCCTGGCAGGCCCTCCACTTCATGCCGGTGAAAGGTCAGGGCCACCACATGCTCCGTCGCTGTAAGCCTAATACGGCATGGTGGGCCCCCTCCTGTGCCCCTGGCATGGGCATGCATTGCGGCCAGTTTTTTTTTCACCTGATGCCGGAGATCATTTATTTTTTTGTCAATCCCAGACCGGGTCCGTGTCTCCCCCTCCCCCGAGGAATTCACCTGCTCCGTGATCCTATCCAAAATCTCCCTCCTCCTGGCCGGGGTGGTGGTGGCACTCTGCGGGCCGTGGAGAAAACGCCCATACTCGCTAATGGCCCGGGCAAGAATTATTTTTTCCCCCACAGTAAAATTCAGCTTTTGTTTTCTCTCAGTCATACTTCCAAAAACAATAAGTCCCAGTCAACAAAATTCACTCACACAAACAAGCACAAACAATCACAAAAAAACACACACACAGAGAGAAAACTACTTACCAAGAAACTGTCACAAAACAATATAAACAAAAAAAACAGCAAGAAAACAAACGCTCAGAAATATATCAATCAAACAAACAGTCTCTCAAACACTTATCAAAAAACACTTTCACAAATATACCAACAAGAACTTGATCACACAGAACACTAATCTGACAACTACAAAACACACCGCAACGAACAACAGGAACAAAAGCACTTGGTTAAATGGGAAGGGACACAAAGGGATGTACTTTTGCAATGCAAGTGCGTTTGTGTGTGTCTATTTATGCTGTTTGCGTAGTTCACAACGTTGCCCTAGTCCATTTCCAATTTCACTGATTGCGCCGCTCCCGAGTTGTTAGCATGCGCACAGCGGAGCTGACATGGTCTCCTTCACGCGCGCATGCGCGAGCCGGCCGGCCCTTCATTTGCATGGGGTCACGGCTCATTTCAATGTAACACGCCCACGTCCCTCCCAATTTGTATTACTCCTCCTTACGCCTCTGGAAAAAACCTTACGCTTGCGCAATTTCCTGCGCAAAAGCTACGTGAATCGGGGGATTACGCGGCTAGATGGCGCAAGTCTAACGTAATGGCGGTGCGCTACGCCGGACCGATAATGCGCCGATGTACGTGAATCTGGGCCATTGTTTTTAATGACATTAAAAAAATAATGTAATTTTTCACGTCATGAAAAACGGGCGTGTGTACGCGGCATAGCACATCATTTTTTGTGTTTACTGTAGCAGCTGAAAATGTGTCCACCTGTAGCAGCTGAGAATGTGTCCACTAAAATATTATCGCAAATTATTTGGGTTTTTTAGCGCTGCCTGTTTTAAAAATAATTTGTTTTATTAACTCAACATAGTTTTATCTTTTAGAATTAATAGAAATTTTGGAGATTTTGATGTGTATGCATACGCCAATAATATTTTTTTTTTTTTATTGAAAATATTTTTTTGATAAGCACTTGTGTAGCTATCATTGGATGTACAAAATCCAGAGCACCATATTTTGGTTTTACACATCTTGCAGGAAATATTTTCTTTCGGTGGGACTTTCACAGACTATTAAAGCTGTGATGTGTATGGGAAAATAATAAAAACGGAAGAAAGAGTCCAACCAACTGCAATATGGGAGGCATGGCCATGCAGAGAATGGGTTAAGGACAGTGTAGTAAAAGAGGTATGTTGGCCTTGTTGTTTGATTGGTTATCATTCTGTACTATAACAGTAGCAGTCTTATCATTTCCTGCTGATTAGATTGTAAGATGCCCAAACAGAGCTCAGTAAATGACAACTATCAGAATAAATGGAAACATGAAATCTGTATAAATAGGGTGATTAAGAAGTCCAGGGGATCCACTGGATACAAAAAGCAAATCGTTCAGGTCAGTGGTACAATTGTATCTATTACAGCACTGCTTGTTGTCACCTTCTTCACAAGTGTGTGTATCTATATCAGGATGGGTGGGGCATACGTGTGCAATTTCTACAATTTGACTGTACATTTTGACTTTTAATTCAATTATGTGACTTTCAAAATTAGAAACTAAAAACATGTATGTGTTTGCTTTGCACGGTCATTCCCCAGTAAGGTGCAGAATGACTTCAGTAGTATAGATGTTGCTTTTAAAAATAAAAGATGTACTCTTTGGTTATTTTTAGGAGATTTTTTATTTTTTTTGGGTGGGGGTATTTTTAGGGTAGTTTAGTTTATTACATTTAGTGTTGTTTTTATTTGTGCTTTTTCCTTTTTATGAGTTTCATTCTTATTTATTTAATTTAGTGTTACTTTTTTTTATTTTTTTGCTTTTTATGAAATTCGTTCTTATTTGTGTACTTACTTAAGTTATTTTTTTTTTTACGTATTTTATTTTTTTAAATAAATAAATAAAATAACAAGGCAGTTTTTGACAATATGGTTGAAAGAAGCCACCTTGAGGCTGCATTCACACCTGAGCGTAGCATTTTTGGTCGTTTTTCCCGGCGTTTTTTCCGGCGTTTTCACATGTATTCGAGCATTTGCATACAGCGTCATCGGACGTTTTTGAACTTCGCCGTTTTTTATTTTAACCAAAAGGAAAAATGACCATCTCTTTCATCACTTGTTGCTATGTTTGTAGATTTTTTCATCTTCTGCCTGGGTGAAATGTTCTATTGACTAAAGTGACAAAACGCCCATAGAAACGCTCGTTGTCGCGCTAGACGTTTGAATCGAGCGTTTCCATTACTTTCTATGGGAGATACAAACGCTCAAGCACGCCCAAACCGCCCGATTCACGCGACAAAAAACGGTCCGGAACTTGTTTGAGCTTCAGCCGTTCGGCGTCACGCGTTTTGTCGTGGAGATGAGAACCATCTCCATAGAGAATAATGTATTTTTTCCCCTCTAGCGTATTATAGCGTTATGCTTCAGGCGACAAAACGCTCAGGTGTGAATGGAGCCTCAGGATTGTACCCTAAAGCCCCATACACACGATCGGAATTCTGACCATGTGTATGCCCCATCGGAGTAATTCCATCGGAAATTCCGATAAATTCCATCCGAGTTTACATAGAGAACATGTTCTATTCTACTCCGATGGAATTCCCGTCAGAATTCCGATGTGAATTTGGTCGGACAAAGGTCCAATCGTATGTACAGGGCATTAGAAGCCACCAAAAGAAAAACTTACTTTGACTTTTCCCAAGACTACAATGCATTTGTCCAAAATGACAGATTTTTGTTAAAATCTCCTGATTTGCTATTATATTTTAGGGGAATTAAAGTCGCTCTAAAGCCTGGACATTAAAGTGATTGTAAAGCTATTTTTTTTTTCTTTTTAAATAATAAACATGTTATACTTGCCTGCTCTGTGCAATGGTTTTGCCTAGAGCAACCCCGATTCTCCTCCTATTGGGTCTACCGACGGTGCTCCTGGCTCCTCACACCTCACCCGCCGAATGCCCACCATAGCTTGTTTTGGGAGCTCTCATGTGGCTTTGTTCCCAAGCCAGCTCTGTATCTTTGGAGACACACAGAGCACAGGCTTCTACTCCCTCCTCACTGGCTCTGATTCACAGCAGCAGGAGCCAATGGCTCCTGTCAGTCAAATCCTATAAGAGAGTGGGGGGCAGGGCTGAGCCGTGCTGTGTGTGTCAATACATACACACAGCCTGGCTCAGGATCAAGCCCACAGGTGTGCTACCATAGAAAGTGTCTTCTTATGGAGGAACACCAAGAAGAGGTGGAGCATGGAGAGCCGGTGGGGGACCCCCAGAAGAGGAAGTTTTAGGCCACTTTGTGCAAAACCGGAGCAGGTAAGTATAAATTACTTTTTTCAAATGCTTTAAAACTTTCAAATTCATGCATTTCTTCAAATTTGATCATCAAAGCTGTAGTAAGGTTACAAACAGAACTGTATTTTATAATATTGTTCATACCAAATTTAAGCTTTTAAAAAATAATAATAATATTCCCTCTACTAACTACTATAAATTGCAGGTCATGATAAAGCAGTCACTAGCAAATGAGTTCCAGGCTATACAGTAACCTACTTACACTTGTTAAAGCGTTTAAAAAAAAATGTTTTATTACTTTTAAAATAACAAATGTTATACTTACATACTGTGTGCAATGGTATTGCACAGATCAGCCCCCAATCCCCTTTTCTAGGGTCCCCTGCTGGCGCTCCTGGCTCCTCCATCCTGAGCTGCGCTGCCTGCATCCATAGGCAAAACACCAAAACTCAGCCCCACCCCCAGGTCCCTCAACACTGGATTTGACTGACACAAGCGGGAGCTAATGGCTTCCCTGCTCTCAGCAAAGCCTGTGAGAGCAGAGAGAAGAGGAGAGAGCTGCCGCAGATAGACACAGCTCTGGGTCGAGATAAGGTTTTGGTAAATATAAAGGGGTTGCGGAGGCTATACACATATGCAAAATGTTTAGGCTTTACAACCACTTTAAAGTGGAGTTCCACCCCCCACCAAAAAATGTAAAGTCAGCAGCTACAAATACTGTATTGGCTCTCGGGTGCTGGCGCCGCCATCTTGGGTAAGGGAAACTAGCAAAACCAGGTACCCTCCCCCCCACAAGGTGCCAAATGTCGCACTGGGGGTGGAGCTCTGCTTTAAAGCAGAAGTAAACCCATCTATTACCAGTTTCAAAAAAGTAAAATTTACTGCATGTGCCGGAACTATAACACTCCCATTGGTTGTGCTCTCAACCAAACAGTCAAACCACCCAATGGCTGGTGTCATAACTGATCATATGTGCATCATCATGGCAATTGCAGATTAAACAGCGGCAAAGATGGCAGCTTCCTTGGCCGAAAACGATAGGGGGGGTTTACTTACACTTTAACGACTTGAGAACCGCGCTATAGACAAAAGCCATCTACAGTGCGGCTCTCAACTGCTGGGTGGACGTCCCTGGATGTCTTCCTGTTTATATATCCCCCGCGCACCGCCAAGGGCACGCAGCGGGGAAAAACTGTGCCCGCCGTGTCACGTGATGCCGATGCTCCTGCCTGGCGGCCGCGATGTCCGCCGGGTACTCGTGATCGGCAATTACAGAGGCAGGACATGGAGCTCTGTGTGTAAACACAGAGCTTCAAGTCCCATCAGGGAGAGAGGAGACCGATGCTGTGTCCCTTGTACATAGGGACACAGATCGGTCACCTCCCCCAGTCAGTCCCCTCCCCCTCTACAGTAAGAATCACTCCCAGGGAACACATTTAACCCCTTCCTCGTCCCCTAGTGTTAACCCCTTCCCTGCCAGTCACATTTATACAGTGATCAGTGCATATTTATAGTACTGTTCGCTGTATAAATGTGAATGGCCCCAAAATAGTGTCACAAGTGTCCGATATGTCCGCCGCAATATCGCACAGACTAAATTTGCTCTGGATACAAATATGTAGTGTTCCAATACCTCTGACATTATGCAGCTTTAATACAGCTTTATTCTTTAAGAAATACACATTTAAATAAAAGCTACCGGTAAATATACAGTACTTTCTAAAAGCACTGTATGCACTTTCAACAAAATCCTCATATGTATAAGATTTGCTTGAAGTGGAATTAAAAGATCCGTTATGTTGTGTTTTCTATTCGGTGAGTTCTATTAGAATTTTCATTATGATGGACTAGAAAGCTTATTAACTCGCCATATGGTGATGGACATATTGTTGACTTTTAATCTCACCTTGTCTTAAAGAATGCATCTCAACAAGATCTTGGCCATACTATCAGTTCTGGTCGTCTGTACCTGGGCTTCCAGTTTCTTTGATGAAGAGTGGCATACTTGGAAGTTAAAATATGGTAAACAGTTATTCATTTAATCATGAAAAATATAATATAATGTTATAATTATTTTTTTTTTATAGGGTAGCTGGAATTTTTATATCAGTCCCTGCAGGAACTTACAATTGAACTTCTATTTTTTGCTGATATACACTCATGGGTCAGTTTGATCTCATAAGAAATTAGCTAGAACTATCATTAGGAGGAAATCCACACTAACAAAAGAGGATCTATACAATAGCCATTTGCTGACTGACGTACAGTATATATACATTGTGGTTTGCAAGTGGTTTACCGGGCTTATGGCTGAAGCTATCAGCCATAACCAGTATTTATTTATTTTTTAATGGCAGCTGGCTCTCTCATGAAAGCAGTCCAAGCGGCTCATTAGCCGCTGGATCACTTTTAGACGTGGTGGGAGCGGATGTCCTCCCCCCCTCCCGGCACTCGCTGGTGTTTCTTACCATTTTTACCAGCTCACAGCTTACTGTTTTTACCAGCGCACCTGAGAAATGATCCGACAGTGCGGCTGGCTGGTCACAAAGGCGAACAGAGACCAGATTGTCTCTGATCACCTTTATGGCCTTGGAGGACAGAAGTGACGTCATGACATCACTTCCGATCTAGGGTGGAAGTAAACACATTTATTATTATTTTCGTAAAACAAAAGCTTACATTTTTTTTTTTTTTACCTTTGCTAAAGGTGAAGGAGAGATTTAGAGCCCATTCACACAGGGGCGACTTGGGATCGGACTTGAAGTCGCGCTGTTGAGAAAATCAATTGAAGTGAATGGAGCCGTCTTAATGTAGACTACTTCAATCCAACTTCTAGACGACTCGTATACATTGATTTCCATGGAAGTCGCCTCAGAAGTCAGCGACTCTCCCTCCCACAGAGCTTCTAGTTTGATTGGCCACTGGAAAGTCACCTGTCCTGGAGGCGAATTGAAGTCGCCTTCTAAGTCGCCCCAAGTCGAGCGCTCGGGTCATGTCCAGGTCACCTCTCAAAGAGTCGTGTCACCCCTGTGTGAACCGACTCTTAGGGTATTTTTGACTATAAGTCGCTGATTATCGACAATACTAGTAAAAAAAATAATAAAAATAAATATAAATAAATACAAATTCTAGTATGTATCCCATAGTTTATAGATGCTATAACTTTTGCGCAAGCCAATCAATCTACGCTTAATGGTATTTTTTTTACCGAAAACATGTAGAAGAATTCATATCGACCTAAATTTAGGAAAAAATTATAATTTTTTAAACATTTTTATGGATATGTTTTATAGCAGAAAGTAAAACATATTGGGCCAGATTCAGATACATTTGCGTATCTTTAGAGCGGCGTAGCGTATCTTCTTTACGCTACGCTGCTGCAACTTAGAGAGGCAAGTGCTGTATTCATAAAGCACTTGCTCCCTAAGTTACGGCGGCGTAGCGTAGATGGGCGTGATACATGTTAATGAACCGTGACCCCATGTAAATGCACCGTCCGTGGACATATCCCAGTGCGCATGCTCAGAATCATGTTGCAAATACTCAATGCTTTCGACGTGAACATAACTTACGCACAGCCCTATTAGCGTACGACTTACGCAAACGACGGAAAATTTTACGCTGTTCCGACGTCCATACTTAACATTGCCTGCGCCTCATATAGCAGGGGTAAACGACGTAAATCAATGAGTACGTTCGTGAATCTGTGTATCTAGCTCATTTGCATATTTTTAATGGGAACGTCTAATGCGTCCAGCGTAACTATGCGCCCACGATACACCGGCGTAGGCAAGTTATGCCGGACAACTGAAGCCATGTTTTTCGGCATATCTTGCTTTCTGAATCGGCGTAAAGATGCGACGGCGCACATTTGAAATTATGGCGGCGTATCAGGAGATACGCCGGCGTACATTCTTTCTGAATCTGGCTCACTGTTTTCTTTTCAAAATTGTCTATCTTTTTTTGTTTATAGTGCAAAAAATTAAAAAACTCAGTGATGATCAAATACCACCAAAAGAAAGCTCTATTTCCGAGAAAAGAAAATTTAAATTTTATTTGGGTACAGTGTCGCACGTCTGCACAATTGTCAGTTAAAAATAATGCAGTACCGTTTAGTTAAAAATGTCTCGTTCATGAAGGGGGGTAAATAATCTGAAAGTCAAGTAGTTCATATTGATAGCTTTGCTATTTACATTTTTAATGTGTAAAACTACTTTTAATGTGTAATGGCTTTGTCACGCTTTACTGTTAAGCTTATACCAATCATTTGCACCCATAACATAACAGGCAAAACATATTTCTCTGTGGAGGAAGAGGCGTCACGGAGGAAAGCTTGGGAAGACAACTGGCACATGGTCCAGAAACATAATGCACTGGCTGACCAAGGCCTCAGTACCTTCACAATGGCAATGAATCATTTTGCCGATCTGGTAAGAGAACACATTATATTTTTAGTTTCCAGAATCTTCTCTCATCATAGTCATCTGTTTACAAGACCTCATTGATGAGGAGAAGCCCTGACTCTTATCAAAGACAAAGCTTGTTTAGTGATAAAAGGAGCAGTTGGGCTCAACAGTCACAGGCTTCCAGATAAAACGGTTACTTGCCATTCAGATCAGATTTTGTACCATGTAATGTTCAGAATTCAGAACTAAAAGATCTTTCAAAAATATTATGAAGCGGGCCTTGAACAAACTTTAAGGACATGGCAGCAATGGGTAGAGTTTAGAGCCTCCACACTAATATCAACATATTTGCAGAGTTTCATGTCAGGGATTCCCCCACCCTACCCCGCTTGTACCCTTGCCCTCTGTCTTCTCCCCTCGCGCCCCCTTTTTTGGGTGGGATACATATTGTAATTTATGTTTATGTATCAGACGACATCAGATGTGTATATATATATATATTATAATACGGAATGGGTGGGTAATGGGTTATGTTAGAAATTATAATATCTGTATTGTCCCTGTGTAAAATGAAAAAAATTATAAATAAAGATTGTACAAAAAATAAATAAATAATTATGAATGTTGACAAAGAAATGGTCGTAGAGAAGGGCACAAAAAATGACTGAATAAAAAGAAGTGTAATTGCGCTAAAATCAACCTATATATTCATAAAAACACCAGTTGTGTGAATGTGTGAAATGTTGCTAATAATACCGTATTATACTTAAAGGGGAGTTCCACCCACAATTTCACTTTTTAAATATAAATACCCCTGTAATACACAAGCTTAATTTATTCTAGTAAAGTTAGTCTGTAAATTAAGGTCCGTTTTGTTAGGTTGTTACAGCATTTAGTTTATAATCTAGAAATAGGCCGTGGCCATCTTAAGTGTGGGCATCATGAAGCCAGACTGTATGACTTCCTGGATTTCAGCTTTGCACATCTCGCACATGCTCAGTGCTGCACAAGCAATGTAATAGGTTTTAGCCAGGTTTGCAAGGACTACTGGGAAACATGATGCCTATCCCAGAAACCCTTGCAAATAGCCTTGTGAATTAATAGCCTAGGCTAATAAGGAGGAGGAAGTAATGAAGGACTAAAAAATAAAGGTATTTACAAGCAACAAAATAAATAAAAAATGTCCATTCTGAACACTATGGGCCAGATTCACATACACTTAATATTGCGCTGCGTAATCGAAATACTCTACGCTGCCGTATTTTACCAGGCTCTACACCGAATCCTGGTAGATTTTTGCCCGTACGCTACGGCGGCGTAGTCTATTTATCGCCGCGTAATCGAAATACGCGATTAGGGGGCGTGAAGCATTTAAATTAAGCGCGTCCCCGCGGCGATCGAACTGCGCATGCTCCGTTCAGAAATTTCCCGCCGTGCATTGCGCGAAATCACGTCGTTACGTCATTCGTTGTTTGAGTAGCGTCGTTTACGAACATTCCTATTCCCGGACGTTTTACGTTAAAAATAATAAAAGACGTCGGAAAACGTAGAAATTCGACGCGGGAACGACGGCCATACTTAACATGGGCTTGTCTAATATTAGAGCAGCAAAAAGCTGGTATAGTGTTACGCAAATAAAAGATGACTAAAGGTGCCGTAAGAGATTGCGATTGAAGATCGTAATTTTGGGGATCGCCGGCAAAAGCTCATTTGCATACCCCAACGCCGAAAACGACGGGAAGTCCACCCAGTGGCCGCAATTTTATTGCAGCGTAGATCCCAAGGCGTACAAACACGTAATCCAGTCGAATTGAAGCCCGCAGCCATTTATTCATGGTTTGAGGTTTTCGACTAGCTAGAAAACGCACGTAATTTGAAATTACTCCAGTCTAACACTAGTTAGACAGGCGTAATGGCTCTCTGAATCTGGGCCTATGAGATTAGGGCATGCAGCACAGACAAACATAAAAAAATGGGTGGAACTCCACTTTAACAAACAACCATAAAAGTATATCAAAAACAACTGTAATCAAGTGCAGTTAGTGTGTCTAATGAAAAGACACTGAAAATAAACTCCCAATAGTATTAAAAATATAAATAGGTAACGTGCAAAATTTGGGATAAAGTGTCATTTTCAGTATATTTTTATTACTATTGGGAGTTTATTTTCAGTGTCTTTTCATTAGACAGACTTACTGCACGTGATTACAGTTGTTTTTGATATACTTTTATGGTTGTTTGTTGAATATACACAATTTACGGTATTATTAGCAACACTTCACACATTCACACAACTGGTGGTTTTATGAATATATGGGTTGATTTTAGCGCAATTACACTTCTTTTTATTCAGTTTTTTAGTGTGAGATTCACATCTAACGTTATTGCAGCTTTTATCATTTGATCATCCATTATTTATCCATTCATTTAATATTATCAGCGCTTTAGTTATTAATTTTGTTTCACAAAAAAAATTAGAAAAAGAACAGTACAAAAAAGAGACAAGAGTAGATGGAACAAGGTGGACAGGAGACACATGGGGCCAGATTCACAAAGCGATTACGCCGGCGTTACAGGAGATGCGTGGCGTAAGTCTAAATTTGCGCATGCGTTTCGATGCGCCGCATCCCCAAAACGAGATACGCAAGAAATCTACTTTTTTTTTACCCGCGTAATTTCGATAGACAGGCGCATCCGTCTGCGCAAAACTGCGCTAGACACACCATTGATTTGCTATTCAAATATGAAAATAGGGAGTTACGGGGATCCACAAAAGAACATTGGTGCAGCGCAGGCTACGCGCTGTGCGCAACAGCTGCACGTCCTGTCTAAAATTAGACCATATAAAAGGTGGTATAAAATTAGACAATCCGTCTACATGTCAGCTAATGCAACACTGTTAGTGAGGAGCTGAGCAGTCACACTTGCTGCACAACAAACTGTATGCCAACATGCCAGTGACATCCATGCTCATAGTAGCTATACTACTGACTTTAGATGAGCAAAGAAGGAGGAGGGCACGGAGGAGGGGTACCGGAGAAGATTTTTTTTTTTTTCCAAAAAAAAATTCTTTGCTTTTATAAACATTTTATAAACATATTGTACATACATATATACATCAATACATAACATACATACAAATTACAAACATGGTCTCACTATCTTTCAATAGCCCTTTAAAACCTTGATGGATATAATAATCTAATCTGATACAAGCCCCTCACTCTTCACTTGATATATCACACACGCATAGACATCTTTGGCATGAGTGATTCTGAGGTGTCTCGCATCTTCAGATTCACCCCTCATGCCATCCTGGAATTAACCACAACCCTGCAGGAGGACATCACCAGCACAACACATGACACCACCCATGACACCCATGACAGCTACATATACAATCCTAGCCCCATCCCCACAGATTTCGAACAGAATATGGGGACAGCTGGCTGGTTGGTGAGTGACATGGGTGGCAGGCATGATGCTGAAATCACAAGGGGCACATGCACTACTAACATCCTCCTGTCTTATCCCTTCAGGGTGACTCTGCATATGCACTGGGACCCCATCTCATGACTCCTATACGGAACCCCCCATGGTACCCTGTTGTATTCCCCAAACTTTGTATGCCAGATCATCGGTGCATGTTGCATGCTGCACAACATCGCAGTGAGAAAGGGCCTGGAGATTGACATAAGTGATGACCTGACCCCCGAACCAGACAATCCCCCCCTAACCGAGGCTACCCCGTCTTCTGAGGGAAGAGCAGCCAGGAGCCAGCTCACATTAGGCATCTTTGCAGGTTAAACACACACATTAATCAAGGCACAATGAGAATGCATGCATGCACACCACTGTGGTCCCTAGCACAGACACATCACATCCTCATCACATTGGATTGGCACAAGCCCACCATGCAGGACTTGTGAGCAGCAACGCCATGCCACGGCTCCAATTATGTCACTGTACATTCATACACCATTCACACGGACCTGGGGATCACTTCTCCACCACAAATGAGGGTGACACCCCTTTTCCGGCAGGAATGTCACCCCCACATTAAAAAATCATTCACAAACAGAACCAAAAAAAAAAATATTGACCAGCAAAAATAAAAAATGCCCAGCAAAAATCTAATTAAAAAAAAATAACAACAAAGAAAACACATAAAAGACAAAAATCACTCTGCAAAACAGTCCCCAAACAAACCTAATTATTCCTAGAATTCCTATATGTTCATTAAATATGATATATACTGTTTTGTCCCATTAAAGACATCTGTGTAAAGACACGTCACAAACAAACAAACAAACGCTAATAAACAACAGAACAAAAGCACCTTGCTGTATAGGAAGGGATACAAAGGGATGTACTTTTGCAAAGGAAGTGCGTTTGTGTCTGTCTATTTATGCTGTCTGCGTAGTTCACTAAGTTGCCCGGGTCCACTTCCAATTTCACTGATTGCGCCTTTCCCGAGTTGTGAGCATGCGCACAGAGATGCTGACCATGGTCTGCTTCATGCGCGCATGCGTGATCCGGCTGGCCCTTTATTTGCATGGGGTCACGGCTCATTTCAATGTAACATGCCCACGTCCTTCCCAATTTGAATTACTTCGCCTTACGCCTCTGAAATTATGTTGCACAGCCGCTAATTTCTGCGCAAATCAAACGAGAATACGGTGATTGCGCCACTACATTGCGGGGGTCTAACGTAAAGGAGGTGCGCTACGCCAGTCAAAAAATGCGCCGATGTACGTGAATCTGGCCCATGGGGTAAAATGGGAAGCAGACAACGTATCACATAGAATAGATAAATAGTATAAAATGCCAAATAGGAAAGACTGGTGCAAACAATAGGCCTGGTCACAGTCACAAAATGACTCTGCAAACCAGACTGCATATCGTAAAGTGGAGTTTCCATCCCAAATTTTTTTTTTCATTATTGTGCTCATTAGACCTAAAAAAGGAAAAGGAAAAAAAAAATGTTTTATTACTCATCTGGAAATGCCTGTTGCTATGCTATTCCACAAAATCTGCCTTTGAAATCACCTAGGATTCTGACATCATCTCCCTCTAATGCTCCTGGGAAATGTGTGTCATCACTTCCCAGGATGCAGTGCGCTGTCCAATTATCACTCCCCATCCAAGACTTCCAGGAAGTAAGTGCTTGTTGGCTTCACAATGCCCACAAGCAAAATGACAACTGTGTAGACATAGTTTTATAAACTATCTTTTTTGAATAACTATGTGGAGCGGCGGCAGATTGTAAAATAGTAAGTGACCGGATTTATAATATAAAAACGCATGATGAAAGGACATACATTTAAAAAATGCTAATTGTGGTTGGAACTCCGCTTTAAAGGGGTTGTAAAGGTTGTTTTTTTATTTTCTAAAAAGGTTCCTTTAAGCTAGTGCACCATTGGTGCTAAAATTTTCCTTCGATTTCCCTTCTTGGTTTTCTTTGTATGAATTTCTCACTTCCTGTTCCTCCTCAGTAAGCTGTTTCTGGATGACTAATACCCAGCCAGAACATGGGGATAAGCTTACTGAGGAGAAACAGGAAGGGAGAAATTCAGACAAAGAAAAAACATTTTTAGAAGGGAAATCAAAGGAAAAGGTAAGTGAACCAACAATGCACTAGCTTAACCACTTCCATACCAGCTACTAATGCACCTTCCTGCCCAAGCCAATTTTCAGCTTTCAGCGCTGTTGCACTTTGAATGACAATTGCGCGGTCATGCTACACTGTACCCAAACAATTTTTTTATCATGTTGTTCCCATAAATAGAGCTTTCTTTTGGTGGTATTTGATCACCTCACCTCACCTCACCACCTTTTATTTTTTGTGCAACAACAAAAAAAAACTGAAAGTTCTTATTTTTTTCTGTAATTTTTTTTGGTAAATAAGTACGTTTTCTACTTTGATTACGGGCACCGATGAGGTGGCACTGATGGGCACCGATGAGGCGGCACTGATGGGCACCGGTGAGGCGACACTGGTGGACACCGGTGAGGCGGCACTGTTGGACACTAATAGGCACTGATAGGCAGCGCTGGTATGCGGCACTGATGGGCACTAATAGATGGCACTGATGGGCACTCCTGGGTGGCACTTATGGGTGGCACTGATGGGAAATTATGGGTGGCACAGATGGGCACTGATAGGTGGGCACTGGGCATTGATGGGCACTGTGGGGTGGCACTGATGAACACTGTGGGGTGGCACTAATGGACACTGTGGGGTGGCACTGATGGATACTGAGGGGTCCATGTTGTGGGCACTGATTGGCATCTATTCTCTTTTTTTTGTTTACTGCCCTTCCCTGGTGGTCCAGTGTGGGCTTCCCTGGTGGTCCAGTGTGGGCATCCAAGGGGGGGGCTGCGCTGATAAACAATCAGCGTGACCCCCCTGTCAGGAGAGCAGCCGATCGGCTCTCCTCTACTCGCGTCTGTCAGTTTGGCTCTTCCTGTTTACCCAGATCGGAGATGCACCGGTGTGAAATCCTGCAGGAGGTCAATAGACATCCAGTCAGGATTTCACAACCACTTCCCGGACGTCAATTGTCCAAACAAGTGCAAGCTGTGGCTGATACTTCCAAATGCTTATTGTATTGATAGGTATTGATAGGTAGTTGTACTTATGGTTCATTGTTCCTATAGCATGGCAAATGGGCTTGTTTAATCTTCTCCATTGGTTAGTTTTTCAAATCATAAACAACAGTTGTGCTGGTTGTACATTACATGTTTTTTGTGTGTTTTATTTTTTTTAGACAGGCACTTAATAAACATCCACAGGAATAGACAGGCTCATTTAAATACATTACTTTAAAGCCTAACCCCAGTAAGAAAGAGTTAAAGATTCAGTTGTGTCTTTATTTCTGTATGTGATCATAATGACGGGGGGATATTTTATTACTTCCTGTCCATCTGACCCCCATACAAGAAAACGGGTGACGCGGTAGTCAGTGGGACAAGAAAACATGGAGTGCAATAAAACATTAGTTCTAGCCCTTTCCTGGCAGAGACGTGTCTCAAAAGGGAAGCAGGTGGCATTCACTATTTTTTATTCACAATTTTATTCAAAGCCAAATTAAATGATTTGATTGGGGATGGGCTTTAGTGGGCCAATTTATATTTTCAGGATATGTAGGGACAAAACTTTATTTATGTTGACACTTTTTATTTTCAGACAAGTGAAAAAGTGAAGTCAAGAAGCTGCCTGTTTCCTACAGAACACTCCGAGAATTTTCCAAAACAGACATATAGCTCACATAGTAACCTACCTGAGAATGTTGACTGGAGAGAATCGAAATGTGTGACTCCTGCTAAACAACAAGGCATCTGTGGGTCCTGCTGGGCTTTTGCTACGGTAAAAAATGCTCACACTTCACTACTTGCTTTTTTTTTACAAGCTGCTACAAAACATATGAAAGTATTATTAATATTATTATTATAAATGAAGAGTACGGTAAATAGTATCACATGTTAAACCCACATGTAGCACCCCCCCCCCCTTGATAACTGGCCCTCCTACTCCTGCACGGACATGCATTATCCTCTTGCATCAAGACACAAGAAGTCAGTCCCTTGGCTTTGTTTTTAAGTTTTATTAGGGGTAACAATTTGCATTGGTGAAGGGATATATGCCCAACTTAAAGTGGAAGCCCATGCTAAAACTAAAATCCCTGCATCTATAGCCACCAACATTCTAACACTAACCTCTCTAGACCTGAAAAGAAATAAATCAGTATAAAAATCAGTATACATATCTTTTCTGAAGCCAATCTGACCCGATCTCCAGCAGCGGCAGCTCTGCAGAGGACACAGCCGACAACGGCTGTGAAATGAATAGGAAGTGGCGTCACCCATAGCGTTACTATGTGGCTTCCGTTGACGGATGTGTCCTCTGCACCCACCTCTACAGTGAGGGATCAGAGCTTCTGCCGCTGGAGATCGGGTCTGAGCGGCTCCCAAAAAGGTATGTATACTGATTTTTTTTCTTTTTAGGGCTAGAGGGGTTCATGTTAGAAAGTTGGTGGCTATAAATGCAGAGATATTAGTTTTATCATGGACCTCCACTTTAAATCAAAGAACGAAAACCCAGCGACAAATTCCTCTGTATATACAAGGTCTTGAACTGTTCACCTTTGCTGGACACTAAGGCCGCGTACACATGACCTAGGAACTCGTCGGGGGAAACACATTGTTTTCCTCGTCGAGTTCCTTGTTAGGCTTGTGGAGGAACTCGACAAGCTTGCTTTGCGTACACACGTTAAAGACCAAATCTCCTCGTCCTCAAATGCGGTGACTTCAACACATACTGTACAACGGCAGGGGCTGCTTTTGCTAATCTCATGTTACTGCGTGTTAGGAAAAAGTTTGGTAAGAGACATTTGCACTTTTCATTACAAATACTACTTTTACCAAAGGTGCACGGGTTTCTTAGCATACACACGCTCGAGGTTCTCGACGGAAACCAGCCCGACGAGAAACTCGACAAGCCAAATTCGACTCCCGTCGAGAAAAAAGAGAACATGCTCTCTTTTTGGCTCGTCGAAATTCCTTGACAGTTTCCTTGATGAAAAACGTACACACGACCGGTTTCCTCGGCAAAACCCGGTTCCTGAATCCCAACAAGTTTCTTGCTGGATTCTGCTGAGGAATCCGGTCATGTGTACACGGCCTGACAGTCTCTTAAGATGAAAAATGCAAAAGTCCCTTAAGGACTAGAAACTCCAAGTCCCTTCGAAAGTAGTACTTTGTGTGGTAAGCAACATCCAGGAGTATCTCCCACTTCTCTGTAGACGCTGATCCCAATTCTACCGACTACCGACTAGGAACTACCAGCCCACTTTGCTGCTTCTTCACCAGCCCACCCGACTGCCTCTTTACCAGCCCTCCCGACAAATCTCTTCACCAGCCTACCTGACAAATCTCTTCACCAGCCTACCTGACAAATCTCTTCACCAGCCTACCCGGCTGCTCTGAAGAGCTCCTAGGGCAAGGGAAAGGGAAGATTAAGCACAAAGCTGTCTTGCTACACATGGCAGTCTTTCTCCTTGTAAGTCCCTGACTGTGCTGATGTACTCACACTGTCCTACTTTCTCCCACTGTCTCCTAGGTAAGATCCTCCCAGGCCAGTCCCAAACACTGATATAAAAGCAGAAGTTCGTATTGTTTAACAACATTAAAAATAAAATATAAGGCTCTACAAAAACCACAAAAAAATATGTCTGCCTTTAGGTTCACATAGGTGTAATGATCCCAAAGAAAATTCCATGTTTACATGTCTGCCCCCTCTGCCCCAAAGCACTGCCTCCCCCATGTTGAGGCCTGGTATAGCTCAGGGGGGAACTAGCTCGTCACCCCCCCTTTCCTGGTCTGCAGGGATGCATGCTCAGGTTAAGCGGTTAGTGGGGAAGCCCGCTGACAGCTGATGAGTCATCGGTTGTTAAGGATGCTGCGGCCAGCTTCCTGGCCTGTTGCTTAACAACCAGCTATTCTTCACACAGAATTTGAATCGGTCGATCATTTTTCAACCTATCTGAATCCTAATCATTCTAAAAATTTGGAATTCGTTAGAAAATTTATAAACGTAACCTATTCCAAAGAATTTCAACAAAATTTGTTACTAATCGTTACTATTTCATCCCGAAAGTTCGTCCAAATTTGTATTCGAACCTAAACGAATTGCGCATATCTAACTATTAGTACCCCAGTTTAAGGTTTCTGTAGAGCAGTTGGTAAGCATATGAATTCCATTCTTCAGCAGGCTAATCGGTGGAGCCTAGTCTTTAAAGCTCTGCATGCAGTGATTTAATGTTATTAGATGGATAGTAAGCCCCTTTCTTACTCAGTCTGCTAGCAGGGGTAAAATCAAGCATGTCAAGTGGCCACTCACCAGTCCCAGACACATCTGAAACTCTGATCTGGATACTTGGCTGTCAGCAATCCTTGATCTGTACTTAAAGCGGAGGTTCACCCTAAATATAAGCTCTCCCATGTGATCCAGCATACTGGCGTCTTTCCCCCACGGTGGACGGCTCTAGTATAGCGCGTCACATCTTACGAAAATACCCGATAAAGACTCGGGTAATCTCGGCGAAAATGCGGCGCCTGCGCACAGACCTAGGAGCTGACTGCGCAGGCGCCGTATTTCTCCGAGTCCTATTCCGCCGTTTTTCGGAGAAATACGGCGCCTGCGCAGTCAGCTCCTAGGTCTGTGCGCAGGCGCCTCATTTTCGCCGAGATTACCCGAGTCCTTATCGGGTATATTTGTAAGATGTGACGCGCTATACTGGCGCCGTCCACCACGGGGGTAAGAAATTAAAATTTAACATAATACAGTAAGTGGGGGATTTAAAAAAAAAAAAAAACAGCATACTGGCGCTGATGCCAGTATGCTGGATCACATGGGAGAGCTTATATTTAGGGTGAACCACCTCTTTAATGTGACTCGGGTCCCCAGCACTTCAGGCCTGAGGCTACAGACCATGAGTACACACATAGACACAGAGATGTGTACTCTGCAGTCCCCTCCAGCGAGAGAAAGTTCTCTCCTCTAAAGCTTGTGAGAAAATTGTTCCTTTCCCCCCCTGTTAGGAGTGTATATGTGGAAGTTGTAGTCCATTACTCCATTTACTTATGGCTAAATCCTTTCCCAGACTACATCTCCAACAGTTTAATGCAGCCTGCATTGAGTCCTTTCAGATTCTCAAGTCCCCCAGTCTCCCCTTGATGAGTGAAGGATGAATGGCATAAAAGCCAGCATACAGCCATCATGTATAGTCACACACAGCTGTGCATAGTAACCAATCAGCTTCTAGGTTGTACTGTCAAAGCTTAATTGAATAAGCTTAAAGGGGTTATAAACCCTTGTGTTTTTTCACCCTAATGCATCCTATTAAAAAACACCTTGCAGTGACTGGCCCCCCAGCCCCCCGTTTTACTTGCCTGAGCCCCGCATTTTCGTTGGCGGAGACGCGCTCTCCCTTCTCCACAGGGTCCCGGCTCTTGATTGGATAGATTGATAGCAGCACAGCCATTGGCTCCTGCTGCTTGTCAATCAAATACAATGACGTGTGTCTGGGAGGTGGGGTCAAGTCTGGCATTTGTGTCTAAGGACTCAAATGCTGGACTCGGGAGCATGCCCGCAAGGTAACCCCCCCATGTGAGAGCGCTTCTCCTAGGGGGTTATCAGATGCGGGAAGGAGCTGCGCGAGCCATCTGGGCCTTTTTTTTCTTAATAGCTTCCTTTTCCTTAATGCAGTGCTGTTTTTATGTCCTCATTGTTCGTTTTTGCTCTCAAGTTGCTGTAATTCTTCTTTGATCTCCACACTTCCTGGTTGTCCGTTTCCTGATGACCACAGTACTGGAAGCTTTCTCTCTGTGGTCACTAATCAAGGAGGTGTGATTACTGTATGTCCAAAACCCCTCAGCACTAATCAGTTTAGTTTTCCAAACCATCACTGCCCTGTATTGGCTCTGTGGCTCTGTAAGGCAGAGAGGCAGGAAACATGCAAAAATGAAACTAGAAACTAGAGGTACATTATATGATTGATTTTTATCTATTTTTAATCATTTTTAAAAGGAATCAGTTAACTATTATGGGACAGATTCAGATACAAAAATGTATCTTTCCGGCGGCGTAGCGTTTCCTCTTTATACTACGCCGCCGCAAATATTATGGGCAAGTGCCTTATTCAGAAAGCACTTGCTCCATAATATGCGGCGGCGTAGCGTAAAGTGCACAGCGTAAGGCCGCGCAATTCAAATTGCTGAAGTGGGGGCGTGATTCATGTAAATGAATTATGACCCCACGTAATTGACGTTTTTTTTGCACGGCGCATGCGTTCCCATTTTTTGGACGTTCCCAGTGCGCATGCGTGAAATCACGTTGCTTTTTCTCAATGTAAACAAAGTAAACGTAACTAACGTAGAGCCCCATTCCCGAACGATTTACGCAAACGACGTAACCGACGTACAATTCGACGCGGTCCCGACGTCCATACTTAACATTGGCTGTGCCTGCTATAGCAGCAGTAACTTTACGCCGGTCTCACGCTTACGCAAACAACGTAAAATACGACGCGCCGTCGCAAGTACGCTCGTGAATCTGCGTAAATAGCTAATTTGCATAATTTACGCGAAGCGCCACCTAGTGGCCAGCGTAAATATCTAACTTAAGATACGACGGTGTAAGCAAATTACGCCGCTCGTATCTTAGAAGAAAGCCGGTGTACCTTCTTTTCTGAATAGCAAAAAAAGATACGCCGGCTATTCTTAGTATTTACGCAGCGTATCTCTTGATACGCTGGCGTAAATGCTTTCTGAATCTGGCCCTATGTCTCTATACCCTGTAAGCAGTCATTTCAGCAAAAAAATAAAACATTTCCTTTACAACTCCTTTAAGTCTCTGATATGTTCTGTTTCAGGTGGGTGCTGTTGAATCACGGTTATGTTTAAAGAGCAAGGAACTTGTGAAGCTCAGTGAGCAGCAGCTGGTAGACTGTGACTCTGAAGACAGTGGATGCTGTGGGGGGCTTCCAGTCATTGCACTTTTGTATGCAGAGATGAACGGCATCATGAAGGCTGAAGATTATGAATACACAGGAAAGGTTTACTTATTTATTTCATTTTTTCTGATTTTCACTGAGTTGGAATTCACATCCTAAATGCAAAGCAAGATACCTCTTCCTTAAACAGCTATAATGAGTACCTATCATTCGGTCAGATACATATTTTTTTAAAGCCTAAGTTCGTCCAAAAAAGACAGGAAAATATTATTTTTTTAAGCACCTGATTAGAGCCAGAGGTTCTAATAGGCTTCAAAATAGGGTGAGCTCTGTGCGCAGAGCATTGCGCTACGAGCCCACACAGGTGTTACAACAGCAAAATAATATTCATTATTAAAACACTGATCCTCAATCCGGACCATCAGAAGCGGGTCTGAGACACGTTTTCCAATTGGCCGAAAAGAGAAAAATCCATATTGCCGCCGAGGTGGAGGAGGGAAGAAGCGGAAGCCGCCGCTACCGTGATGCCCGTGCAGAGCAGAGGTAGGGAAGGCCACGAGCAGGGGAAGCCACCGGTGAAGCCCGTAATAAGCGCTTCCCACCATAAATGGGGTAAGTGCTCCAGGACCACCCCAATCATTTATAGAAGCTGTAGTACCAGTTTCTATGAATAAAGCAACTGAGAAGAAAGGGTGGGCCTAGTTGGACAGAGAATTTCACCTACAAGAAGAGACCAAAGCCCAAGCGACACATCCTACTAACAGTAAGTTATGTCCCTTGTGCTGTTTTTTCTGGGGGGTTTTTGGCTGCACTTAGGCTTTGAAGCCGCGTACACACGGCAGAGAACCTCGACGGGCAGAACAAATCGTTCCGCCCGTCGAGGTTCTCTGCCGGCCGTCAGATTCGGCGACCCGCCCGTCGGGAATGGCAACCAGCCATTCATCCCGACGGGCCGTCGAGCAAATAGAGAACATGCTCTCTATTTCTGCTCGACGGCATTCCCGACGGGAAGCTCGCTGAGAGCGTACACACGGCCGAGGTTCTCGGCAGAATGCGGCTCCCAGCGAGGTTCTCGCTGGTTTCTGCCGAGAACCTCGACCGTGTGTACGCCGCCTAAGACTGTATCTTCACCATGCCATAGAAAAGCTTTGATCAAATGGGTTGTAAAGGAATCATTTTTTTCCTAAATAGCTTCCTTTACCTTAGTGCAGTCCTCCTTCACTTACCTCATCCTTCAATTTTGCTTTTAAATGTCCTTATTTTTTCTGAGAAATCCTCACTTCCTGTTCTTCTGTCTGTAACTACACACCGTAATGCAAGGCTTTCTCCCTGGTGTGAAGAAAGTCTCTTGAGGGGGGAGGGGGCCAGCAGGAGGGTCAGGACACTCTCTACTTTGCAGATAGAGAAAGGAGCTGTGTATTAGTGGGCGTCCTGACTCTCCTGCTCGCCCCCTCCCCCCTCAAGAGGCTTTCTCCACTCCAGGTGCTCTGTTTGAAAGGCAAGTCTGTCATAATGTGTACTGGCAGTGGCACATTATAGCATTAACCTGCAAGGGGGCATTTATTTTATTATTTTTTGTAGAGTTTACTATTGCTTTAAAGCTCAACATTTTTCTTTTTTAGTGTAGGAATGTGTAATGGTGTGTATCTGATTAACGGCTGGCGTGTGCTTCTGATAAAAAATCTTCTATTCTGTGACTCCTTAAGTACTTGCCAACTGCCCGCCGCAGATTTACTGCGGCAAGGCTGCGCAAATTGACGTATCTGGACGTAGTTTTTTTGTGCACTAGCCCAATTGCCCAGAGGGGGAGCAAATCAGCCGGTCACCACAGAGACAAAATGAGGATTTGTAAACAAGGCAGATCGCTGCTCTGACAGGGGAGGACATGGAGATCTTGTGTTCCTGCTAAGCAGGAACATGGATCTCTGTGTTGTCCCATCCCCACACAGTTAGAAAACACTCCCAGGGAACACATTTAACTCTTTGATCACCCCTGGTGTTAATCCCTTCCCATCCAGTGTCATTAGTACAGTAAAGCCCTGCACACACGATCGAACATCTGACGGAATCTAATCCAATGGATTTTTTCGTCGGATATCCGATGAAGCTGACTTTCATCAGTCTTGCATACACACTATCAGACTAAATTCCGACCGTGAAAAAAAGGAATGACGTAAAACACTACAACGAGCCGAAAAAAACGAAGTTCAATGCTTCCGAGCATGCGTCGACTTGATTCTGAGCATGCGTGGATTTTTGTCTGATGAAGTTCCATACAGATGATCTGATTTCTCTATCAGTTTTTTATCCAAAGTGAAAATTCAAAACATGTTCTATTTTTTTTTACACCGTTGAAAATACAACCGATGGGACCCACCAACGATCGGTTTGTCTGATGAAAACAGTCCATCGTCTGTTTTCAGCGGACAAACTAAACGTGTGTATGCGGCTTAACAGTGCATATTTCTAGCACTGATCACTATAATAATGTCACTGGTTCCCAAAAAAGTGTCAGTGTCCGATTTATCCGCCGCAATGTCGCATTCCCCCTAAAAATTTACTGATCGCCGCCATTACTAGTAAAAATGAATAAATACAAAATTCCATAAAAAATATCCCATAGTTTGTAGATGCTATACATTTTGTCCAAACCAATCAATATACACTTATTTATATTTACTTGTATTTTTTTTTGTTGACAAAAATATGTAAAAGAATACATTTTGGCTAAATTGATGAAGAAATTGGATTTTTTGCATTTTTTTCATTGCATATGTTTTATAGCATTTTATAGCATTTTTATTTCATTTTTCAAAATTGTCGCTCTGTTTTTGTTTATAGTGCAAAATATAAAAACCACAAGTGATCAAATACTGTCAAAAGAAAGCTCTATTTTTACAGGGAAAAAAAAAGAAAATCAATTTTGTTTGGGTACAGTGTCGCAACGACTGCACAATTATCAGTGAAAGTAACACAGTGCCGTATCGCAAAAAATGGCCTGATCACTAAAGCTGATCTTCAGTAATTTTTTTCATCTTCCCATCTATTAAATCTTCTGCCCTTGGTATTTTAACTTTGGATAGTAAAACATTTTGTTCAACCAGTTAAGACCTTATACAGCCCACTTCCTGTTTCTTGTCTGGTAAAAAGCCTAGGCCTATGACATCATGCACAGCTTGCTCTCTCACTCTCGTTTGCCAGGAAGTGAGGGGGATGAGTCATATGAGGGCCAATCAGAGCTGCATGGCTGCAGAGCTGGAGGTGTGCCTCTGTGTCAATTCAGGAAGTGAACCGGCAGTGAACAGGCAGAAGCCTCAGCTGCCGACAGTTAAAATGGATGCAGCCAGACTCAGTGGAGGGAGATGTCTGCAGCATATTTGGCAAGTACAGAATCACAGTATATATAAAATAATATGCAGAGTGGTTGGAGGGAAGCTTCAGAATGGCAAAGACATTTATATTACAATTTATGTGAGCAGACTGCAGTTCCTCTTTAAGGGTGTAAAACCTTCCGGTCTTTAAAGCGGTTGTATGCCCTGAAAAAAACAAGTACAGGTTTAGGAGATATTATTTGTACCTGCAGGTTAACCTTGTTATAGGCTTACCTGTAGGTAAAAATGTGAAAGCGGGGTATACAATCACTTTAAGTGGTTAAAAGCTGCCGGATACTGTCCTGAGTGTCTGTCTTCTGGTGCTATTGCACTATCCTTTGTGATGTGATCTTTTTTAATTAAAAACTTTTTGGACGGAAGTTGTCGATCCATGGTGTGCTGGCGAATATGTACGCTTGTTTGATGTTTCCAGAACCTAACTGGTAATCGTTGCAGCACCCACCATTTTATAAGCCATTTTTGCCAGGAATGTGTGCGATAGGAATATTGATCAGCCTGTCTTCTGGTGCTGTGACAATAAAGAGCTGCTGCTACTGAGAAAAGTGGTACCACTCACCCGCCCTCATTCATAGAACTCCTAATATTATTGCCTCACAATGCATTGCATTCTATGAATGGGAGAGAAGCAGGTGAATGACAGGACCTCCAATGCTCATTCACAGAATGCGATGTATTGTGCAAGTATAGAAACAGGAGCAATATAAATGGCTGGGAGAACATAAAAAAGTGAGCAAACAGCACAACTTTTATCAGTAGCAGCGGCTCCTGTTAACCCTCTCAGCACTGGAATGAACTTAGACGCACAGAAAAGGAGAGAAGCAAGCATGTCACACACTGGGAACACTGAGGCCTCGTACACACGAGGGGATATGTCCGCTGAAAACGGTCCGATGGACCGTTTCAGCAGACATCTCCGCTCGTGTGTATGGGCTAGCGGACAGATTTCTCCACCCGACAGATTTCAAAGCAAGCTTTGAAATCTATCCGGTGGAATCTGTCCGCCCGACATGTCTGCTGGTTAGTACACTTACCAGCAGACATGTCGTCCCCCACCGCCGCCGCCGAATGGATTCGGCGCATGCGCGGAAGTGTTTAACTTCCTGGTGCGGTGACGTGGCGGTGACGTGGCGGCGTCAACGTCACCGCCGCGTCACCGCTACGTCACCGCGCCGTCCGGCGGCGGGGAATTTGATCCGATGGTGTGTACACGCCATCGGATCAAACTCCCGATCGGACATATCCGATGGAAATGGTCCGCGGACCGTTTTCATCGGATATGTCCGATCGTGTGTACGAGGCCTGACACATCTATAATGCCGCGTACACACGATCACTTTTTGTGATGAAAAAAAACAACGTTTTAAAAAACGTCATTTAAAATGATCGTGTGTGGGCAAAACGTCGTTTTATGTCTTCAAATAAACGACCAAAAAAAAATTCCAACATGCTTGAATTTTTTGTCTCGTTTTTCAAAATGTCGTTTTTTTGTGTCATAAAAAGTGACCGTGTGTGGGCAAAACGACGTTTAAAACGACATTTTTAAACCCGCGCATGCTTAGAAGCAAGTTATGAGATGGGAGCTTCAATGGAACAGAGTGCCGTCGAAAGTGTCTTACGTAACCGCGCTTTGCAAGAGCATTGTGGAAAAACGATGGTGTGTATGCAATGTCGTTTGAAAAACTTTGTTTTGTTTCGTCAGATAAAATTACGTTTTTTTTCATCACAAAAAGTGATCGTGTGTACGCGGCATAAGAGTTGATCAAAGTATAACCAAAGGCAAAACTCGCATCCAATTTGCAATGGTGTGAACAGTGCTTTAACTGGGCCGGAACGCGGCGGTACTCAGTACCGCCACTTCCAAAAATGGCCCTGGAGAGTACCAGCACCTCTCCGTGCGCCCAGTACGTGGGTTTCCCGTACTAGAACGCAGCCCCAGGCGGCACTTTCAGGGGAGCGGCAGCCCGTGGCTCCGGAGCCACATGCGGCTCTTTTGTAGCTTTGCCGCGGCTCCAGGCCGCGGTGGACTTTAAAACGGGCATTAAAAAAAATAAAGAATAAAAAGGGCGCGCCGCGCTGTGATACATGTCCCGCCCTCCTCCTCCTAGTTCGTGTGATAGAGCCAGTGTGCTGTCTGTCACACAAGCTGGTCTAGAGGAGGAGGGCGGGACATGTATCAGCGTGCCAGAACTGTTCACCATTAAACTAGAGAGAGGAAGATCCTGCCTTCAGAACTGTGAGTACACGTGTGAGGGGGAGGAGAGGGAAGACACTCTCATGTGAAGAGGGCTGCTGATGGGGACACACTCTGATGTAAGGAGGTGCTGATGGGGGACACTCTGATGTAAGGAGGTGCTGATGGGGGACACTCTGATGTAAGGAGGTGCTGATGGGGGACACTCTGATGTAAGGAGGTGCTGATGGGGGACACTCTGATGTAAGGAGGTGCTGATGGGGGACACTCTGATGTAAGGGGGCTGCTGATGGGGACACACTCTGATGTAAGGAGGTGCTGATGGGGACACACTCTGATGATGTAAGAGGGCTGCTGATGGGGACACACTCTGATGTAAGGAGGTGCTGATAGGGACACACTCTGATGTAAGGAGGTGCTGATAGGGACACACTCTGATGTAAGGAGGTGCTGATGGGGGACACTCTGATGATGTAAGAGGGCTGCTGATGGGGACACACTCTGATGTAAGGAGGTGCTGATGGGGACACACTCTGATGTAAGGGGGCTGCTGATGGGGACACACTCTGATGTAAGGGGGCTGCTGATGGGGACACTGATGTATTTTTTTAATGCTGATGATGGTGGGTGTGGGGGGGGGGCTGGCTTGCGATGGTGAGGGGACCTGATTTTTTTTAGTGATGATGATGATTTGGGGGGGGGGGGCTGATGATGATGATGACGGTGAGGGGGGATGATGATTTTCTAATGATGATGGTGGTGGGGCTGATGATTTTGTAATGATGATGGTGGCAGGGAAGCTGTTAATAGTGCTGAGGGGGATGATGATTTTGTAATGATGGTGGGGGGGGGGGGGGGGCTGATGATGGTGAGGGGGGCATATGGTGATGTAATTAATGATGATGATGGTGGGGCTGATGATTTTGTAATGCTGGTGGGGGGGGGGGGGCTGATGATGATGATGGTGAGGGGGGCGTATGGTGATGTAATTAATTTAATAATTAATAGAGTACCGGCACCTCTTTTGGCCCACTTAAAGCACTGGGTGTGAACCCAGCCTTACGCAAACCAATCACTTACTAAATACATTTATTGGGATTTTTTACACCTCCTCCATCCACATGCTGTGACAAATAAAACAATACTCAACAGGAACATTTTCCACTGAACCAACTGAATCAACAGTCATGAAGTGTTTCCTATAGACCAGATGACTGCTCCAAAACTCTGCATAGTTCTACACTTTTGTCTGGAGCAGTCAAAGTAATGGTTAAAATTAGATATAATAATCCATATACTGAACTGAATTTCATTTTATTTTTTAAAGAAAATGGCCTGCTCCTATAATTCTGATAAAGCATTATTTCTGAATGCAAGCAAATCCTATCGTATGACTGGAGAAGAGAACATGGCATCTTCCGTAGCACATGAAGGTCCAATTACTGTCGGATTTGGAGTGAACCAAGAATTTATGTTTTATCATAAAGGTAATGTATCGTCCTTTAAAGTGGAACTATGGGCAATTTTGTTTTTTAAATGACATATATGGTGCAGTGACAGCCTGTCACTTGTATTAACACAGCATTTTTTGTTTCTTTTTAAGCCCCTCCTGTAACAGAGATTTACTAGCTGTTGATACTGACAAGCTGACCCAAATTAACTATTTCTATTAAATAACATTGCAACTAGGGATGAGCTTCGCGTTCACTTTGAACGTATGTTCGACTCGAACATTGTCTGTTCGTAGGTTGGACGAAATTCGTACAAAGGTCGTTCGCGCCAAATTCGAGTGACGCAAAATGGCCCATAATTCACTGCGGCATTGCGCGCTGATGATTGGCCAAGCATGCTGTATGTCCCGCATGCTTGGCCAATCACAGCGCGCAAAAAACGAAGAGCCATAATTGGCCAAAGCCTGGGTGGCTTTGGCCAATTATGGCTCAGGGCTTTAGCACACGCCCCACACTATATAAGGCTCGTGTAGTGTGTTGCGGTTGTTAATGAGAGCAGTCAGAGAGACAGAGAGATTGTCTTTTTATATAGCTAGATAGAGCAGGCAGGCAGGCTGGTCAGTTTAGCTTAATTTACAGTGTGTAGAGGATATATATACATCCCTAGGAGTTGTACATATATTTATACACTGTATAGCTTAGATAGATCAGTTCTTCCTAATATACTGGCAGGCAGGTGATTGTGCTATTTAAAAACGTTATCACACGTATAGACACCCAGCAGGTACAATATTTAAAGGAATTTTATTTAATTTTTTTTAATTTAAGCATCATTAAAATCACTGCTCCTGGAGCAGTGATTTTAATAATGTTTAAATAAAAAAAATGAAAGATTCCTTTAAATATTGTACCTGTTGGGTGTCTATAGTTTGCTTGTGAAAACGTCTTTGAGAACCCGGGTCTTGCCCGAGGGAACTTGTATCAATGGAAAAAAAGTTTTAAAAACTGTCGTTTTTTTCAGGATTGCTGAAAAAACAACCGTTTTTAAAACTTTTTTTTCCATTGATACATGTTCCTTCGGGCAAGACCCTGGTTCTTAAAGACGTTTTCACAGGCAAACTATAGACACCCATCACTGCAGGAACAATATTTAAAGACATTTTTTATTTTTTTATTTTTTATTTAAACATTATTAAAATCACTGCTCCTGGAGCAGTGATTTTAATGATGCTTAAATAAAAAATAAAAATAAAAAAAATCCTTTAAATATTGTACCTGCTGGGTGTCTATAGCTTGCCTGTGAAAACGTCTTTGAGAACTCGGGTCTTGCTCGAGGGAACATGTATCAATGGAAAAAGTTTTTAAAAACGGTCAATATTTCAGGAGTCCTGCTCCTGAAAAAAATACAGTTTTTTAAACTTTTTTCCATTGATACATGTTCCCAGGGGCAAGACCCGAATTCTCAAAGACGTTTTCCAACAATAACTTGAATATTGGTCTTTAAAATGAGCGTTTTTGAATTCGAACGTTCGAGTCCCATAGACTTCAATGGTGTTCTAAATGTTTGCGCGAACGGTCAGTCTGTTCGACGGTTCTGATGCGAACCGAACGCTGGTATGTTCGGCTCATCCCTAATTGCAACCCCTGTGTAATTCATTAGGGTAGTAACTAGCTACATAGAGAAAGTGTAATGCCTCGTACACACAACCAGTTTTCCCATTGGAAAAACTGCCATGACAGCTTTTGGCCAGGAAAACCAGCTGTGTGTATGCTCCATCGCAGTTTTCCCAACAGTAAAACCACTGGGAATACCGGCGGGAAAAATTAGAACATGTTCTCTTTTTTTCCTCCGGGACTCCCGGCAGTTTTTAAGCCGGCAGTTTACCTATGGGGAAAACCTGCGGTGGAGCATACACACGGCCGGGTTTTCCGACCAAAGCTCTCATGGCAGTTTTCCTGTTAGGAAACCCAGGCCGTGTATAGGGGGAAAAAGCTACTGAGCAGGTTCTTGGTTTTCCCCACGGTTTTCCCAGCGGACTTTTTCCCGCTGGGAAAACTGATCGTGTGTATAAGACATAACTGTGCATTGACAGCAGTAGGGTGACTTAAAAATAAAGAAGGTTACTGTGTGCGCAACATAAATATGAGCGTAGGTGGACAGCCAACTGACACTTGCAATTACCGGTGACATCCCATCTGCTGCCAGAAACAAATAAAGCCGGACTGAGTGCTTCTTCACCATTCGGGAGAAGCCTTTTATGTTTAACAGTGAATACAAGCCAATTGTCGAGTTGGAAATTGTGATGTTATCTGCCCACCTCTCCACCTCAGTGAATCACAGGAAGCCTTGCATTGATTGATAAAAATATAAGACTTTGTCTGATTGGTGGAAAAGCAATCAGCCCTACACTTTTCAATTCCAGAAGAAGAAATGAAGTAAAAGTAGCTAAAGCTGCTGCAGTACCGTATATACTCGAGTATAAGCTGATTTTTTAGCACATTTTTTTTGTGCTGAAAATGCCCCCCTCGGCTTACATTTGAGCCACCTTTTTGCACCTGATCTGTAGCCCCACTCTTCCTCTATAAGTGTGCAAAGTTTGTTGTCCGGGGGACCTACAGCCGGAGAGCACCAATTTTTCAAAGCCGGGCACCCCTTCTATAGACTCCCATGTTAAACTGTAATTTCTCCGGTGAGTTTGGGGACCCAGTACCGGCCGGTCGTAGGTCCTCTGTACCATAGAGTCCCATGTTAAACGTCAGTCTAGTCATGGACACAGTGAGGCATGGGCGTAGTGAGGCATGAGCACAGTGAGGTATGGACACAGTGAGGCATGGGCACAGTGAGGCATGGGCACAGTGAGGCATGGACACAGTGAGGCATGGGCACAGTGAGGCATGGGCACAGTGAGGTATGGACACAGTGAGGTATGGACACAGTGAGGTATGGGCACAGTGAGGCATGGGCACAGTGAGGCATGGGCACAGTGAGGCATGGACACAGTGAGGCATGGGCACAGTGAGGCATGGACACAGTGAGGCATGGACACAGTGAGGCATGGACACAGTGAGGCATGGACACAGTGAGGCATGGACACAGTGAGGCATGGGCACAGTGAGGCATGGGCACAGTGAGGCATGGGCACAGTGAGGCATGGGCACAGTGAGGCATGGGCACAGTGAGGCATGGGCACAGTGAGGCATGGGCACAGTGAGTCATAGACACCGTGAGGCATAGACAAAGTGAGGCATAGATACAGTGAGGCATGGACACAGTGAGGCATGGGCACAGTGAGGCATGGGCACCTTGAGGGATGGACAAAGTGAGGCACAGTGAGGCATGCAGATGAACACCCTAGGCTTATACTCGAGTCAATAAGTTTTCCCATTTTTTGTGGTAAAATTAGGTGCCTCGGCTTATATTCAGGTCGGCTTATACTCGAATATATATGGTATATTAGAGCACACATAGCGGCCATGCCATTTCCTCGTAGAAATAGTTTAGAGTGACAATAAAGCTGGAATTCTACTCTAGGAATTATATTAGTACTAAAGTACAATTTCATTTTATACTTACACTAAGGCCTCGTACACACGAGGCAATTCATTTGTTCAAATCGGTCGGACCGACCGATTTGAACAAATCTGTCTGTTTGGAATTTGGTTTGCTCGCGTGTACACACGAGCAAACCAAAATCCCCGCCAGCAGACAGCGCGCTGACGTGTCGGTGACGTGGCGGTGACGTTGACGCCGCCACGTCACCGCACCAGGAAGTAAAACACTTCCGCGCATGCGTGTGCGAGAAGACATGTCTGCTGGTTAGCGTACTAACCAGCAGACATGTCGGGCGGACGGGTTCCCAGCAGACAGATTGGTAAACATGCTTTCCAATCTGTCGGGTGGCCAAATCCGTGTGCTCGCCCGTACACACGATCGAATCTGTCTGCTGGGACGGTCTAGCAGACCGTTTCTAGCAGACAGATTTGATCGTGTGTACGAGGCTTTACTGTTTCAGTCAAGCTCTTATTTATATACAAAAGTTAATATTCTAATAATGTGAAACATTTCAGAAAATATTTTTAAAATGTGATTTTGCTCTTAGGTGTTTATGATGGATCATGTGCTCCGAATATGAATCACGCAATAATTATTGTGGGTTATGGGACAGAAGCTGATGATGAAAATGGTAGCCAGGACTACTGGATAATAAAGAATAGGTATGTACAACATCTACCTTCTACATCAACTAGTTTATTCTGTAAGACAGGGGTGTCCAACCTGCGGCCCATGCAGCCCAAGATGGCTATGAATGCCGCCCAACAAATAAAAACTTGATCGCTGTGTGCATTTACATCTGAGAACCCTCACCTTCTTCTTACAATGGAGGAGGGGGAGGGGCATAAACAAATAAATTAATTAATTATTCATTCATATTTGAAATGTAGCGATTTCAGCAGAAGCACATTCAAGTAAAATGTAAGCGCATTTCCCGCATCCCATGGGAACACACTGCCCTTGTTAGATGTGAGCGGGTGCTATTCTTTGATAATGACATCCCAAACGCATCTTGCGAACACAGCGCCTTTGGTGCAGCACAATATTTAATAGCCGCTCCTACTCTACGTTTTGCATGTTTGACGCCCATTGAAATGAATGGGTTGTCAGAAACGGAATACACAGGATGTTCTGGTGTGAGCCGGCATTAACCCTTTCAACCACCCTTCCTCTCCTACACATCTGATCTGCACACTGTCTCTCAATGTGACCTGTACATTAACCCTTTACCCCCCTTATCCTGCACATTTGTACATGAGCCCCTCACCTCCGCCTCTCACTCCATGTTTAGCCTCCTCAATATCAACTTGCTTCATTTCCAGAAATTGTGGCAAAAAATGAGATCACCTTGCAGTGTCTACTTTTCCAAAAATGTGGTTATTTCGGGGGTGTTTGTACTGCCTCAGCATTTTTAGTTTACCAGAAAATAAACCTTTTTTTTTTTAAACCTTTGGTATATAGTAAAAGGCAAAAAAGAAGCTAGTGGTTACAAAAAATCAACCAAAGTAATGCTTTATCTGTCTCAAAATCACAGCACTAGGAGACTGAAATATGGGCTGATAATATGGACTGGTAATCAAGTGGCCAATAAAAACTTTTAGCCCTGCTTCACATTTCAGCAATTTGGCATGCGTTTTGACAGTTCAAATTGCATGCCAAATCGGCAAGTATTGTCGGCAATGGCACAACTGGAATCGGCGCGATGCCGCATTTGCGGCGCCACACCGATTCCCAGATAAAGTTTCTGTATTACTCTTGGTGACTTCGGGGTGCAGAAACCCGCACAGATGTCTCTGAAATCGCCCTTGAAGTCGCACTGACATGTGGGAATGAAATTGTGCGAGTTCAGCTGAACTCACCCGATTTAATTCCCGCTGTCAGTGAGAACCTGGGTTTAAATTCAAAAGAAAAACGCTATCCCACATCTGCACAAGTGTGAACCTATCTTTACAACCACTTTAACCACTTAAGGACCGCCTCCTGCACATATACGTTGGCAGAATGGCACAAGCACGAACCTGTACAACCTCTTTAACCACTTCCATACCAGGCACTTACGCACCTTCCCGCCCAAGCCAATTTTCAGCTTTCAGCACTGTCGCAATTTGAATGACAATTGCGCGGTCATGCTACACTGCACCCAAACAAAATTGGCGTCCTTTTTTCCCCACAAATAGAGCTTTCTTTTGGTGGTATTTGATCACCTCTGCGATTTTTTTTTTTTGCGCAACAACTAAAAATAGAGCAAAGATTTTAAAAAAAAAAAAATTTTTTTTTTTTTTTTTAATTTTTTTGTAAATGAGTATGTTTTCTCTTTCAATTACGGGCACTGATATGGTGGCACTGATGGGCACCAATGAGGTGGCACTGATGGGCACCGATGAGGTAGTTCTGATGGGCACCGATTAGGTAGCACTGATGGGCACTGATAGGCGGCGCTGGTATGGGGCACTGATGGGCACTCATGGGCGGCACTGATGGGCACTCATGGGCACTCATAGGCAGCACTGGGCACTCATAGGTGGCACAGGTGGGCACTCATAGGTGGCACAGGTGGGCACTGATAGGTGGCACAGGTGGGCACTGATAGGAGGCACAGGTGGGCACTGATAGGTGGCACAGGTGGGCACTGATAGGTGGCACAGTTGGGCACTGATAGGTGGGCACTGGGCATGGATTGGCACTGTGGGGTGGCACTGACAGACACTGGGGTGGCACTGATGATCACTTAGGGGTGGCACTGATGGATCAATGTTGCCAATCAGTGCCCATGTGTGGGCACTGATTGGCATCATTTTTTTTTACTGCCCCTTTTTTTTTTTCTTGCTGATTTTTATTTTTTTTGTCCTTTTTTTTTTAAGTTCCCTGGTGGTCTAGTGTGGGCACTTCCTGGTGGTCCGTGTGGCGATCCGAGGGGGGGCTGCGCTGATAAACAATCAGCGCGAACCCCCCCTTGTCAGGAGAGCCGCTGATCGTGCTAGACGTTTGAGAACGTCTAGTCACGATTTCATAACCACTTCCCGGCCGTAAATCGGCTATTGGCCGGGCGGGAAGTGGTTAAGTGCCCAGCCAGGGTCCGCGGGCGCGCGCCGCCGCAATCCGGTCCGAAACTCCGTGACCGCGCCCATGGGACCCGTGGACCCAATCGCTGAAGGAGTCCCACAATCAGTCCCAGGAGCTGAAGAACGAGGAGAGCTGTGGGTAAACACACCTTCCCCATTCTTCACTGTGGAGCTGTCATTGATCGTGTGTTCCCTGATATAGGGAAAGGCGATCAATGACGTTGCACGTCCAGCCCTGCCCCCCCTACAGTTAGAAACACATATGAGGTCACACTTAACCCCTTCAGCACCCCTAGTGGTTAACTCCCAAACTGCAATTGTCATTTTCACAGTAAACAATGCATTTATATAGCATTTTTTGCTGTGAAAATGACAAATGTCCCAAAAATGTGTTAAAATTGTCCGATGTGTCCGCCATAATGTCGCGGTCATGAAACAAATCGCTGATCGCCACCATTAGTAGTAAAAAAAAAAAAATGATTAATAAAAATGCAATAAAACTATCCCCTAATTTGTAAACACTATAAATTTTGCGCAAACCAATCGATAAACGCTTATTGCAATTTTTTTTTACCAAAAATATGTAGAAGAATACGTATCGGCCTAAACTGAGGAAAAAAAATGTTTTTTTATATATTTTTGGGGGATATTTATTATAGCAAAAGGGAAAAAATATTGTTTTTTTTTCAAAATTGTCGCTTTATTTTTGTTTATAGCGCAAAAAACAAAAACCGCAGAGGTGATAAAATACCACCAAAAGAAAGCTCTATTTGTGGGAAAAAAAGGATGCCAATTTTGTTTGGGAGCCACATCGCACGACCGCGCAATTGTCAGTTAAAACGGCGCAGTGCCGAATTGCAAAAACTAGCCAGGTCCTTTACCTGCATTTTGGTCCAGGTCTTAAGTGGTTAAAGTATACAATGTACAGTATCGGTGTGAAAATCTTCTGCCTTTAGATCATAAATGTAAATAAACTTTAATATTTCACTAGAAGATTTTTCTGTGATTGAAGGCACACTAAAGGCGTTTATGTCTATGGAAATATAAATAAATATATTGCGCTAAACTGCAAAAAGGTAAAATTAAACTGTAGGCAGCCAACACAACAAAGAAAAATTGTGAAAAGGTATGGAAAACAAGTGTAGCGCCAATAAGATCCGCCGGTGTGGAGGATCTTGTTACTAACAACAAAATATACAGTAATGATTAAATAAAACTGTGAATGAATGAGAGAAAAACTACTCCCTCAATGAAAAAGCAATGTCCCACGCCAAGATGGTGGCTATTGACATGGACACGACCACCGGATTTGAGAGTCTATGGAAACCCTGGATAACATATGCTTTTCCGAACGCATTTAATAATGAAGTTGTATTGCCATGGTAGTCCAGCCAAACTGGCACCCCCCCCCCCCCCCCCGCTCAAGCCTCTCTCCGGCGGCGGAGATCAGGTCGCTCCTGCGGATTCCCCTCCCCCTACCCCTTCTTCCCTTTCTCTCCCCCTCCTTTGAACTCTTGTTCTTAAATTAACAATTCCTATGTTCATGTTTGTTGATACAAAGTTGTATATTGTTGAAATTTCTTGAACCTATATAGCAGAACCCTAGAACAGGACATAACCCTGGATTTAGCCCAGATCAGACTGGTTACACGGCTTATCCCTTAATCGATCCAGGGTCGATAGTTAGTTAGTCACATAGCTAGTCAGCTAGTCATTTAGTTAGTCAGTTACTATATTTGCTTATTCACTTTGCCACCAATGACTTTGTATGCATTGTTTAATTACCTGTAAATTGTCTCTCTTGTAACCAAAGATATTTAGGTTTACAAGTCAAGAAGTTTCTCTTATGATGTATACCCTCTATTGTACCCTTTTTTCTTCTCTCATTGTTGTTATGCACTTGTACATTCTTTATCACATAAATAAAGATATTTTGACAAGGAAAAAGCCCCCCACAAACGAAAGTGGGTGTAAATAGAGCACATCTGTGAACTGGTGTATCCACCATTAATCTTAGGATATCAAATAAGTGAACTTGTGCATACAGGATAAGTGATTCATATAGTCCATTCAATATGAAGGATAGTCCATACACCGTATAGGTGGTAGAAAGGCAGTTTCCCCTCAGCTGAAGATGCAATCTCCGAAGCATAAACAGATTATGTACTCTTACCGGATGGAGTGGACCCTCATCTCACCGTACGGTGGGGGGTCTCAAAGGCGTTGGTGGGCCGATTGCCCTCCCTGGTCACCGTCTGGGTCTATGAAGAGCATTTTATATCTTTTTCCCTGATTGGAACACTTTGGTACACTATCATTGTTTATGATACCCGGATTGGAGCAAGATTCCTGGCCACGGGGACATCCTGACTACACTGGATGCTGATCACGTCCGGGTGACCTGTTCAAGGGACCGAGATGGTGACCAGGGAGGGCAATCGGCCCACCAACGCCTTTGAGACACCCACCGTACGGTGAGTTGAGGGTCCACTCCATCCGGTAAGAGTACATAATCTGTTCCTCCACCTGAGGGGAAACTGCCTTTCTACCACCTATACGGTGTATGGACTATCCTTCATATTGAATGGACTATATGTATCACTTATCCTGTATGCACAAGTTCACTTGTTTGATATCCTAAGATTAATGGTGGATACACCAGTTCACAGTTGTGCTCTATTTACACCCACTTTCGTTTGTGGGGGCTTTTTCATTGAGGGAGTAGTTTTGCTCTCATCCATTCACAGTTTTATTTAATCATTACTGTATATTTTGTTGTTAGTAACAAGATCCTTCACACAGGCGGATCTTATTGGCGCTACACTTGTTTTCTATGTCTATGGAAAGCGCACCCTGAAGTCGCCAAAAGTAGTACAAAAACTTATAGGAATCGGTGCAGTGCCACAAATGCAGCAACGCACGGATTTCGAACGGTGTTATTGCAGTCAATAGCCGCTGATTTGGCATGCGATTTGACATGTCAATTCGCATGCCAAATCGCTCCAATATGAACCTAGATTAAAATCCAGGGGTTATGTAGCATACATATAGCCGAGATGCCAAAATGAGTTTTTCAAGCCTCAGTAGGTAAATGCATTGTATTTGTTATTGATTGCTCCCATCTAAACTTTATTTTTACTTCTTACTCCTTACAGCTGGGGAGAGGAGTGGGGAGACCAAGGATTTGGAAAAATCAAACGCAACGTCAATATGTGCAGCATATCAGAGATGGCAGCCACGATTGATATTCTCGGGTGAATGTTTATTATAAGGACATACTCAAGTTATGATTGTCATAAAAATGATGTAAACCTTCTCAATGACAATGTAAAACGTGGACTCTGTATATAATGTTGGTGCAGCAATAGTGCCTTTCCAAAGTTCATTAAATGATTTTAAGCAACCAAAGTCTAATTGTTTCATTGTTAAAGGGGTTGTAAACCTTCGTGTTTTTTTTTCACCTTACCTTGCAGTCACCGCTGCCCCCCCCCCCGAGCCCCTGTTTTAATTAACCGAGCCCCAAATTTCCGAGAGCGTAATCCTGCATCGTTGTCCCCATACCTGATTGGCTCTTGATTGGATAGATTGATAGCAGTGCAGCCGTTGGCTCCTGCTGCTGTCAATCAAATCCAATGACACAGATGCCGGGGGGCGGGGCCGAGTCATACAATCGACAGCTATGGACGCCGATTGTATGGCACGGGAGCGCACGCCCAAGGTAACCCCCTAAGGAGAGAGCTTTCCAGAGGGGGTTATCTATTGCTGGAAGGCGCCACGAGACACCAGAAGAGGAGAATCGGGGGCGCTCTGTGCCAAACTAACTGCACATTGGAGGTAAGTATGACATGTTTGTTATTTAAAAAAATAAACAAATCAAAGCTTTAGTGTCACTTTAAAGGGGTGTTCCAGCCGCAATTTTTTTTTTTTTAAAGTCAGCAGCTACTAACAGTGTAGCTGCTGACTTTAAATAAGGACACTTACTTTGTCCTACTTGCCCGCGCTGATGGCCCCCCCGATGCCGATCCCACGATCGCTCCGGGTCCCGCGCCGCCATTCACACTATGGGAAACAGGCAGTGAAGCCATACGGCTTCACCTCCCATTTCCTACTGTGCCTGCGTGAGTCTCACGCTGGCTTGTGAATGGGCGGCTGTTCTCTGAGAACACACACAGTTCCCAGAAAGCAGCACGCCCCATTCACAAGCAGAAGAAGAAGAAAAGACACCGCGGTGTGGAAGAGGCAGATTACGGACTTCCGCATAGCAACAGGTATTTCGGATGAGTATTTATTTTTATTTTTTTTCACTTTTTTTTTATTTAAGTTTTTTTAAGCTATATGGTCAAATGTTGTTTTCCTGGGTGGAACTCCGCTTTAAGTATACATTTTAGCTAATGCCAATGTTTATGTTTCAATGATTTTTATTAAAGTATTCCAACATAAGAATATTACAATCTCGACTTTTCATTGTACAGTCATCAAAACAGAATTTGGGAATTGTGTATACCATGTGCCAAGGCACTTGAGAGTTCAATCTTAACATCTACAACAATCCACTATGTCCAGGACTTCAAGTCCTTCTCCATTACCAGGCCACCCGGAAGAGCCCGCTCCCCATCCAGCCATCGGGGGGAGCCCAACTCCTCCGATCATGCGAGCATCTCACCAGAGAGTACAAACTGACAATGATCTCTTCGTAAATGAACACACATTAACCCAACCTAAAAGGTGTAATTCTAAACCCAATATCAAGAGAAGTAGAAAGAATAGCAGGAGTAAAGGAATAGAAGGGACGAAACAAATTGGGGAAGGAAAGGCGGGGGGGGGGGTTGCGGCTCAGTACCCAAAGACCCACTTCCATGTCACGCTCAGTGCACCTGCGCCATTGTCTATGGCGTGCATGCCCCGTAGACATTGGTGCCTGATTTTCTGCAAATATCTCCTTAACCATGTAGGTTAAGTAGATATTGCAAGCACCTACAGGTAAGCCTTAATGTAGACTTACCTATAGGTGAAAGTTGTATATGAGGGTATACAACCGCTTTCAAGGAGCCTATTTAGAAAATAAAAAACAAACCTTTACAACTCCTTTAACCACTTCCGTACCGTAGGATGTCATATGACGTCCTGGACTTTAGTGGGGCATATCTGAAAGATGCCTGCAGCTACAGGCATCATTCAGATATCCTTTTTTTTTCAGGTGGCGATTCTGCGCACCATAAGAATGATCATATCGGCGGTTCCGCCACTTGATCGTTCTTAGGCCGCGTACACACGATCAAATCTATCTACTGGAAACGGTCCGACGGACCGCTTCAGCAGACAAATTCGATCGTGTGTACGGGCGAGCAGACGGGTTTTTCCAGCAGACAGATTTTAAAGCATGCTTTAAAATCTGTCTGCTGGGAACCGGTCCGTCCGACATGTCTGCTGGTTAGTACGCTAACCAGCAGACATATCTGCTCGCACATGCGTCGAATGGATTCAACGCATGCGCGGAAGTGTTTTACTTCCTGGTGACATGGCGGCGTCAACATCACCGCCACGTCACCGCGCTGTCTGCCGGCGGGGATTTTGGTTTGATCGTGTGTACACGATCAAACCAATACATCCCAGCAGACAAATCTGATCAAATCCGTCTGTCAGACCGATTTGATCGGATTTATTTCATGGTGTGTACGCGGCCTTACAGGCGGTGGGAGGGGACATCCCCCCTTCGGCCGCCATCCGGTACTTCTCCGGGCCCTCCCGTGTCGA
The DNA here is from genome assembly GCA_029574335.1 of Rana kukunoris. NCBI lineage: Eukaryota > Metazoa > Chordata > Amphibia > Anura > Ranidae > Rana > Rana kukunoris. The sequence continues at coordinate 90,258,223 of CM056051.1, forward strand.
ACGAATTGGCCACCACCGAATGAAGAGCATAGAAATCTCTATGACCGTCGGAGGCCCGGGCATGTTATGATGTCTGGGTACCCAGAAGTAAACAAAGATCCAAGCGCGGCTGAAAGCATGAGATCGGTGAATTTTTTTTCCAGATCTCGAGCTTTCCAGTCTGGAGGAGATATGTGGGGTCTTATTGACCCTGCATCTCTCCATAAAGAGGACCTGTCACACACTATTCCTATTATAAGGGATGTTTTCCAAATAAAGTGTAAAAATAAAAAAAATAAGTAAAATTAAAATATATATAAAAAAATTAAAACGCCCCTGTCCCCAGTAGCTCGCGCTCAGAAGCGAACGCACACGTAAGTCCACATATGTAAACGCCTTTCAAACCACACATGTGAGGTATCGCCACGTGCGTTAGAGCGAGAGCAATAATTCTAGCACTAGAACACCTCTGTAACTCTAAAATGGTAACCTGTAAAAAAAATTAAAGCGTCGTCTATGGGGATTTTTAAGTACTGAAGTTTGGCGCCATTCCATGAGTGTGCGCAATTTTAAAATGTGACAAGTTAGATATTTATTTACTCAGTGTAAAATCATCTTTCACATTTTACAAAAAAATTGGGCTAACTTGTTTGGGGGTTCTGAGTAATTTTCTAGCAAAACAAATAAGATTTTTACATGAAGGAGAGAAGTGCCAGAATAGGCGCAGTATGGAAGTGGTTAAGTACACAAGATTGAGGATCTGAATCTGAAGCCATATATTCCCATTAAAAGCTATTTTAAATTCTTTAAATCAAGCCTAGCACTTTTATTTGCTTTAGAAATCAGGTCAGGCATCTCCAGAATGGAAATGATTCTAATATTTAATTCTTAAAATTCCTAAAATAACAAAGATCAACGTACAGGGAATTTGTTTACATTATTTGCATAACATTTGTCATTACATTTTGTTACACAATTGTGAACAGTAACTAGAATATCACACATTTGCATGTCTGGTTTGCATAATGGGATATGTTGCCTTTTTATAGGGCTAAGTACATACCAGCTTCTTTGCCACATAAACATTAGAAATGTACGCCAATTGACTCTAAACCTTTGCAAACAAAATATTTGGCGGAGAAACAAATATGTAAAATGAATTGAAGAAGAATAATGTACAATGCAGCGTATGTGTCAGAATAGAGAATATGAAGGATAGGAAAATTGAAATGTAATGTCGTGGACCTCAGTGAATGATAATGTGCTTCAATCGGGGGGCAAATGTTAACTTAAAGGGGTAGTAAACCCTCACCACATTCTATGAGGTAAGGTGAGAAAAAACTTTTGTGTTGCAGCAGCCACCGAGTCCCCCTTTTACTTACCTGAGCCCAATCGTTCCAGCGACGGGGACGAGCACAGCAGCTCCAGTCGCTGTATCGGGTCCCCATTGGATCAAATCTAGTGACACTGAGCTGGGGGCGAAGCCGAGTCCTGCTGTCTGTGTCAATGGATGCAGCCGCAGCACTTGTGGGCGTGCCAGCACGAGGGGGCACTCGAGAAGAGAAGCAGCCAAAAGCATTGCGGGGGGACCCCAGAAAGGGAGGATTGGGGCCGCTCTGTGCAAAACCCTTCCACAGTGCAGGTAAGTATAACATGTTTAAAAAATAAACAAAGCTTTACGGTCAATATTCATTCAGACCTACATGTTTGCTGCAGAAGCCACAGATACAACTCATCACCTTTGCAAGAGGATATATAGGCAGTCTGGACATTCCAACAAACACCCAGACTTCAGCCCATTTGGCCCCCTGTTTAGCAGGAACCAAAAATTAGATATAGAAGTTGTATTTCCACTGCTTCTATGTGTGAAAGCTTCCCACTGTAATTGGTTCCCGTGGCATCCCCAGAAACCACTGATGTCACAGGGAATCCCTGCTCCTTTTATGTAAATGGGGGATAGAAGTGACATTATGGCCCAAACATGGTCACTGGCAGGTGGCAGCCATTGATTGATGATGGGTCTGCAAGAAGGGACATTTTTGGGGGATTCTAAACTTTGAATAAAGCACTTTTCAAACATTTGGGTGTGTTTATTTCTAGGTTACAACTTTATTTTTTGTGAATGGGTAGAGGCACTGTGTTTCTGGGGGCACTCATATAAAAGAAGGGGGCTTCCAGACTCCAATAAAGCCCCCCCCCCCCCTGCTTGCAATCCCCCCAAAACCACCAGTCACGGTTGTGGGGAAAAGGGTATTGTCCTTATCAACAAGGGGACAAGGTGCCTGGTATGGTTCTGGGGGGGGGGGGGGGGCACGCTTATTCCACCCCCCCTCTCCCTGGTATGGATCTCTTTGGGAACCTGTATAAAGTAACGCACTCTGGTATGGATTTTGGAGAACATTCTATGCAATTCTTTCTGAAGGAGGTTATATGGAAAAATTACATTTACAAAGAAAAAAAAATGGTACAGTTAGATTGGCAGCAATAACATTCACTGCCAGCTTCTTAACCAGCTCCCACCCAGGCCAATTCTGCCATTTCTCTCCTACATGTAAAAATCTGTATTTTTTTGCCAGAAATGTACTCAGAAGCCCCAAACACTATATATTTTTTTTAGCAAACCCTAGAGAATAAAATAGCAATTGTTACAATTTGTTATGTCACACAGTATTTGGGGGAAAAATACACTGTGATGAACTTTATTGCAAAAAAAAACCACATAGGCCCGAATTCACGTAGCACTTACGACGACGTATCTATAGATACGTCGTCATAAGTATAATGCCGCGTACACACGATAATTTTTTGTGATAAAAAAAACGATGTTTTCTGTGAAGTAAAAAACAACGTTTTTGAAACGTCACTTTTCAAAGACGATGTTGCCTACACACCATAGTTTTTTTCACAAAAAGCGAGGTTATGTTCACCACTCTTTTCCATTGAAGCTCGCTTCATAACTAGCTTCTGGGCATGCGCGGGTTGAAAAACGTTGTTTTAAACGACGTTTTTGCTACACACGGTGACTTTTTGTGAAACAAAAAACGACGTTTTGAAAAACGACACAAAAAATTCCAGCATGTTGGAATTTTTTTTGGGTCGTTTTTTGGAAGACAAAAAAACAAAGTTTTGCCCACACACCATCAATTTAAATGACGTTTTAAAAAACAACGTTTTTTTTCATCGCAAAAAACGACCGTGTGTACACGGCATGAATGTGTGCCGTCGTATCTATGAGCCGATTTCCCAAGCTAGATACGTTGAAAAATAAGGCTTCAACCGCCCGAAGTAACTTGCCTACGCCGGCGTATCGTGGGCGCATAGTTACGCTGGACGCATTCGGCGTACCCATTTTAAATATGCAAATGAGTAAGATACGCCGATTCACAAACGTACTTGCGCCCGGCGCATGTTTTAAGCGATTTGCGTAAAGTTATTCCCCATATTGGAGGCGCAACTCATGCAAAGGTATGGACCAGGGAACGAACGCCGTCGATTTTTACGTTGTTTACGTACTACGTGAATAGGGCTTGCGTAGGTTACGTCGTAGGCAGTGTTTTGACGTATCTTAGGCAGTTATTTCGACGTGACGATGAGAATGCGCACTGAGATGCGTCCAAGATACGACGCATGCGTAGTTCGTTTTTTGAAGCTCAGCCCATCATTTGCATGGGGTCACGCTTAATTAAAATTGTACACGCCCACTTCCACCTACTTTGACTTACGTCGGATTACGCCGACAACTATACGCTACGCCAGCAGAAAGATGCGCCGAGGTATGTGAATCTACCCTATAATTTATATATAACCCCTTGCCCGCTGGGCACTTAAACCAGACCAATTTTCAGCTTTTAGCGGTCTCACATTTTGAATGACAATTACTCAGTCATGCAACACTGTACCCATATGAAATGTGTGTCTTTTTTTTCACACAAATATAGCTCTATTTTGTTGGTATTTAATCTCCACTGGGGTTTTTCTTTTTTGCGCTTAAAAAAAAAGACCAAAAATGTTGCGCAAAATAATAATTTTTCTTTTGTTTCTGGTAAAAAAAATGCAAATTCGTAATTTTTCTATATAAATTTTGGCCAAAATGTATTCTGCTACATATCTTTGGTAAAAATAGCCCACATTAGTGGATATCATTTAGTCTTTGTAAAGGTTACAGAGTTTATAATCTATTGTGCCAGTCATTAAGATGCTAAGACCCCTTTCACATTGGAGCCGTTTTTCAGGCACTTAAGTGATTACGCCTGCGCAACAGGAGATGCGCGTGCGTAAGTCGAAATGTGCGCGTGCGTTTCGATGCGCGGCATCCCCAGAACGAGATACGCCGAAAAATCTACTTTTATTTGTCCCGCGTAATTTCGTTAGACTGGCGCATCCGTCCGCGCAAAAGTGCGCTAGACACACCATTGATTTGCTAGTCAAATGTGCTAATGAGGGACTTACGGGGATCCACAAAACAACGTTGGGGCAGCGCAGGCGGCGCAGTGTGCGCAACAGCAAAATGTCCTGTCTAAAATTAGACCATATAAAAGCTGTTCTAAAAAGAGAAAAAAAGTCTACTTGTTAGATAAAGCAACACTGTTAGTGAGGAGCTCAGCAGTCACACGTGTTGCACAACAATCTGTATGCCAACATGCCAGGGGCATCGTCGCACATAGCTATACTACTGACTTTAGATGAACAAAGAAGGATGAGGGCACGGAGGATGGCACGGAGGGTGGCACGGGAGAGGATATACCGCACCCGCATAGACCTGTTTGGCATGAGTGATTCTGAGGTGTTTCGCATCTTCAGATTCACCCCTCATGTCATCCTGGAATTAACCACAACCCTGCAGGAGGACATCACCAGCCCAACACACCGCTCACATGCAGTGCAGCCACTGGTCAAGGTCATGGCAACACTCCATGTCCTTGCCAGTGGCTCTTTTCAGCGTACAAGTGGAGTGGTGGCTGGGATGTCACAATCCTCCATGAGCAGATGTGTGTACCAGGTTGTCCCTGCAATCCTCAGACGCATGGCCAACCAAATCATCAAACCCACCACTGAGGACCTGCGACTGAAGGCAATGACAGATTTCTACAGAATTGCCAGATTCCCACGCACTGTGGGGGCCATTGATTGCACACATGTGGCACTCCAGCCCCCCCAGGAGACAGAGCACATGTACCGCAATCGGAAGCATTGGCATTCCATCAATGTACAGGTGATAGTCGATGCCCAAGGCCTCATATGGCACATCCGTGCCAAACACCCAGGGTCCAGCCATGACAGCTACATATACAATCAATGCCACATCCGAATGGAATTCGATCAGAACGTGTATGGGGACACCTGGCTGGTTGGTGAGTGACATGGGTGGCAGGCATGACTATCCCCTCCCATGATGCGCATCACAAGGGGCACATGCATGACTAACATCCTCCTGTCTTTTCCCCTACAGGTGACTCTGCATATCCACTGGGACCCCATCTCATGACTCCTATCCGGAAACCCCCAAACCCCAGGAGAGGAAAGATACAATCAAGCACATGCCCAAACACGAGCAGTGGTGGAGCGCACCTTTGGCCTCCTGAAGTCACGTTTCCGATGCCTGGATAAGTCTGGGGGTACCCTCTTGTATTCCCCAAACTTCGTGTGCCAGATCATCGGTGCATGTTGCATGCTGCACAACTTCGCAGAAAGAAAGGGCCTGCAGATTGGCCTACGTGATGACCTGACCCCTGAACCAGACAATCCCCCCCTAACCGAGGCTACCCCGTCTTCTGAGGGTAGAGCAGCCAGGAGACAGCTCACATTGGGCATCTTTGCACGTTAAACACACACATTAATCATGGCACAATGAGAATGCATGCATGCACACCACTGTGGTCCCTAGCACACACACCCCACATCCACATCAAATTGGATTGGTACCAGTCCACCATGCATGACATGTGAGCAGCAATGCCACGCCAAGGCTCCAATTATGTCACTGTACATTCATACACCATTCACACGGACCTGGGGATCACTTCTCCCTAGTCCTGGGGAACCCTTCTCCACCAAAATTGAGGGTGACACCCCTTTTCCGGCAGGAATGTCACCCCCACATTCACACAGCATTCACAAACCAAAAAAAAAATTACCTGCAAAAGCAAAAAATTTCCAGCAAAAAAAAAATTTAAAAAAAAAAGAAAAAAAGGGGAAAAACAAATTATTGCCCTTTGCGTGAGCCACGCCTGGGGCGGCCCCGGCCACGGCCCCGGCCACGGCCCCGGCTTCTCAGGGGAGACTCATGGGGGAGGGGTAAAAACGGGGAAGGAGGAACAGCCCCTGATCTCTGCCCACCTGGCGGCCTGCCCTCCAAGGCCACGGCTATTCTGTCCAGGGCAGCACCAAGTGTTGCCGTGTTGGCCTGGATAGCCAGGGTAAGGGCCCTCACATCCTGCCCAACGCCTGCTGATGTCGTCTGCAGTTCGTTTAGGCAGGTTGTGAAAGCCCGGGAGTGGGAGTCCAGGTTCCCCAGCGTATCCTTGATGGAGGACAGGCTCTCCTCCATCCGCACCAATGTCTGGCTGACCTCTCCCAGATGGCGGGTCTGGAGGAACTGGTCCCTTCTCAGAGTGGCGGGCAGGAGATCGGCCACCCCCCTGGTGGTCTGGGATGACATCCTGCCTCCAGCTGATGCTTGTGGCCGGGGAGAAGGGGAGGCCCTTGTGAGGGGAGCCATGTTGGGGGAGGAGGGGGGGCTCCCCCTTAGGGAGGCCTGCCTGCTGCCAGCCAGAGGGGAAGAGTCCTCAAAAACCAAACGTCCAGTGCCTGACATGGACTCCTCCTCCTCATGATTCTCCTCCTCCTCATGATTCTCCTGCTCCTCTTGAACCTCCTCCGCGGACTCCGGCCTTGTTGGGGGGGCCTCATTAGGCTGCTGTCCTGGGGTTGGTGCGGTCAGGCCAGATGGCCCTGCACCCTCCTGCACATCTGTGGATGACACAAAACATTCACAGGTTGGAGGATCCAAACACTTGCCACATATTCCCTTTCACCCCCTCCCCCACACATGCTACACACCTGATATTAAAATAAAAAACTTACCTGGCACCACGTGCTCCGGACTTGAGTCAAAGCCGGGCAGGCCCTCAACTTCATGCCGATGAAAGGTCAGGGCCACCGCACGCTCCTCCGCTGTCAGCCTAATACGGCATGGTGGGCCCCCTCCTGTGCCCCTGGCATGGGCATGCATTCTGGCCAGCTTCTGTTTGACCAGACGCCGGAGGTCATTAATTTTTTTGTCAATCCCAGACCGGGTCCGTGTCTCCCCCTGCCCCGCTGAATTGACCTGCTCAGTGATCCTATCCAAAATCTCCCTCCTCCTGGCCGGGGTGGTGTTGGCACTCTCTGGGCCGTGGAGGTAACGCCCATACTCGCTAATGGCCCGGGCAAGAATTTGTTTTTCCACAACTGTAAAATTCAGCTTTCGTTTTCTCTCTGTCATCCTTCCAAAAAAACTCACTCCCAGTCAACAAAATTCACTCACACAAACAAGCCCAACAATCAAGCAAAAACACACACACAGAGAAAACTACTCAGCAATAAACAGTCACAAAAAAACACAACAAAAATACAGCAAGAAAACAAACAAACACAAATATATCAATCAAACAAACAGTCTCTCAAACACTTATCAAAAACCACTTTCAAAAATCTACTAACAAACACTTGATCACACAGAACACTAATCTGACAACTACAAAACACACCGCAACGAACAACAGGACAAAAGCACTTGGTTAAATGGGAAGGGACAAAGGGATGTACTTTTGCAATGCAAGTGCGTTTGTGTGTGTCTATTTATGCTGTTTGCGTAGTGCACAACGTTGCCCTAGTCCATTTCCAATTACACTGATTGCGCCGCTCCCGAGTTGTGAGCATGCGCACAGCGGAGCTGACATGGTATGCTTCAAGCGCGCATGCGTGAGCCGGCCGGCCCTTCATTTGCATGGGGTCACGGCTCATTTCAATGTAACACGCCCACGTCCTTCCCAATTTGTATTACTCCTCCTTACGCCTCTGAAAAAACGTTACGCATGCGCAATTTCCTGCGCAAAAGCTACGAGAATAGGGTGATTACGCGGCAAAATTGCGCAAGTCTAATGTAAAGGCGGTGCGCTACGCCGGTCCAATAATGCGCAGATGTACCTGAATCTGGGCCATCGACTGTAAAGCCCCTGAATAATGCCTCATCTGCAATCCCAGTGTGAAAGCCCAAGTGTTCTCACACTGGGGTGCTGCGCTGGCAGGATGTAAAAAAAAGTCCTGCAAGCATCTTCTTTGAGGCACTTTAGGAGCGCCTCTAAAACAACAGTAAAGCGCTGTCAAAACTAGCTGCGTATAACCGCAGATGCTCCCGCGCATTCATTGTGAAAGGGCTCTTAGTGACACAGGGACGGTCTTCTAGTCATCTATCTCTGAAGCGGCCCAGAACAGCACGACCTCATTGCGGCATACAAACTAGTGTTGCTCACGAATATTCGTATTGCGAATATTCGGCTCGAATATGGCATATTCGAGTATTCGCGATATATTCCGAATTTCGCGGTGAATATTCGCTATTTTGAATATTCGTATTTTTCCAATTTTTTTTTAGAACAGATCACATCCTAGAGATCCCCATCGACGTCTAAAAGCATTGCTGGTATGATTAGAGACCTTGGGCCGAGTAGCTGCAGCGATCATTTTATATTGCCGAAAAATCGCAATGCGATTATTCGGCAATAGCGATATCGCGCGATTATTTTCGAGAAATTCGCAATATTGTTTTTAGCTAAAATAACACATATATTCGATTTCAGAGTGTTACTGTCGAAATTCCGCAATCAATTTCTCATTCGCATTTTTACGAAATTACGATAAAATATCACGAATATTCTGAGCCAATCAGAGTGCTCCTTCCGCATTTGCCGAATATTCGCAATTATTTTGTATTGTAATATATCACGAATATTCTGAGCCAATCAGAGTGCTCCATTCCGCATTTCTCGAAATTTCGCAATTATTTTGTATTATAAAATATCACGAATATTCTGAGCCAATCAGAGTGCTCCTTCCGCATTTGCCGAATATTCGCAATTATTTTGTATTGTAATATATCACGAATATTCTGAGCCAATCAGAGTGCTCCTTCCGCATTTGCCGAATATTCGCAATTATTTTGTATTGTAATATATCACGAATATTCTGAGCCAATCAGAGTGCTCCATTCCGCATTTCTCGAAATTTCGCAATTATTTTGTATTATAAAATATCACGAATATTCTGAGCCAATCAGAGTGCTCCTTCCGCATTTGCCGAATATTCGCAATTATTTTGTATTGTAATATATCACGAATATTCTGAGCCAATCAGAGTGCTCCTTCCGCATTTGCCGAATATTCGCAATTATTTTGTATTGTAATATATCACGAATATTCTGAGCCAATCAGAGTGCTCCATTCCGCATTTCTCGAAATTTCGCAATTATTTTGTATTATAAAATATCACGAATATTCTGAGCCAATCAGAGTGCTCCTTCCGCTTTTCTCGAAATTTCATTCGCATTCGCAATTCGCATTCGCATTCGCATTCGCAATAGCGAAATTTCGCAATCATTTCATTTCCAAAAAATATCACGAATATTCGCATTTAACGAATATATCTCGAATATTCGACTATATATTCGAGATATATCACAAAATCGAATATGGCATATTCTGCTCAACACTAATACAAACTACTTTTTTAAGAGAAGTCAATGCAAGCTGCTTCAAAGTCGCCTCAAAGTAGTACAGGGCCTTTTTCTAAGTCGGAGCAACTTGAGTCGCTCATATTAGAACCGTTCCATTGTACTGAATGAAAGAAGAAGAAAAAACATGGGAAATGGGAATTTCAAAGTAACCAATACAACAAATAGTGTCAAAAATATAAATAATAATTTATAATGATAATAATTTATTTTTATCAATATTTTCCTGCAGTTTTTGGTTTTCAACCTGTGTTTACTGTTCTCTTAACCTCCCTGGCGGTATGATTCTTTCAGATTTTAGGTGCTGAAAGCGGTACCATTATTTGCAAGGGAATTTGGCGTTTTATACTGTAGGCCTGTAATTCTTAGGAATAACTCACTGAAATCTATCCAAACAAGAGTCTAATAGGCATCCCGGGTATGATTTTTTTTTTTTTTTTATTAAAAATTATAATATAATAAATAATTATAAAAAATTATAACAAATAATAATATAATTATAGTAAAACTTATTCAATAATGTAATCAAATCAAAATCACAGAAATTTGCTCAGTTGCAGAATTTTTGCTGTCATTATTTTTTTTTTTTTTATGACGAATTTCCCCATAAATCGCTATCACTAAATTCTGCAAGTGATTCTGATTTATTATCGCAGTTTTTTAGCTGCTCTAAAACAATTTTTGCCATAAAGGGACACTTTTGGTTGCTATGGGCAATCTACAGTTTGCAGGGAGAAAGAACAGTTTTTATTATATAAAAGGACATGTAGTGTACAGGGCAGACCACTAGGTACATGGGGGGTGTGTATTTTTTACATACAGTACTGTAATCAATAAGATTACAGTGTACTGTATGTATAGTGTTTGTTTACATTTTTGAATTTGGCGCCGTTCCCCCCCCTCCTGAGTCGCGACGCTCGCAGGGAAGGGAATCGGAGGTACACACAGCATCAGGCGGAACATCCGGCCGCCGTGTACTGCGGGGATTCATCGCTGGATCGCAGAGAAAACTCTTTTCTGCATCCAGCGAGGCAAGCCCGTGTGTGGCACGGGGTTACCGATCGTAGCTTGAAAATCTCACCCCGTGCCACACACGGGAATATCGCCAGGGAGGTTAATGATATACAGTGCCTTGCGAAAGTATTCGGCCCCCTTGAACTTTGCGACCTTTTGCCACATTTCAGGCTTCAAACATAAAGATATAAAACTGTATTTTTTTGTGAAGAATCAACAACAAGTGGGACACAATCATTAAGTGGAACTAAATTTATTGGATAGTTCAAACTTTTTTAACAAATAAAAAACTGAAAAATTGGGCGTGCAAAATTATTCAGCCCCCTTAAGTTAATACTTTGTAGCGCCACCTTTTGCTGCGATTACAGCTGTAAGTCACTTGGGGTATGTCTCTATCAGTTTTGCACATCGAGAGACAAACATTTTTGCCCATTCCTCCTTGCCAAACAGCTCGAGCTCAGTGAGGTTGGATGGAGAGCATTTGTGGGAACAGCAGTTTTCAGTTCTTTCCACAGATTCTCGATTGGATTCAGGTCTGGACTTTGACTTGGCCATTCTAACACCTGGATATGTTTATTTGGGAACCATTCCATTGTAGATTTTGCTTGATGTTTTGGATAATTGTCTTGTTGGAAGACAAATCTCCGTCCCAGTCTCAGGTCTTTTGCAGACTCCATCAGGTTTTCTTCCAGAATGGTCCTGTATTTGGCTCCATCTTCCTATCAATTTTAACCATTTTCCCTGTCCCTGCTGAAGAAAAGCAGGCCCAAACCACGATGCTGCCACCACCATGTTTCACAGTGGGGATGGTGTGTTCAGGGTGATGAGCTGTGTTGCTTTTACGCTAAACATAACATTTTGCATTGTTGCCAAAAAGTTCGATTTTGGTTTCATCTGACCAGAGCACCTTCTTCCACATGTTTGGTGTGTCTCCCAGGTGGCTTGTGGCAAACTTTAAACAACACTTTTTATGGATATGTTTAAGAAATGGCTTTCTTCTTGCCACTCTTCCATAAAGGCCAGATTTGAGCAGTATACGACTGATTGTTGTCCTGTGGACAGAGTCTTCCACCTCAGCTGTAGATCTCTGCAGTTCATCCAGAGTGATCATGGGCTTCTTGGCTGCATCTCTGATCAGTCTTCTCCTTGTATGAGCTGAAAGTTTAGAGGGACGGCCAGGTCTTTGTAGATTTGCAGTGGTCTGATTCTCCCTCCATTACAATATTATCGCTTGCACAGTGCTCCTTGGGATGTTTAAAGCTTGGGAAATATTTTTGTATCCAAATCCGGCTTTAAACTTCTCCACAACAGTATCTCGGACCTGCCTGGTGTGTTCCTTGTTCTTCATGATGCTCTCTGTGCTTTAAATGGACCTCTGAGACTATCACAGTGCAGGTGCATTTATACGGAGACTTGATTACACACAGGTGGATTTTATTTACCATCATTAGTCATTTAGGTCAACATTGGACCATTCAGAGATCCTCACTGAACTTCTGGAGAGAGTTTGCTGCACTGAAAGTAAAGGGGCTGAATAAGTTTGCACGCCCAATTTTTCAGTTTTTTATTTGTTAACAAAGTTTGAAATATCCAATAAATTTTGTTCCACTTCATGATTGTGTCCCACTTGTTGTTGATTCTTCACAAAAAAATTACAGTTTTATATCTTTATGTTTGAAGCCTGAAATGTGGCAAAAGGTCGCAAAGTTCAAGGGGGCGAATACTTTCGCAAGGCACTGTATATTTTTCCGCAATAGACACTTGCGCTCTGTTTTGTAAATAACCCCTGAAGAAAGGCATTTAGCCAGAAACATCAGGTTCTTCAGAGATGTAATTAACGTCTGTATATGTATCAATTGTGTATTTCATATTCTATGTCTATTGTGATAATTGTTATCATGTTTAAATTTATACAATAAATTATAGATTTTTATGCTTCTGGCCCCCCAGGGTCATAAAGATGGCTGTGGACCATGTCTGTGGTAATCCGGGGGCGCCACCAGATCCGATCACACAGGAAAGCTCGGAGAGGCGCGATGCCCGTGAAAGCAATCCGGCTCCTAATAAGCCGCTAGGATGGCTTTTACATTGTAGGGAATCGCTGGCTAAAAAAAATATATCTGGATAATGTCTGTGGCTGCAGGCATCATCCAGATATCTCCACTCAAAAGTCAATGACGTCATGCGGGTAGGGGAAAAAACAGCACACAATTTTTTATTTTAATTTATTTATTTTTAATTCCCCTCCATTTAGGCCGATATGTATTCTTCTACGCATTTTTGGTTAAAAAAAATCGCAATCATTGGTTTGTGCAAAAGTTATAGCATCTTCAAAATAGGGGATAGAATTATGGCATTTGTATTATTATTTATTTTTTACTAGTAATGGCGGTGATCATTTTTATTGGGACTGCGATATTGCGGTGGACAGATCGGACACTTTTGACACATTTTTGGGACCAGTGACAATTATAAGACGATCAGTGCTATAAAAATGCACTGATTACTGCAGGGGTGACCAACCATTTGAAGAGTCAGGGCCATTTAACCGACGTGGTCTTGGGCCACAATGAGTGGAGCGGGCGGATGACATGTATACAGCAGAGCGGACATGGACGCCTTCCAAACTGATCTGCCCAGATGGAAGGGCATGGATCCCCATCTATTTTTTTTTTTAGGGGCTCTAATTGGAGGTAGGCGGGTGTAAGTGGACACAAGCCTGTTTGCATCTGCCACACCATAGAGGTGAATGGAAGTTCCGATTGGGTCGGACTGATCCTGTGGAAGGGGCCTAAGACTGCTTTCACACTGATGTGCTGCAGTTTACCCATGCCATGGGTACAGCGCAGTGCAACTGTGTTTTTTCTGCAGGTTGGCTGCACTTTACTATAGACTTCTATTATATCCTGCAGATGTGGTGAACTTTTAGAAAGCGAGCCAAACCCACAGGTAATTACATAAGTCTATGGCTCAGTCCAGGTAACCCACATGTAACTGCACTGCACCCGCAGATCATTTGAAAGCAGCCCAGTAACCAATGCAGAAGATATGCCCATATATACACTGTGATTTTAGTAATGAACTGACCTATAATAACCATCTTCTATTCAGGTATTTCCGGCTGTTGCTGTCCAAGGCAGAGCACATTTGGTATCACTCTGCCTGTGACAGAAGCCGGCGCTATACAGGAAGCATCGGCTTATGTGGCTCTGCTCCGCAACCACTTGCTTCTGCTACTGCTCGATTCATTCACAACACTGATGTTCTGGGATGGAGGGTCGGGAACACAAGATCTGCGATTGCCAACCCATCACAGAGCAGGAGGTTGCGGCCACGGGCCACTGGTTGGGCACCCCTGGATTACCATATACATGTCACTGGTAAAGAAGAGGTTAACAAGGGTTCAATTTTTCCCCTATGTATGTTCTAACTGTGGGGGGTGGGACTGACTAGGAGGAGAGAGAGATCGGTGTTCATACTTAGTATGAACACACGATCTGTCTCCTCTCCCCCAAGAGAACCAGATCTGTGTGTTTACACACACAGATCCCGATTCTCGTTGTTTCACAAGGGATCGCGGGTGCCCAGTGGCCATCACGCCCACCGGGCACTCACATCGGCTTCGGCATCGCGCCATGGGCACGTGCTCATGCTTCTGGCAGAGCTCACGCGCCCCTTAAAGGTCAAAAGGCGAAACAACGTTCAGTTACGTCGGTTCTCCCAGGGGAGCCAACCTGCAGCAGTACAACTGCGACAGCTGGTCAAGAATGGGTTAAAATATTATCAATACTTCAATATTCCATAAAAAATATTTTCACACATACAACTTTCTATGATGTTATCGCCCTAGTTATTTTTGTATTGTCAGCTAACACTGAGGTTGAGCTATTTATCCCATCCTCTATATCAGGGGTGTCAAACTCAATTTCATCATAGGCCGCATCAGCATTATGATTGTTCTCAAAAGGGTCGGTTTTATCTGTAAGATTAGATGTCCAGCGCATCCCCTCTGCTTACATTAGATGTTAAGAGCCACCCCCACCATCAGAAGTTGAGTCCCTCACTCTCGTTTACATCACAGTGCACCCCCCTTTCCTTGTGCTGCTGCTGGGAAGAAGCTGAATGCATTGCTTGAAAGCAGAGAGTAAGGGTCTGGAGAAGGACCAGAGGAGGGCTGCTCTTCTGCAGCTCCAGGAGAGGTGCGAGGGCCACATGAAATGGCCCGGAGGTCCAGATTCGGCCCGCAGGCCTTGTGTTTGACACCTGTGCTCTATATAATTTATAAATACATTAAACGGAATTGGTCCCATTGCAGATCCTCGGGGTACCCCACTTACCACTCTAGATCAGTCTTAGTCTTAGTCATAGGCGTGCGCAGCCTATTGCATTAGGGTGTGCACCCCAAAGCTCAAACACACTACCGATCACTCACAATGTTCAATCAGAAAGGAAAGGGGCCAACAAATCACATATTCCCCACTCCTAAAACATCACAGCAGCAACAGCCATTAGGAGAGGAGGGAAGCTGGCAGCACTGCGGAGGCAAAGATGGGAGCCAGCCAGGGCAGTAGGGGGGATCTGTGCTGCACAGGGTGATTAGGGTGTGCCTTGGCACACCCTGTGCGCACGTCTATGGTCTTAGTATCCAGGTACCTATGTCCTATGGTCCATGCCTATAGATCTCCGTTTGTAAATGAAGTGTCTATGGGGGACTGTATCTTCTATATTCCATAAAAAAAATCTTTACATCCATGCACACATACAACTTTACTTTTGGGAATATAGACTTATAATATATACGTTTATTACCATATCTAAACATGCCAATGTATGGTTTGTCTGATAAGCTCAGCTGCTATCAAATACAAGATTATGGTTTCGATATCATCTCCGTCACAAGGAAATGGTCAGTGGTGACTAGAAAAAATAACTGCCTGAAAAGCTGATTGTGAGTTTATGATGAAAGATAATCTTAGGGCATTACAGCCTATTGGAAATTAAAGTGGTAGCATAACCAAAAACAAAAATGTAATGAATTTCAGTTTATCAATTCTTAGGTGTGGTGGCTACATTATGGCGCGTACACATGATCGGACATTCCAACGGAATTTTGGCTCAAACTTGTGTTGCATACACACAGTCACACAAATGTTATCGTAAATTCCGAACGTCAAAAACGCGGTGACGTGAAACACGTACGACGAGCCGAGAAAAATTAAGTTCAATAGGCAGTGCGGCTCTTCTGCTTGATTCCAAGCATGCGTAGGATTTTTGTGCGTCGGAATTGCATACACATGATCAGAATTTCCAACAAGAACTTTTGTTGTCGGAAAATTGAGAACCAGCTCTCAAACATTTGTTGTCGGAAATTCCAACAGCAAATGTCCGATGGAGCCTACACGCGGTCGGAATATCCGACCAAAAGCTCACATTGAACATTTGTTGTCAGAAATTCCGATCCTGTCTTAGGGTGTCTGCATTCCGCATACATTTATAACATTTGGACAGCAGTGTTGTCACTCTGGGCAGAGGATAGTTTTAGAATAGCAGATTTAGATGGACTTGACTAACAAATTGAAGCTATAGGCCACCTGGCCCAAAATCGCAGCTGCTACCATCATTGACGGAGTTCATCTCCACTTACACCCTCAACAGCAAACACCTTTTGCTGCTCGGGGATTTCAACCTCTGGGCCAACTCCTCACAAGACCCCGTTGCCGACACCTGTATTGACCACCTGGAAGGATTAGGGCTACAGCAACTAGTATGTGGGTCTACACATGCTTCAGGTCACACACTCGATCTTATTTTCAGACAAGATCTGGAAATAACAATTTTGGAAAATGAACCATTGCCATGGACAGATCACCATGCAATTAAATTCATTATTTCCAAAATCCCCCCCGTAACAAAAACATCAAATCCAGTGACAACACACTGGACTAGATGCATAACGCTCCAGTGTGAAAGGGGTCTTAAGGCTTCATGTACATGGGACGTTTTTACAACTGCTCCTAAATGATTAAACTTGACAGATATTAACCCTCATTTAAAACGTCCGTTTTGCCGTATTTACATGCCGCGTTTAGCGGTGTTTTGCCGCACTTGCGTTTAGAAGCGTTTAAAAAAATGTATTTTATTTTTTTAAATTACCAAAAATGAAAAACGCCTATAAACAAAAGGCTGCTAAATGCTGGTTACTGGGTTACCGCATCTATCCGCATTTGGGGTCTGAAACTTGGAAATCTGCGTCTGAACCCATTTTTTTGCTTTCAAAGAAATGCTGTTAAACGTAACTGCCTAAAACGGCAATAAGTGAGACTGTGTACATGGTCACATAGGATAACCTTGAATGAGTTCAGGGGCAGTTGAAAAAAGTGTCCAACTGCTTCTGAACATACGTTTAGCAGCGTCCCATGTACATGGGGCCTACTCACTCTTGAACTTCCATACCTCTGTACAGGATGGAAACCTCTGCAGCCCCCTTGCTCTCAGAGTGGAAGGAGTGCAGACAATTCGCTGCTAGAGGCCATTCCACCTGGAAAAGGCACACTTGCCACCGACAGGCTGCTTGTTTAGACCTCTGTTACCCTATGTAACCAGTCAGGGCAGTCTTAATAGCATCATGGGTCCCTGGGCAAAGTAATGCTCTGGGGCCCCTACAATGATGACAGTGCAGATAAACAGACATCAAGTAGGTAGGAGACAGACTGCCTCCCCTGTGTATCTATCATTCAGGGTACCATCATAAGGCCCCCAATTTTGGGGCAGCATGGGCTCAAGGGCCAGCTGCTTTGGGGAAAGTGCAGCCCCCCCCCCCATGCAGCTGGGACCACTGGGCAGTGCCCAGGTTTGCTCTCTCATTAAGACAGCCCTGTAACCACTGGTGTGTTCACACTGATGTTACTTCCTTATTGATGTCTTCTTACCCCAAATGCCTTAGTAATCTGAACCATGAAATGGTGGCAGTTACTTGCATTACACCCCTTTAGTAACTTCAGACCGGCAGAAACAATGTTTCAAAACTTGAAAGAGTGCAATAGGCATTACAGAATCCAAATCCACATGCAAAGACATAATTCTTCCCTACATTCCTAACCCTGACTCAGGCTGTGCGCTGCCCTGGCACACCTGCAAATGTAGTGTCCATGTAATTACAGAATCAATCAGAGGCATTGCCCAGCAGCTGGTGTCTTTGGGGGTGAACCCCAAGTTCTGATGACTTTACATCCAGGTGGCAACAAGCGACATCCAACATCCTTCTGCTCCTTGTAGGTAAAGTTCTCCATCTTACTCCCTTACGGATAATGGATCTCTCTTTAGTCCCGAATTAGTCACAAGTTAGACGGACCCTGTTCCTCTTTTAGGACCCAGAGAAACCCACCAAAGAACTAGGAAAGCATTAACTCCTACCCTTCTGTCTGGGACAGCACCCAACTGGCTAATTTAAACCCACTTACACGTGATGAGAAATGTACTGGTCATGGCTTCTGCTGTGTCCACCTCCTGTCATTTCAAGTGCAAATCATGAGCTAACAAACCGTATCTTTGAAGCTTAGGTGCTACTGTAATTTCTCCACATACATCTAATTTGGTTGTCTCCCATGGGCCTTTTGGGAAATGTAAATAAATAATTACTTAAAGTTAAAGATTAGTCAAAAATCATTCCCCCCCCCCCCCCTATAGCTGCAGTCACACCACTTACCTGTAATTACCTACATTACATGCTACTTTGTGTAAAAATCGTCTCTGCAGGGTGTCCAATCATTTTTCTGGCACTGAACTTCCAGCATGGTGAGTATTAGACATGTGCAGACTGGAATATTTTGTTTCCTTTTTTCGTTTTCGTCCAGAAAATAAATTTATTTAGTTACTCCCGAAAATCGTTTTGATTTATTTTTTTTTCGTCGGGAAAGTTTTCGTCCGAAAGCGACGATTTTCGATGACTTTGTCGAATTAAACGACGGAAATTCGACAAAGCGTCGAAAATCGTCGTTCTGAATACAGTGAATATACCTATTCCCTGTATTTAGAACGACGATTTTCAATGACTTTGTGAAATTAAAAGACGGAAATTCGACAAAGCATCGAAAATCGTCGTTCTGAAAACAGTGACTATACCTATTCACTGTATTCAGAACGACGATTTTCGATTAATTTGTGAAATTAAAAGACGGAAATTCGACAAAGCATCGAAAATCGTCGGATCTGAACGAAAACGAAAATAAAACATTTTTTATGTCGGATCTTTCGGTTTTCGTTTCTTGCGCTTTCATTTTCGTTCGTTAAAACGATAACGAAAATACCCTATTTTCGGACGAAAATGCATTCTAACGAAAACGAATGCACTAGTGAGTATTACTAGTTCAGGTCTTCAGCCTGAACTACATGCAAGACAGTCCTATAGGGATCTGTCCCCTCCTCTCCTCTCATCCACTGAGAAAACTCCATGTATTGTTTAGGCTGGGTTCACATTAACTTTGCATGCGGCTCACAGCAGGGGTCTGGTGTGTCCCCGTTCACAGTTTCAGGTCCTATTTCAGACCAAATTTTGGGCTGAATTCGGACCTGAACCGAACCAAAATACACACAGGACTCCTGTGCAGGGCTACCTGTGGTAAGGTTGAATAAAGACACTAGTCCAGTTCAACCTGTGTGTGTTCATGTCGATAATCATTTCCCATATCCCTGTATATTGTGTTCACTAAGATGTACGTCCAACAAGAGTCTTTTAAAACTATCAATACTTCCTGTTGACACCACTGATTGTGGATGGAAGTTCCACATGCCTGACAGTGAAAAATCCCCCTACGCAGCTTAAGGTTAAAGGGTTTGTAAAGGTTTGTAAAGGTAAATGCATCCTATGCATTAAGGTGAAAAAACATCCGATGGTACCGCCCCCCTGAACCCCCGTTTAACTTACCTCACCCCTCGAAAGTCCCACGCGCGTCCCCATGATCCTCTTCATTTCCCAGCCTGGGCGTTGATTGGCTAGGCTGGATGGATTTATAGCAGCGCAGCCATTGGCTGGTGCTGCTGTCAATCACATCAGATGACGCGTCGCGCCAGGGGCGGTGCCGAGTGATACATTCGGCGGCAATGCCCGCCGCTGTATCACGGGAGTGCGCCGCAATAGCCTTCCACCATGCAAGCCCGCTCGCATGAAGGTGGAAAGCTCTTGCGAGGAAGGGGCCGAGACAGCCGCCGAGGGACCCCAAATGACAGGGTTCAAAGACAACAGTAAGTATAACATGTGAAAAATGAACTACAGCGAATAATTACATTAATAATCACAAGAGCACTAAGTAAAAAAACAAATAACACGGCTGCAATCCGAGTGTGACCGAATCAAACAGTGAGAAAATATTGTGAATATGGATGCGCTAGTGTTAACTTACAAGTGTAAACGTAAAATTGCAAAATAATAATAATAATGCAAATTGATCAGGGAGAGACAATCTCCATGTGCAAATATTCAGTGGTAAAAACATACATCAAGTGATAAGTCCAAAACCAAGTGCACAAAATCAGAGTTCCAAACAGGAAAAAACATACAAGTCTTCCTCCACTAAGAATGCGAGTCCCAGATACTCCAAGGCTGCAATCCGCTGAGCAAGCACTCACAGGTGGATGTTGTATGAAAGAAAAAGGAAAAAAAACCTCATTGCACAAACATCAAAGAAAACGGTCATACGATCCTAAAAATGACAGCAAATGCACTCATGAATCCCCGCTTAATGCAAGCATTGAACGCCGCTCAGTGTGCAGTCCTCATCAATCCGATCCGATGTGCTCGAATCCGATCGTAAGCTCGTCCCAACTCTGATTTTGTCCCAACTCTGATTTTGTGCACTTGGTTTTGGACTTATCACTTGATGTATGTTTTTACCACTGAATATTTGCACATGGAGATTGTCTCTCCCTGATCAATTCGCATTATTATTATTATTTTGCAATTTTACGTTTACACTTGTAAGTTAACACTAGCGCATCCATATTCACAGTAAGTATAACATGTTTGTTATTTCCCCCCAAAAATGTTTTTACTTTAGTGTTACTCGAAACCGCTTCTCCTCCAATTTCATTGTGTGGCCTCCTGTCCTCTTACACCCCCTGAGACTATATAGTCTTCTACCTATGCTAGGATCAACAGTAAGGTATTTGTATTTATCGTTATCATATCTCCTTTCAAGTGTCTCTTCTCCAGGGAGAATACGTTTAGTGCTTGTAGTCCTTCCTCGTATCTGAGGTCCTCCAGTCCCCTTATTCATTATGTTGTTCTTCTCTGGACTTTACCCAGTTCCAGCACATGCTTCATAAAGAATTGGTGACCAGGACTGGACGGAATACTCCAGATGCAGCCGAACCAGAGTCTTATAAAATGGCAGGATTGTACTTTTATCTCTGGAGTAAACTCCCTTTTTAATGCATGTTAACCACTTAAGACCCGGACCAAAATGCAGGTAAAGGACCTTGCCCCTTTTTGCGATTCGGCACTGCTTCGTTTTAACTGACAATTGCGCGGTCGTGCGACGTGGCTCGCAAACAAAATTGGCATCCTTTTTTTCCCACAAATAGAGCTTTCTTTTGGTGGTATTTGATCACCTCTGCGGTTTTTATTTTTTGCGCTATTAACAAAAATAGAGCGACAATTTTAAAAAAAATGCAATATTTTTTACTTTTTGCTATAATAAATATCCCCCAAAAATATATAAAAAAATTTTTTTTTCCTCAGTTTAGGCCGATACGTATTCTTCTACGTATTTTTGGTAAAAAAAATCGCAATAAGCCTTTATCGGTCGGTTTTCGCAAAATTTATAGCGTTTACAAAATAAGGGATAGTTTTATTGCATTTCTATTAATTTTTTTTTTTACTACTAATAGCAGCGATCAGCGATTTTTTTCATGACTGCGACAATATGGCGGACACTTCAGACAATTTTGACACATTTTTGGGACAATTGTCATTTTCACAGCAAAAAATGCATTTAAATTGCATTGTTTACTGTGGAAATGACAGCTGCAGTTTGGGAGTTAACCACAGGTGGCGCTGTAGGGGATGTGTGACCTATGTGTGTTTACAACTGTAGGGGGGGTGTGGCTGTAGGTGTGACGTCATCGATCGCGTCCCCCTATTACAGGGATGACGCGATCGATGCTGCGGCCACAGAGAAGCACGGGGAAGCCGTGTGTACACACGGCTCTCCCCGTTCTTCCGCTCCAGGGACGGATCGCCGCACTCCAGCGGCGATCGGGTCCGCAAATCCCACGGTCCCGGAGCTTCGGACCGGGTCGCGCGCGCGCCCGTGACCCACGGCTGGGTACTAAAATCAACGTATATATACGTTGATGTGCCCAGCCGTGCCATTCTGCCGATGTAAATGTGCAGTAGGCGGTCCTTAAGTGGTTAAAATTCTGTTGGCTTTGCTTGCTGCGGCTTGACATTGCATGCCATTTCTAAGTCTGTCCTCTACCAGGACCCCCCCCCCCCCATCCTTCTCCATCCTGGATTCCCCCAAATGTTTTCCCCCTAGTGAGTAATTTGCATTGATATTTTTGCCCCCACGTGCATTTCTTTACATTTTTCAACATTAAACCTCATTTGCCATGTAGTTGCCCACCCCTTTATTTTATTGAGTTTCTATATCCTGCTGTGATTTTATTGCCCTGGTCATTTTTGTATCATCAGCAAACAGTGAGATTGAGCGATATATGCAGACCTCTATATAATTTATGAATAAATTAAACATAAATAAATACATTTGTCCCCGGGCAGATCCTTGGCATAACCTACTCACTACTACAGTCCAGTCTGAGTATAATTATTTATCACCACCCTTTGGACACGCCACTGTAACCAGTTTTCTATCCAGGAACATAATACCAATGGGGGACTGTATCTTCTATATTGCATAAAAATCTTTACATCCATGCACACATATAACTTCACTTTTCTTTCAGAATATATAGACATAAAATATATAATTTTATTATCACATTAAAACATGTTAATGTATAAATTGTCTGATAAGCTCATCTGCTATCAAATACATGATTATGGTTTTGATATCATCTCCGTGACAAGGAAATGGTCAGTGAAGTGTAGGAAAAAAAACTGCCTGAAAAGCTGATTGTGTTTTATGATGTGAAACGTTGCTAAAAGGTAATCTTAGGTCATTACAGCATTCTGCAGTCTAAAGCGGTATTAAACCCAAAAACAAAAAGGAATTGCAGCTTACCAATTGTGGTGGCTGCTTAGCGTTTTATAGACTTTTTCTCACCTGGTGATCCTGCCAGTAACAAACTTCCTTTCTCAGGGTGTCTGCATTCCGGAAGCAAACACCTTTGGACAGATTTAGATGGACTTGACTAATGGTGAACACAAGCTAACTCTTCATAAGCAGTTATAGCAAATATTTTTTTTCCTTTTGAGATACCAGTTTTATGTAGATTAATAAAGACTGATCATTGTAAGCACCCCTATCAGTGGCAAATGGTTTGTCTCAATCCTCTAACTGCTTTACCAGGATAGTTTGGTCTGTTAAATACTTTATTACCAGATACTTTTAACTTCCAGCCAAGGCCAAGTTTCAGATTTTTAAGTAATCGAGTAGAAACAAAAGCAAGGCTTGGAGAGTAGCATTAAGGCGCCACATTCTTATATTCCGCTGGGGCAGGATCAGTGTGAGGCTTTGTGAGTGTGGGATTTATTTATGTTTTCTTATAATGGTCTCTCACTTTGGCTGGAGCAGGTGATTTCCAATTTTGATCTAGAACTGTTCACTGACGTGGCAGGCTCTGCTGGTTATGGAACCTACTGTGAGGCCGCGTACACACAATGAGACATGTCCGCTCAAACATGTCCGACGGACCATTTGCAGCGGACATGTCTCATCGGATTTTGGTCCGATGGCGTGTACACACCATCGGACGAAAATCCCCTCGGGCTGAGGACGCGGTGACGTGGCGGTGACGTTGACGCCGCCACGTCACTACTCCAGGAAGTAAAATACTTCCACGCATGCGTCAAATCCATTCGACGCATGCGCGGAGATTTCTGTCCGCTGGTGAGTGTACTAACCAGCGGACAGATCCGACGGACATGTCTCCGGCAGACAAATTTCAAAGCATGCTTTGAAATTTGTCCGCTGGGAAAACATGTCCGCTAGCCCGTACACACGATTGGATACGTCCGCTGAAACAGTCCATCGGACCAGTTTCAGCAGATATATTCGATCGTGTGTACGAGGCCTCAGTGTTCTTGAAGTGGTAAAAGGAAGGAAAATTTTGCGCTAGGTGAATAAAGGAAAAGAAATATAAAACTAGTGAAAGGTTCTGCTGCTAAACACAAAAGCTAGATACAAAGCAAATAACAAATGTGGATAAAAAATGTGTAGCGCTGAAAAAAGTCACATGTTGCCAAAATGATTCAAAAATAATTATAACAAAAAAAGTGTCCAATAAAGGTGAATGAAGTTCATAATGGGAAATATTCCTGCGAGAAAGATGTAGTCCAGTGTTACTCCAATGTTATTCCAAAATATGTGAAGACCCACCACCAGTGAATGTTAAGGCTCATACACACGATCGGTTCAAACCGATGCAAACGGACTGAGGTTCGTTTTCATCGGTCCAAACCGATCGTGTGTAGGCCCCTTCGGTTCGTTATCCTTCGGTCAAAAAACAGAGGGCTTGCTTTAAAATTCAACCGATGGACGGCTAACCGATGGGTCAAAACTGATCGTTAGTATGCAAAAGCATCGGTTAAAGGGCCACGCATGCTCATAATCAAGTCGACGCATGCTTGGAAGCATTGAACTTAGTTTTTTTCAGCACGTCGTTGTGTTTACGTCACCACGTTCTGACACGATCGGATCATTAACCGATGGTGTGTAGACACATCAGTCCATCAGTCAGCTTCATCGGTGAACCGATGAAAACGGTCCGTCAGACCGTTCTCATCCGATGGACCGATAGTGTGTATGCGGCTTAAGGGAGCCTTCTCTTTTTTTTCCTATACCATTTGGCTTCACTAAATTTTCAAAATCTGGATCACCATTGCTTCTCTTGTGCTGGAACAACTGTCACTGGAGCACCTGAGTGATTGCACTGACCATAGCTACAGAGGGGATAGATAAAGGATCGTTCCTGGAGGACTCCATGGGACACTATTCACGATCGTCTGTATCTCTGCAGAGCCTGTATGGAGAAGGGTGAGAAGGGTGGTCACAGGCTAGCTGGTAAGCCTCCCCTTACATTCACTGGTGGTGGGTCTTCACATATTTTGGAATAACATTGGAGTAACACAGGATTATATCTTTCTCACTGGAATATTTCCCATATGAACTTCATTCACCTTTATTGGACACTATTTTTGTTATAGTGTTGTTGAAGTGCTGAGAGTTGGTTGGCCAGGGGAATGGAGAGAGGTTGGTTTAGTGCATAATTTGGCTATTCCGGAACTGTTTTTCCATTGTACTCTCCATGGAATTGTGCACGTTCCAGGAGTTCATAACTCAGTGGCTGATGCTTTGTCTCGTTTTCAGTGGTACAGATTCCGTCAGTTGACACTGAAAGCGGAGCAGAGCGGAATTCCCCGCCCAAAGCATCTGTGGAGCATTGCATTGCCGCCTTCAAGTTCTCAATTCATCATTCAGTATGTGCGTCAACTTGGTCCTCATACTGCAGAGCGTGGCGGGAATGGAGCGAGCTGGTGAATGAAGATGGGGTGTTCTCATGAGAACGATGCTTTATTTCATTGGCAGGAATTTTGAACAAGGTGTGTCTGTCTTTGCTCAGCAGCTGGCCAGTCTGGCTTTCATGTTGTTTCAAGTTGTCACAGAGGTGTTACAAAATGTAGGCAATGCAGGATTATGGGAAGGGTCGCTCTGTGGCAGATGTTCGACGCCCAGCTTAATTTGAAGTTCTTGGTGCTGTAGAGCGTGACTTGGATAGGGTTTGTTCTGAGCCGGTGTAGTTGCGGCTGAGGGCCTTTGATTGGGTGTCAGATACAACCGGTTAATCATGAGTATACAGGCCTTCAAAGACCTTAGACCGGGCATAAGCTGAGGTTGGTTTATTTGTTATGCATTGACTGTATTATATGCATTACGCTTGATTTCTTGTGAATGTTGTATTTAATGGTTTGTAATAAAAGGCTGCTATGGCCAATTGACTCCAAATAAAATGTGTCGTCTGGTCATTTTGGAAGGGGGGGGGGGGGGATTGATCAAGTATTTAATGTTTTATAGATAATCGGAGCCTCTGCATTCTGCAGGTCCCTCAGTCAAGTGTTTATACAATCCCACAGAGTTCAATTTAATACTGTGCAGACCTGCTGCTATATCATGCAACACTTGTATGGGAAGAATAAGTCCTTTGCTTGCTGTGGCAGCCGACTTAGTGAACTGTTTATCTTCACAATACTCACTAGCATCCCCTCTTTGCCAACACCCATCCTCTGACTCTACTAGCTGAAAGGGTGGCCCTCACAAGACAGGCCCCATGACACAGATCTGTACTCACAGTAGGCCCAAGCAGATCCTTCCTAACGTGTCTCCCTTCCTGTCAGGTCTGCAGGACATATGGGTTGCAACTATTCTCAGATTGAGCCCAGGTTCACACTGGGTGTAATTTAGTTCCATTTGAGATGCGATTTCACATGTGAAATCGCATCTTAAATCGGCGGCATTTTCCGGCAATTGCCGGCAATGACACCGTCCTAATCGGTGCGACGCCGCATCTGCAGCGCTGCACCGATTTCAAAAAGTAGTTCCTGTACTACTTTTTGCAATTTCAGGACGCGATTTATATTGACATCTGTGCAGAAACCTGCACAGATGTCTCTTAAATCGCAGCCGAAATCGGGACTGCCAGCGGGAGTGAAATCGTGCGAGTTCAGCTGAACTCGCACGATTTCACTCCCGCAGCCCAGTGTGAACCAGGGCTCAGGCCCTCAGGTCAGGCACCTAAGGCCGCATGGCATCTTCTACAGAGGAAGCGCATCCGCACCCTCCCCCAGGACTCCGCTCTCCAGCCAAAGACCCTGCGCACATGTGCTCTTGGCATATATACAGTCACCCAGTACGTACTGAGGCACTTTCCTCTGCCAATGGCCAGTAATGCAACCATGCCTGTGATCTCATCTGTCCGGTCTTCTCCCATTGTCCAATATGCCCCCCTATTGGACCAGTGTGAAACATTTAGACAACATGAGCAGCACCTAAACACCATGAGCAGACCCCATCAATGGGTTCCTGCTCACTGGTAGGCAGAGAGCATCGAAACCCACCTGAAAGGCTTCCTGGTAAGCAGAAGGACCCCAAAACGATACTTTTTGTAGCACCTACCTAGGAGGGTGCTACATCATCTTACACATTTATGCTTTAGCTGGAACCAAAATAGTGTGAGAAAAAGTGTGTAACATGTACTGCTAGTGGAGCACATCCTGATAGACAGCCAAAAACAACTCTTTGGGATTTACATGCCTTGTTGCAAGATAAACTCAATCAATTGTCATCTATCTCTGATTTTGCACATATAACCAATAGAATGTATTTCCAGGATCAATACGAATGTACACGCTTATGTAAGAGAACTATTGGTAATGGCAACTTCATCTTACTTCTATGAACACCTAAAAGTGGTTGTAAAGCCTCAAGGTTTTTCCCCTTAATGCATTCTATGTAAAGGTTCATGTCTTACGATCACTGGCCCCCTAGCCCCCCCGTTTTAGTTACTTGAGCCCTGGAAAGTCCTGCATCGTTAACGTGCCCTTCTTTTGCTTGGTCTGCTCGGCGCTGCTGTCAATCAACTCCAATGATCGGGGGGCGGGGGCCAAGTCCTGTAGTTAGCGGCTATATACGCCGAATACAGGACTCGAGAGAGCGCCCACAAGGTAACCCCCTTGGGAGAGCACTTCCCAGAGGGGGTTGTCAAAAGCCGGGAAGAGCCGAGAGAGCTGCCGAGGGACCCTAGAAGACGAGGAACGGGGCCACTCTGTGCAAAACGAACTGCACAGTGGAGGTAAGTATGACATGTTTGTTATTTAGAACCTTTATTGTAACTTTAAGGTGAAAAACCTTCTTTGATGCAGCCCCTTCCCAGACCCCCCCCCCCCTCTTTCTCTTACCCGAGCCGATCCAACGATGTGCACGAGCGCAGAAGCTCCAGCCTCTGTCGTTCTCCTCATTGGACAAATTGATAGCAGCGGGAGCCATTGGCTCCCGCTTCTGTCAATCAAATCCAGTGACACAGAACAAGCCAACACGAGTGCCCCCAGGAAATCGGCTTTACGTGGGGGCACAAGCTGAAGAGGAGGAGCCTGGAGTGCCGCAGGGGACCCCAGAAGAAGAGAATTGGGGCTGCTCTGTGCAAACCTATCGCACAGAGCAGGTAAGTATAGACATGTTTGTTATTTTTATAAATTAAAAAATAAGGGTTTACAACCCCTTCAAGCTTAACCTATCAATAAATGGCTTCTATCCTACTAGACAACTATATATTTTTAATAATGTTTTCAAAATTTCCAGTACCTTCACAAGAATTCCCAATACATCCCTATGTGA
Organism: Rana kukunoris; assembly: GCA_029574335.1. Classification (NCBI taxonomy): domain Eukaryota; kingdom Metazoa; phylum Chordata; class Amphibia; order Anura; family Ranidae; genus Rana; species Rana kukunoris. The sequence continues at coordinate 90,286,552 of CM056051.1, forward strand.
TTTTGTTTAAGCTTCACTTTCTATAAAAACTGCTTCAATGGCTAACTTAAATTTCTTTTACATCTCTTATTTAATTATAGATAAATAATACAAATACAAATTCTATTGTGTTGTGACTGTTTTTTCTTTATCCTTGTTTCTGATATGTGATGATGAAATATCACAAGACATGAGCTATCCTACTGTTGGCAGTTATCAGATTCTTCTGAGGACCGTTGTAGGATGATTCAGCGGTAATTATGATGTCAATGGAAAATCTATAGCCCATATATAGATGGGGATGTACATGGCGTATATCAGAGCTCACTTCCTAACACAAATCATTCAGGTAAGTACTGTCTCATAACAATTTAACTGTAATCTAAATGTGGCTAATAGATGTATATATTTATTTTGTAAAGCCAGACCATGAAGAATTCCAATACCAGTATAAGGAAAATATTCTTAAAGTGTATGTCTAGCCAAAAGTTTTATTTTTGTAGAGTCATCTCCTCTCTCTGCCTGATCGTTGTCACTGAGAGAGGAAGTGATAGAAAATCTAACATTTTATAGCTATCATTGAATCAAGATATGAGGGTAGATCTTCGAATGGGGACACCTATTATGGTAAATATTGTCTAATGCCGGGTTCACATATGTGGGGCTGTGGTTTGCAGTCTGGGGTTCAGTGCATTTCTGTTCACCGGTTCAGGTGAAAAATTTTGCCTGAATTTGCACCTGAACTGGACCCAAAAAATGCACCGGACCCTTTTTAAAACCGAAGCGCGGCCGCGCCCAGACATGTGTGAACCGGCTCCATTGAAAATCGGTCACATTCACATGCCATGCAAATTGCATGCAGTTTAAAATGCATCCGATTTACATATATGCGAACCCAGCCTAAGAGGGAATTTTCTTTCAACTTGTTGAGATATCAACTTACATCCTGCTGTGTCTCCAGGACAGGAAGTGAAGGGAAATTTCTCCAACGGGACACAAAGAGTAAAAACAAAATTGACAGGGGTGCTAACCATTCCCTACTTTATCCAAAACGAAAAAAAAAAAGTTTTGGCAATAGATAGATTTGAATACATAATTATTATTATAATATATTATATTTATTCAATAATAAAACTGTATACAATGGCTTGAAGACAGCTTACACAGTTAAACACAACAAATAATTAGATGCCAACTGTTTTAATTTTTTTTCTAGATAAGATTACCATATACGCGAGTATAAGCTGAGTTTTTCAGCAATTTTTGTGCTGAAAATGCCCCCACTCAGCTTATACTCGAGTCACCTTTTTGCGTCTGATCTCCCTGACTTTGGGGACCCGGTACCGGCCGGCTGCAGGACCCCAAACACATGTAGCCCCACTCTTCCTCTACAAGCGTGCAAAGTTTGTTGTCCTGGGGACCTATAGCCGGGCAGCACCGATTTTTCAAATCCGGGCACCCCTTCCATAGACTCCAATGTTGAAGGGTAATTTCTTTGGTAAATTTGGGGACCCAGTACTGACCGGTCGTAGGTCCCCTGAACCCAGAACTTGGCAGACATGTAGCCTCATTTCTCCTCTACCAATGTGAAAAGTTTGTTGTCTGGGGGACCTACAGCTGGGGAGCACCGATTTTCAAAACCCGGGTACCCCTTCCTCAGACTCCCATGTTAAAGGGTAATTTCTCTGGTAACTTTGGGGACCCAATACTGTCCGGTCATAGGTCCCCTGGACCCAGAACTTGACGCACATGTAGCCCCATTTCTTCTCTACAAATGTGAAAAGTTTGATGTCTAGGAGACCTACAGCTGGGAAGCACCGATTTTTCAAAAACTGGGCACCCCTTCCATAGACTCCAATGTTAAACATCAGTCTAGTCATGGACACATTGAGGCATGGGCACAGTGAGGCAAAGTGAGGCACAGTGAGGCATGCAGATGGACACCCTAGGCTTATACTCAGGTCAATACGTTTTCCATTTTTTTTGTGGTAAAATTAGGTTCTTCGGCTTATATTTGGGTCGGCTTATACTCGAGCATATATGGTATTCAGTATGCACTACCAACTTGTCAGTAGACATTAACAGGAATATTAGAATTATAGCAATACATTCACTTATGCTGCCAGGAATGCCCATTGTATTGGTTGCATATACTGTATAATACATCATGCTGGACAAACCCTATACCCAATTTGGAATTGTTCCATTCTCCTTAAATGTCATACAGCTCTCAGAATCACACAGGGAGAGCTACAGGTACTGCTTGGCAGTTTTTTAGGAAAAAAATATTGTAACTTTCATTCAAGAATTGCTTTTATGTGTAATAAAAAAAAAAAAAAAAAACATAAAAAAAAATTAAACATAAATTCTTACTTAATAGTCCTTAGTGAACCCTAATAATTTCTTTAACTTCACTTCCTACTTAATATTGTTTTTTTTCTTTTTGCTGTTTTTTTATTTATTTTTATTGCTTATATGTATTTTTTTTTTACATTCACATTCCTTCGTGTTTGTAGTGCCAAATGACAAAAATGCTTTATACTAGAAAAATGACTTACAGAAAATAAATTTACATTAAAGCTGATTAATTTTACTCTAAAAAGTATTGTTAAAAAGTTAACCCTATTTATTTATTTTTTTATTAACTGTCATTCCCTTCCTTTATTTATTTATTGTGCGTTGCTCAGGCATCATTTGACACCTTAATCTTGGGTGCTATAGGACACCTGGCACAGAAAAAATTACCAAAGTCTACAACACTAAATTATTGCATTTGCGTGCCTGCTGACTCTTAAAGCATACCTAAATGTAAAAACATAATTTATATATATTGTTGATAATATTTGATGACAGCGTTAATTTTCATTTTTTAGGCTAAGAACATTTTTGACAAGCACTAAAAATACCTGTCAATGTTGCCAGAAATGCAATGTTCTTGTCACTTTCTTTTGAGATGTTAAAGCGGAGTTCCACCCTTAAAAACACTTTTTTCATTACATCCAGCATACTGGCGTCAGCGCCAGTATGCTGGTTTTTTTTTTTTTTAATGCTCGTACTTACTGTTTCTCCCAAATTACATTTCCTGGTGCACCGCGGAGTGTCGCCGCTATAAGGCGTCACGCCTTCCGGAAACAGCCGATTAGCATTCGGCTTTTACTCGCCGCCTGCGCACAGCCCCAGGAGCTGACTGCGCAGGCGCCGTATATAGCGCATCACGCCCTCCGAAAAAACCCGAACTAGGACCGGCTATTTTCGGCGCCTGCGCAGTCAGCTCCTGGGTCTATGCGCAGGCGCCGAATGCTAATCGGCTGTTTCCGGAAGGCGTGACGCCTTATAGCGGCGACACTCCGCGGTGCGCCAGGAAATTAAATTTGGGAGAAACAGTAAGTACGAGCATTAAAAAAAAAAAAAACAGCATACTGGCGCTGACGCCAGTATGCTGGATGTAATGAAAAAAGTGATTTTAAGGGTGGAACTCCGCTTTAAGAACACTGGGGTTGGTTTACTAAAACTGGAGGGTGCAAAATCTGGTGCACTACTGCATACCGCATCCAGGTTTCTTTGTCAAAGATTAATTGAACAAGCTGAAGTTAGAAGCTGTTTGGCTACCATGCGGTGCTGCACCACATTTTGCACTCTCCAGTTTTAGTAAATCAACCCCAATGTGTTTTATTTCCTGTTTTGTCTGACATCGTGGCGTCCGTCCCGGGGTCCCTCTGCGGCTTCTTCGGGGCGTTCGTCCAGGTTTCTGTCTGCGGCTTCCTCGCAGGGTTCGTCCGTCTGCGGGGTCCGTCCAGTCCATCCACATGTTGCCCGGGGTTGCGGCGGTGTTCGATTTTGAATTAGGCGCCGAGCCGAGAGGAGCCGGATTTCCTGTTTGTTCGCCTCCTCTCGGCTTCTCTCGGCTCCTCTCGCGTGGCTGCAGGCGGAGCTGAGCGTAGCTGAGCCTAGCCGAGCCTAGCCGAGTGCGCCGTACACTCGACTCGGCTCTAGGCTGTGGTGCTCAGCGTCTAATTAAAAAAACGAACACTGCTACAACAGTATCAGCATATATCGTGCACCCGCGATTTCCCCCTGATTTTAAGGGGAAAAAGGTGCGCGGTATACGACGATAAATACGGTATTTTTTTTTAGAATAGTCTGTATTACTAGATGTAAGTCCAATATTTTTATATTTTTTACTGCCATGCAGGGCTCCATTAGAGAGGTTTACACTTCTAACAGAGCAGAGGGGTTGATTTACTAAAGGCAAATAGACTTTTCAAGGAAAGATGAACTTTGCAGTGGGATTTCCTCCATAGTTTATTGAATGTAATGAGGCTCTAGTGACTTTTATTTTTTAATCATTTGGAAGCAAAAATATATATCTTTTTTTTCTTGCATGTGATTGGGTATTCTTTGCAAAAGGAAATTTCCCCACATTCACTTAGCCCTTGGGAAAATTCCCTTGGAAAATGTAACTTCCCTTGCAAGGTGAACAGCCTATATGCCTTTAATGAATGAACCCCAAAGCCTTAACTTGGCACCTAAAAGGGCTCATGCAGAATGGGCTCTTTTACTGCCTGTAAATCCACCTATATGTTAGCTCATGGGGTTGATTCACTAAAACTGGAGAGTGCAAAATTTGGTGCAATTGTGCATGGTAGCCAATCAGCTTCCAACGTCAGCTTGTTCAATTAACCATTTAAGCCACGAAAGAATTTGACTCCTTAATGACCTGGCCATTTTTTGCGACACGGCACTGCGTCGCTTTAACTAACAATAGGGCGGTTGTGCAACTCCGTACCCACTAATAGAGCTTTCTTTTGGTGCTATTTGATTACCTCTGTGGTTTTTATTTTTTGTAATAATGTAAGAATGTAATAATGTAAAAATGTCCGAGTCCTGTAGTTGGCGGCTATATACGCCAAATACAGGACCCGGGAGAGCGCCCAGAGGGGGTTATCTGAAGCGGGGAAGAGCCGAGACAGCCGCCAAGGGACCCTAGAAGACAAGGATCGGGGCCACTCTGTGCAAAACGAACTACACAGTGGAGGTAAGTATGACATGTTTGTCATTTAAAAAAAAAAAAATATTTGAATGTAAAAATGTAATAATGTAGAAATGTTCTCATCAGTTTAGACCGATATATATTCTTTTAAATATTTTCACAATAGGCGTATATTGATTTGTTTGCGCAAAACGTATCGCGTCTACAAACTGCAAGATAGATTTAGGGACTTTTAATGATTTTTTAATTGTTTTTACTGGTAATGGCGGCGATCTGCAATTTTTAGTGTGACTGCGACATTGCGGCAGACAAATCTGACCCCAAGTGACACCTTTTGGGGACCAATAACATTGAACGTTAAAATGACAATGGCAGGGAAGGGGTGAACACTAGGGGGAGATCAAGGGGTTAAATCTGTTCCCTCAGCATGTTCTAACTGTAGGGGAGATGGGCTACCAGGGACATGACACAGATCACTGTTCCCGATCACTGGGAACAGTAGATATCTGTCATGCCTCCTGTCAGAATGGGGACCCACCTTGCTTACAAAGGTAGATCCCCATTCTGTCCCCATTCTGTCTCTGTATACTGCGATCGCAGGTCACTGGTGGACACCGAGTCCGCCGACCCACGAGTATGCTCCCACCCGACCCACGGGCAAGCTCCTGCCCGCTATAGCGCCTGTGCGAGCCGCCGTACAGCTACAGCGACTTGCACAGGAGAGCCGACCTGCTACCGTATAACGATGGTGGCTGGTCGGCAAACGGTTAAGCTTTGTAAAAAAATAATAATAATTGGAAGCTGATTAGTTTCTCTGCAGATCTGCACCAGATCTAGTTTTAGGAAATTAACCCCTATGCATCCATGCACACATAGGCTATTGCAGGCGTATTAGAAGAGGAGCTCAGTGTGCCTTACAGTACATCCCGGACAAAAAACAAAATAAACTTGTGCATGTGCTCCAGACAGGACGTATACCAACGCAGTATATTATGTTTTGTTGCCATTTTACATACAAATAACGCTTGATAGGGTCCCTTCATTAACTTATGCAAACAATAGTATGATATTTGCTCTGCCACAATACACAGGAACTGGAGCATGAATAGGGTTCATCCACCATAAAGTATATTCAAATATTAGATCAATCCAATAAGAAAATAATTTAATATATGTGGGGTTTGAATATGGTAAAGTGGCCGCTCACATTGAAAACACAACTAGAATTTTGTTTGTAATTTGCCTGTAAATATTTTACACGTAGGATGCATTTGGATAAGTACCTCCTGGTCGTGTCCGCTGTCGTCATTTGTGTGTCTTCTTCACGCTTCCTTGACCAAGAATGGAATGTCTGGAAAGTCAAATATGGTACAGTATATAAAATATATATAAACTTGTTTAATACAAATTCCAGCTTAAAGGGGTTGTAAAGGTTTGTTTTTAATTTTCTGTTCCTTTAAGCTAGTGCATTGTTGGTTCACTTACTGTTTCCTTCGATTTCCCTTCTAAATGTTTTTTTTTCCTTTGTCTGAATTTCTCACTTCCTTTTCCTCCTCAGTAAGCTGTTCAGTAAGCTGTCCTGGCTGACTATCCACTGGTTAATGGTGGAAAGCTTACTGAGGAGAAACCGGAAGTGAGAAATTCAGACAAAGGAAAAAAAACATTAGAAGGGAAACTGAAGGAAAAGGTAAGTGAACCAACAATGCACTAGCTTAAAGGAACCTATTTAGAAAATAAAAAACAAAGCTTTACAATCCCTTTAAGTTGGAATAGTGCTTGTTTTAGATCTAGAATGAATGTACTGAACAGGCTTATTGTGAACAACACTATTTACTAAGTGCAGACAGCTTAACCACTTGACCTCTGTAAGATTTACCCCCTTCATGACCAGGCCATTGTTTGCAATACCACACTGAGTTGATTGTTTATTTGTGTGACACTGTACCCAAATAAAATGTATGTCCTTTTCTTCCCACAAATAGAGCTTTTTTGTTGGTATTTGATCACCTCTGCGTTTTTTTTGAGCTACAAACAATTTTGAAAAAAAAAATAATATATGTTTTACTATCCGCTATAAAACATATCCAATACAAAAATGTGGCGATCAGCGAATTATAGCGGGACTGCGGTATTGCGGCATACAAATCAGACATCAACTGACACTTTTGACACTTTTCGGGGACCAGTGATGTTATTATTGATCAGTGCTAAAAAAGATACACTGTCATGCCCCGAACCCACGATCGGAAATTCCCACAGCAAAAGTCCGATGTGAGCTTTTGAATGGAAATTCCAACCGTGTGTAGGCTCCATCTGACTTTTGCTGTCAGAATTCCCGCCAACAAAAGACTGAGAGCTGGTTCTCAAATTTTCCAACTGAAAAAAATCCTATCGGAAAAGCCGATCGTCTCTAGCAATTCCGACGCATGCTTGGAAACAATTTGACGCATGCTCAGAAGCATTGACATTTTTGGGGGATTTTAAGATATCTTAAAGTTGGTTATTGTATAAATAGCCAATAAAAATAACGAATTAATCTCTTCAGACAGTAAAGCCGTGTTTACACGATCGGTTTGTCCAATGAAAACAGACCGATGGACGGTTTTCATCGGACAAACCGATCGTGTGTGGGCCCCATCTGTGTTTTTTCCATTGGTGTTAAAAAATAGAACATGTTTTAAATTTTTCCTATGGATAAAAAAACGATAGAAAAATCTGATCGTCTGTGTGGAACGCCATCGGAGAAAAATCCACGCATGCTCAGAATCAAGTCGACGCATGCTCGGAATCATTGAACTTCATTTTTTTCGGCTCGTTGTAGTGTTTTACGTCACTGCGTTCGGAATTTAGTCTGATAGTGTGTATGCAACTCCTAAACCGATTAGTGCTGTTTAATTGCCTTCTTTTAGGAAAGAACTATCCCACTACATATGATGAGACATTTCGGAGGAAGGCCTGGGAGGCAACATGGCATAAGGTGCAGAACCACAATCAAAAATATGATCAAGGCCTGGCAAAATACAGCATGGAGATGAATCATTTTGCAGATATGGTAAGTATAAACTTCTACTGTATCTTCACAAAACATAAATGTAAGAAATAAGGCAACATTTACATCTTGTGTAAAAGAAAGAACAACACAGGCCTAGACAGATAAGGGCCTGGAATGGCAGAATATTTGTGGGTTGGCCATTCATCTTAAAGTGTATCTAAACCCAAAACTAGAAACATACTATTTTGAAGATTATTACTACTTTTTTTCTTTTTTTCTTCTTTAGCTTTATTTTTATCTGACAATCCTGCAATTAACATACTTCCTGTCCCTGCATAGCTACATCATATTTCCACTGTATCTATGGTGGGAGCCATGGTTGTCACCCAGAGGGTCGTTTCTTCACAGCGCATGCGCCCATTACATCATTGGCACACTACAAGGTAAATATCTCCTAAATGGCGCATGTTTAGGAGATATGTACAGTACCTATAGGTAAGCTTTATTATAGGCTTACCTATAGGTAGAAGTTGCACAGAGAGGTTTACAACCACTTTAAGGTGAAAAACCTTAAAGTGATTGTAAAGTTTTTTTTTCTTATAATAAACATGTCATACTTACCTGCTCTGTGCAAGGGTTGCCCTGATCCTCCTTTTCCGGGGTCCCCTGGTCGAGCTCCTGGCTCGTCCTCTTTATCGAGTGCCCCCCACAGAGAGCCACATTCCATGGAGGTACTCATGGGGAAGCGCTCCTGAGTCCTGCTGCTGCGTCCATTGACACAGAGAGCATGACTCGGCCACACCCCCGGTTCCTGTGTCACTGGATTTTATTGACAGCAGTGGGAGCCAATGGCTCAATCTGTCCAATGAGGACCTGAGACAGCGGCTGGAGCTGTTGGTCTTGTTCTTGTCACTGGAACTTCCTGTTTTGACTATGGGACAGGAAGGGAAGGTAAATCTCCCCAATGGGACACAGATGGAAAAAAAGAAACTGTCAGGGGGTAGGTCCCTGGCTTGCTCAATCCAAAAAAGAAAACAGTATAGCTTATTTCGTACATTATTGGGAACCCTAAAAGCCCCGCAGTGATAAGCAATTGGTTTCTGTCTAAATGAGCCCTAGTCTATGAATGCGAGTCCGGGACCATAGAGTGTAAGCTCCTTAAAGCGTTTGTGAAGGAAAACATGTCATACTTACCTCCACAGTTTGTTTTGCACAGAGTGCCCCCGATCCACGCCTTCTGGGTTTCCCTCGGCGGTTGTCTCTGGTCCTCCCTGCATTTGCAGTAATGCGAGAGCTCGCATGGTGGTAAGTAATTGCGGGCGCGCACCCGTGATACAGCGAGCAGCCAGAGCCGCTCACTGTATCACTAGGCCTCGCCCCTCGGCGTGCCGCGTCACTGGATGTGATTGACAGCAGCGCCAGGCAATGGCTGCGCTGCTCTCAATCTATCCGCTTTAGCCAATCAGCGGCCAGGCTGAGCGGTGAAGAGGATATCGGGACCGCACGGGACTTTCGAGGGGTCAGGTAAGTATAACGGGTGCTCGGAGGGGCGGCAGCATTCAACGTTTTTTCACCTTAATGCATAGATTGCATTAAGGTGAAAAAAAAAAATCTTTACAACTCCTTTAAGGACAGGGACTGATGTGAATGTACAATAGATATGTAAAGAGCTGAGTAAATTGTTGGTGCTATATAAATACCTGTAATAAATAAATAAAACCCAAAAGCAAATGTGCAGATGATCAATTCTTAGATGTGATGGCTGCATAGATTTTCTTTTTTTAGGCTTTCTTTCCTTTCATTTCATCTGGTGATCTGGCCAATAAGTATGCTGTTTTTCAGCAAAGCTCTGGGGGTAACAATTAAAGATTTGAGACAAACCATTTATTACTGACAGGAGTTTTTAGTCCTTACAATGATCAGCTTTTACTTATTTATGAAAAACCTTATTAATGTAAAAGAGAAAAAAATCTGTTGCTGTAACTGCTTGTCTAAATGCAGTGTTAGCCAGCGTTTGGCTTCAATTTGTTAGTGTTTCTAAATCTGCTAGTCCATCTAACACTTCCCTCCCCCAGATTGACAATGCTGCTGTCCAAAGGTGCCCCCCTGTGCTACTTCATCCAGAGTGGGGGCATTCTAATACAGGAGGGGTGTTACTGGCCTGATTACTAGATGAAAATAAAAAATAAAAGAAAACAAATGCAGTCACCATATCTAATGATTGTGAGCTGCAATATAAGACATTTTGGCTTTTGGGTTTAATACTGCTTTAAACACCAGTTGTAGGATCTAAAAAAAATCGATTGTTTCTCTTTAGACAACAGAGGAGCGCAGCACCCGAAGCTGTATTTCTAATAAAAAGCAAAGCACCTTGAGATCAGACATCCCTTTGAAGGCTTATTCAGAAAACATGGAACTTCCATCATCAGTTGACTGGCGGGAATCGGGATGTGTTACCCGTGTTAAAGATCAGGGTTTGTGTGGATCCTGCTGGGCATTTGCAACGGTAATTAAATAATTTCCTATTCTAGTTTACAGCAACCCATTGAAGCGATACACATGTACAGTCTGTGCTCACAATCGGCTTGTGGTATTTCATCACGGTTATTGTTTGGGGGTTTTAATTAAGATGTGCAAAGAGAGATCACACAAACACTTATGTATAACATTTAATTAAGTAATGATACAGAATAAAAAATATTCAAAAATTAGGAAATGTAACAAGAATACTTAATTATTGATGCCTTTTTGCTAAGGAGTCCTGTCAGCCAGAGGTGGCTCTAGGCTTTGTGAGGCCTTACGCAAAACTTGACATGGGGCCCCACTCACACCCAGGATGGGGGCAAAATAATTCAAGGACAAGAGCCTCTTTCCTATAACCCTGGCTGGTGGTTGTTAAAGAGCAGGATCTGGGGGCCACCTGATGTCACCTGGTGAACCCGCCCCCTTGTGACGCCATTGACTGAGGGCATGCTAGGTCATCGACGTCACAAGGGGTGGTGTCACTGATATTCACTGGTTGTTGGGGACGCTGGCGGCCCCGCTCCTGAGTCAGGGCTCTTAACGCTGCCTGAGTACAGCAGCGTTAAGGTCCCCTGTTCCTCAGAACTGGGGTAATGTATTGGGTAAGTTAGGCGGCCGCGAGGCCCCTCTGATGCAAGGCCTTAGACGACCGCCTAAGGTAGAGCATTAGGTCATCTAATGGCTCGTACACACGATCGGAATTTACGATGAAAAAAATTCAGACAAACTTTTTCCATTGGAACCGTGTGTATGTCCATCAGAGTTTTTTCATTGGATATTCTGAGGAATTCCATCAGAGTTTACATAGAGAATGGAAATTCCAATGTGAGTTTGGTCAGGCAAAAGCAAAAGCCAAATCGTGTGTACGGGGCATAAGGCTTAGAATTTATTTTTAGACATTATGAGCCAATAATTCAAAGGAAATATACATTTCCCCCACCGATTGGCCAATCAATGGCAACCACTGCGAATGGCAAGTAGTGATAGATGCTATAAAGCTATCTGCTCCCTTTTCAGCCTTTCCATTACTTTACCCCATCATTGACTTCCTTTTCAGCTCTGAGATGCTATAAAACGAAATGAGCTGCAAAGGAAGTCAGTATTAAAAGAATGCAAAAGCGTGAAAAGTGTTGAGCTCAACTGTTAAAGAATGCTTTATGATAAGGATTATTTGTGGTGATCACATAATATTTTGTTGTTTGGTATTTTATTTTTTAAAGTGGTTGTAAAGGCACAAGTTTTTTTTTACCTTCACGCATTGTATGCATGAAGGTAAAAAACCTTATGTGTGCTATACCCCCCAGGCCCTTAATACTTACCTGAGCCCCCTCTCGATCCAGCAATGTCCATGAGAGCTTTGGCACCCGGCAGGGATATATGGACTATTGTACATTCAAGTATTGGTTTTGAACATGTTCCTGAGCAAAGGAGTCTTGGAGGTGCACCATTGTATGTTCTTATATGCATTATACCTTATGGTTGTGATGTTTTCAATGGCTTTGTAATAACAATTATGACTTTTTACAGGCAAAAGTTTTTAGATCTAGATTTTACAATTAGTTATCTTGTCTAGTACCATTAAAGTCCCAAGTTCTATATTTCCCTCTTGTAATATGTTTACAAGGATGTAGAAATGAAGCTGGAAATCAGTGATAGAGTCCCCCGTATCATTAGTTTTTGATAAACATTTGTGTCATCATAGTAATGTAATGTCATATGTCATGATAATAAATAATGCCTATAGTATATATGAAACCTATGATCTGTGTATTATTTTATTCTGCCTTTGCACTTTTGATAAATTTCAACTTTCTAAAGTAACAGTTTCAAAAGAAACCGTTATTCTCGATTGTTATTATTTTCTATTGTGTGGTTATAGGTGGGTATGCTTGAGACCCAAAACTGTCTTAAATCAAAGCACCTTGTTGAACTAAGTGAGCAGCAGTTGGTGGATTGTGACAAATCAAACGAAGGTTGCTGTGGAGGACTTCCAGCAAAGGCCTTGGATTATGTTGTACATCATGGTGTCATGAGGGCTAAAGACTATGAATATAATGAAAAGGTAGGAGCCTTTAATATAACTGTTTTTGCCCCAAAGTTTTGCTTTGTATGACTAAACACTTCATAAGCATATTGTATTTTAGATTAAACATATTTTTATTAAAAATATTAAAGGGGAGTTCCACCCACAATTTCACTTTTTAAATATAAATACCCCTGTAATACACAAGCTTAATGTATTCTAGTAAAGTTAGTCTGTAAACTAAGGTCCGTTTTGTTAGGTTGTTACAGCATTTATAATCTAGAAATAGACTGTGGCCATCTTAAGTGTGGGCATCATGAAGCCAGACTGTATGACTTCCTGGATTTCAGCTTTGCATATCTCGCACATGCTCAGTGCTGCACAAGCAATGTAATAGGTTTCAGTCAGGTTTGCAAGGACTACTGGGAAACATGATGCCTATCCCAGAAATCCTTGCAAATAGCCTTGTGACTTAATAGCCTAGGCTAATAAGGAGGAGGAAGTAATGAAGGACTACAAAATAAAGGTATTTACAAGCAACAAAATAAATAAAAATTGTCCATTCTGAACACTATGAGATTAGGGCATGCAGCACAGACAAACATAAAAAAAATGGGTGGAACTCCACTTTAAATATTTTAATACAAGGACAGGAAATACAAGTTGAAAATGGTGAACAAAAACATGTCATGGGTGAAACCCCCTAACAGAAAAGAGTGACATACTATTTGCATTAAAAAAAAAAACAGATTGAGCAACATGTGTTGAGTAGAACAGGTTGCCAACTACACTGTGTACATGACAATCAGTTTAAGCCAATAGTGGCAGCAAATATCACATGGAGAAAATGGGGAACAATAAAGAAAAAAGGGGAGAAAGGGTGAGAGAGAAAAGGAATAACTAATGAATCAAAATAGCTAGAAGAAATAAGGCCAATCACTATGAGATTAAGGCTTGAAAAGCATCTGAATCATGGTAGGCCCTCTAACACATCCAGGAGGTGCAGGCTTTTTTGGGACTTCCACAACTAGTGTCTCCATGACCATAATCTCATTAAGTATCTGGGTCCATTCCCATAAAGTGGGGGGAGAGTTAGATTTCCAGTGTCGGGAGATAGCGGTGTGATAGCGGTGTGAGCTGCCAGTGGGCTGTGCCACAGAATGCTTTTTTTGACCTTTAAGATGGAACCTGGAATCATCAACAGCAAAGCCGCTGCCGGGGATGCCTGTATATTAGAAATAAACATTGAATTGTAGGAGGTGAAGACCTTTTGCCAGAAGGGAGAGATTAGGGATAACCCCACCAGATAGGTAATGATGAAACAACCTTCTCCCCATAGGCGTGCACACAGGGTGTGCCAGGTGTGCCCAGGCACACCCTTATCACTGTGTGCAGCACAGATTCCCCCTAATGCCCTGGTTCCCCGTTCCTTCCCCCCGCAGTGCTTCCAGCTTTCCTAGTCTCCTCTCATTCCAACTGTTGCTGCAGGGGTGTTTTAGGATGAGTGGGTGAAGGGGCTGGTAAATATGTAACTTTCCCTTTCATCGTGAGTGATTGGTGCTATGTGTTTGATCTTTGGGGTGCACACCCTAATGCAATAGGCTGCGCACACCTATGCTTCTCCAAACTCTCTATGGGAGAGGAACGGTACATCCAATGGAGATCCTCTCAGGTCTGGCACCATAGGGACAATATCTTGTACCTGCTCTTTTAAAAATAGGAGGACATAGGCAGACTTTATTTTAAATCTCATACCTATTTATGGTGGGTTTTAGGCATAGCTTTTCGAAGGAAATTAAGGATGAAGGTCAGTAGACCAGGAAATTACACTCTTTAGAAAAAACGTTGGCGTATGCCATATTTTTCATGGCAGACCTTTAAGTGAGTTCTACTGGGTTGACCTCTGGGTTAAATTTCAGTACCATTAGCGGTAACTCAGAGCCACATTTGGGCTTGCATTGCAGGATCCTGGTGCAGGGTACTTTCCTTGTCCCCAGGATCCTGCAATGTCCCCCCGCTGTGTCTGTGGGCTGTCACCTTCACCCAGTGCTCTGTGTGCCAGGCTCCATTCCCTGCGAGCGGAGCAATGCATGGGGGCGGAGCCTGGCGGCAAATGAAGAAAAATTACTAAATTCAGAACACATACAGTACACTGTAATCTTACAGATTACATTACTGTATCCAATTATTTCAAATCCCTTCTGTCCCTAGTGCTTTGTCCAGTGCCCTGCATGCACTTTTATATTATATATACTGTTCTTTGTGTCTGGAAACTTGAGATTGTCCATGGCAACCAAAAAGTGTCCCTTAATGTCAAAAGTGGTTTTAGACCAGCTAGAAAACAGCGATAGTAAATTTTAATCACTTGCAAAATTACAGGCCTACAATATAAAATGCCATATTTCTATTCTTCGGACATAATCATACCTCCAGGGTGGATAAAACACATACACAGTCTTTGTTGAACAAACAGGCTTCATTAGGTTGGTAGTTCTGGTTATTATTTGAAGCACCTCAAGAATTACATATGCAAAGGATTTCTGTGTAAAAATTGGCCTTAAACATCAGTCCTTTTTTCATTTGGTAGAAGTTATTTGCTTATACCTCTAAGGTAATAATATGTCTCTTGATAAGTACCACATTCTGTGAAACCAAACCAAACCAGGAAGTCAGCAGTAAGAAATTGGCTATGCTCTGCAAAACATAAGCCTCGTACATACGATCAGTCCATCCAATGAGAACGGTCCGAGGGACCGTTTTCATCGGTTAACCGATGAAGCTGACTGATGGTCTGATGTGCCCACACACCATCGGTTAACCTCCCTGGCGGTATGATTCTGTCTGGAATTACGTACCAAAAGCGGTACAATTATTTGCATGGAAATTTGGCGTTTTATACTGTAGGCCTGCAATTCTTAGGAATAACTCGCTTAAATCTGTCCAAACAAGACATAATTTTTTATATAATAAATAACTATAAATAAATATAACAAATGATAATGTAATTATAATAAAAAATATTTAATAATGTAATCAACTCAAAAACACTGAAATTTGCTCAGTTGCAGAATTGTCGCTGTCATTATTTTTTTTTTTTATGATGAATTTCCCCACAAATCGCTATCGCTCAATTCTGCAAGTGATTATAATTTATTATCGCTGTTTTCTAGCTGGTCTAAAACCACTTTTGACATAAAGGGACACTTTTGGTTGCTATGGGCAATCTACAGTTTGCAGGGAGAAAGAACACTTTTTATTATGTAAAAGAACATGTAGGGCACTGGGCAGACCACTAGGGACAAGGGGGGGTGTGTATTTTTTACATACAGTACTGTAATCTATAAGATTACAGTATTCTGTATGTAATGTGTTTGTTTACGTTTTTGAATTTGGCGCCGTTCTCTGCTCCCGTGCGTCGTAACGTCGCAGGGAATGGAGATCGACGGCACACAGGGACACTCTGTGAATCGAGCGAGCACACGCTCGCTCACACAGCGTGGATGCATCGCTGGATCCAGGAACAAGGTAAGCCAGCGTGCGCTGCAGGCTCTGCATAGCTACCCTGAGCGTGACTCGGGGATACCGTTCTTAGCACAAAAAAAACACCCCGAGTCACGCTCGGGGATACCACCAGGCAGGTTAAATAACCGATCGTGTCAGAACGCGGTGACGTAAAACACATCGACGTGCTGAAAAAAATGAAGTTCAATGCTTCCAAGCATGCGTCGACTTGATTCTAAACATGTGTGGATTTTTAACCGATGGTCGTGCGTACTAACGATTGGTTTTGACCTATCGGTTAGGTGTCCTTCGGTTAAGTTTTAAAGCAAGTTGTCTTTTTTTTAACCGAAATGAAACGATGGGGCCTACACACGATCGGTTTTGACCAATGAAAACGGTCCATCAGACCGCTGTCCTCAGGTTAACCTATCATGTGTACGCGGCCTAAGGTTGTCTTTAGGCCGGGTTTACACCATTGCAAAATTGGATGCGTTATAGCTGCATACAATTTGCAATAGCAGGAGATTTTGACTGGCTCTCTATGGAGCCAGTTCACATATCTCCGCATCAGGTCCGGTGCGTTTTGCAGAAAAACGATGTGCGTCTTTTGGTCCATTTCAGCTGTGAATTCAGCCCAAAATTTGTGCTGAAATCGGCCTTGAAACGGTGAACCAGCACGCACCGGACCCCTGCTGTGAGCTGCATGTGGCTCATATGTGAACCGAGCCTCAACCCACCTGTGTTGCAGAAAAAAATTATTTAATTGAAGAAGTCGATGTGGAAATTATACAGAGAGGGCAGAGTGGAAATAAAAAAGTACTTTGGTGAAAAACTTTACAAAAGTGCATAGTGAGATAGTGAAGTAGGATTGCATTCGAAGGTTGAGAAAGTCTTTTCTTTTCTTCCAATAAATGTTTGGAATGAGATTACAAAATGTAATTTTTGACTTTGTTTTCCCGTATTTTCCATGTCATCTAATTCAGCAATCCGTCTGCATGTTAAAAAATGACAATGCAATGCAATTTAATGTGAGCAAATTCTATACTCTGCTTGAAGAAAAAAACATGGCATCATCATTGGCATTAGATGGACCTATCTCAGTTGGAATTGATGCAAGTGAAGATTTTATGCTATACAAAACCGGTAAGCTGCAACTGGCAAAAATAATGAGTACACTATAGAACATACAGTAATATTTAACCAATTAAGGACCAAGCCTCTTTCTGAGATGTGTTGTTTACAAGTTAAAAACTGTTTTTTTTGCTAGAAAATGACTTAGAACCCCCAAACATTATAAAAAAAAATTCTAATGCCGCGTACACACGATCATTTTTCGGCATTAAAAAAATGTCCAAAAAACAAAGTTTTCCCAACTTCATCATTAAAAACGACATTGCCCACACACCATTGTTTTTAAAAAATGATGAGCAAAGCGCGGTGACGTACAACACGTAAGACGGCACTCTAAAGGGGAAGTTCTATTCGCCTTTGGGCTGCTTTAGCTGATTCCGTGTTAGTAAAAGACGATTCGCGCTTTTCTGTCTGTTACAGCGTGATGAATGTGCTTACTCCAATATGAATGGCAATTTAACCAGAACGAGCGCTCCCGTCTCATAACTTGCTTCTGAGCATGCGTGGGTTTAAAACATTGTTTTAGCCCACACACGATCATTTTTTACAACCCGAAAAACGACATCATTTAAAACAACTTTAAAAAATGCAGCATGTTCGAATTTTTTTTTGTTGTTTTTCAGAACATGAAAAACGATGTGAAGCCCACACACGATCATTTTAAATGACGTTTTTAAAAACGATGTTTTTTAATGCCGAAAAACGATCGTGTGTACGCGGCATTACACCCTAGAGAATAAAATGGCAGTCGTTGCAATACTTTCTGTCACATCGTATTTGTGCAGCGGTCTTACAAGCACACTTTTGGAAAAAATTTACTTTTTTTAATACAAAAATACACTTTTTTTAAATAAAAAAATAAGACAACGGTAAAGTTAGCCCAATTTTTTTTTTAGATTGTGAAAGATAATGTTACCCCAAGTAAATTGATACCCAACATGTTACGCTTCAAAATTGCGCCCGCTCATGGAATGGCGGCAAACTTTTAGGCTTCATGTACACGGAACGTTGTTCAACCTCTCCTGAACGATTTAACTAGACAGCTAGAAAGCAGTGTCTAAAAACAGCTGTTTAGACACGTATACATGCTGCGTTTAGCCGCGTGTAGCCATGTTTGCATCTAGACGCATTAAAAATAAATTGTATTGATTTTTTTAATTACCAAAAACGCCTATAAACGAAACAAGGCTAAACGCGGGTTACCGCATTTAGAGGCGTTTGGCATCTCAAATGTCGGAAACTTTGACTAAACAATTTTTTTTACCTTAAAAAAAAGCCTATAACCATAACTGCCTAAAAACAACAGTAAACAAACCTGTGTACATGTACACATACTGGCCCAGATTCAGATACAATTAGATTTGCGTAGAGTATCAGAAATACACTACGCCGCCGTATTTTACCTGGCTCTACGTGGAATCCCGGTAGATTTTGTCCAGTAAACGACGGCGGCGTAGTGTATTTCTCCCGGCGCAAGCCATCTACGCGAGTAGGGGGCGTGAAGCATTTAAAATAGGCGCGTTCCCGCGGCGATCGAACTGCGCATGCTTCGTTCAGAAATTTCCCGCCGTGCATTGCGCGAAATCACGTCGTTACGTCATTTTTTCTTGAGTAGCGTCGTTTACGGACATTCCTATTCCCGAACGAGTTACGTAAAAAAAAAAAAAAAAAATTTAAATTCGACGCGGGAACGACGGCCATACTTAACATGGGCTACGCACCGTTAGACCAGCAAAAAGCTGGTCTAACAGTACGTAGAAAAAAATAGACGTAAGCCATTGCGAAGACCGCTCATATCTTCGTGGATCGCCGTAAAAACACATTTGCATATCCCGACGCATGAAAACGACGCGGACTCCTACCAGCGGCCGCAAAAATATCGCAGCGTAGATCCGAAGGCTTACGAAGACGTAAGCCTCTCAGATCGAAGCCCGAAGCCGGCGTATCATGGTTTGAGGATTCAAACTAGTGATACGGTGCGCGAAATTTGAAATTACTCCTGTCTAACACCAGTTAGACAGGCGTAATTGCTCTGTGAATCTGGGCCACTGTATTTATTGGCGTATAACACTCACTTTTTTACCCTGAAAATAGAGGGTGAACTGTGCCTGTGTGTTATATGCAGGGGTCTGTGGAAAGTTTTTTTCCCTGAAACTTTCCTCCTAAAGTTAGGGTGCGTGTTTTACGCCTATGCATGTTATACGCCGATTAGCTAATTACTCTTTTCTGTCTGTTACAGCATGATGAATGTGCTTACTCCATTATGAATGGTAGTTTAACCAGAACGAGCGCTTCTGGGCATGCGCGGGTTTAAAACGTTGTTTTAGCCCACGTGCGATTTTTTACAACCCGAAAAACGACATCATTTAAAACAACGCAGCATGTTCGAATTTTTTTTTTGTCGTTTTTCAGAACATGAAAAACGATGTGAAGCCCACACACGATCATTTTAAATTACGTTTTTAAAAACTATGTTTTTTAATAGGTGGAAAAACTATCGTGTGTACGCGGCATTACACCCTAGAGAATAAAATGGCAGTCGTTGCAATACTTTCTGTCACATCGTATTTGTGCAGCGGTCTTACAAGCACACTTTTTTTGGAAAAAATTTTCTTTTTTTAATACAAAAATACACTTTTTTTAAATAAAAAAATAAGACAACCGTAAAGTTAGCCCAATTTTTTTTATATTGTGAAAGACAATGTTACCCCAAGTAAATTGATACCCAACATGTTACGCTTCAAAATTGCGCCCGCTCATGGAATGGCGGCAAACTTTTAGGCTTCATGTACACGGAACGTTGTTCAACCTCTCCTGAACGATTTAACTAGACAGCTAGAAAGCAGTGTCTAAAAACAGCTGTTTAGACACGTATACATGCTGCGTTTAGCCGCGTGTAGCCATGTTTGCATCTAGACGCATTAAAAAAAAATTGTATTTATTTTTGAAATTACCAAAAAAGCCTATAAACGAAACAAGGCTAAACGCGGGTTACCGCATTTAGAGGCGTTTGGCATCTCAAATGTCGGAAACTTTGGCTAAACAGTTTTTTTTACCTTAAAAAAAAGCCTATAACCGCCTATAACCATAACTGCCTAAAAACAACAGAAAACAAACCTGTGTACATGTACACATACTGTATTTATTGGCGTATAACACTCACTTTTTACCCTAAAAAAATAGAGGGTAAACTGTGCCTGCGTGTTATATGCAGGGGTCTGTGGAAAGTTTTTTTCCTGAAACTTTCCTCCTAAAGTTAGGGTGCGTGTTATACGCCTATGCATGTTATACGCCGATAAATACGGTAGATAACATTGAAAAATTCTAAAGGTTGCATGTTTTGAGTTACAGAGGAGGTCTAGTGCTAGAATTATTGCTCTTGCTCTACCAATCGTGGCAATACCTCCCATGTGTGGTTTAAACACCGTCTTCAATTTCGGGCGCTGCTCACGTATGCGTTCGCCTCTGCACACGAGCTTGGCGGGACGGGTGCGTTTAAATATTTTTTTTTTTCTTTGCACTGTTTTTTTTTTTTAAATGCCACTTTTATTCCTATTACAAGGAATGTTAACATCCCTTGTAATAGAAAAAGGCATGACAGGACCTCTTAAATACGAGATCTGGAGTAAAAAGGCATCAGATCTCTTTACACTAAAATGCAATAGAAATAAAAAATAAATTGTCATTTGAAAAAATGCAAAAAAAAAATGATCATCTAACCACTTCAGCCCAGGACCATTTGGCTGGCCAAAGACCAGAGCACCTTTTGCGATGCGGCACTGCGTTGCTTTAACTGACATTTTTGCGTTTTTGCGATGTGACTCCCAAACAAAATTGATGTCCTTTTTTCCCACAAATAGAGCTTTCTTTTGGTGGTATTTGATCACCTCTGCGGTTTTTATTTTTTTGCGCTATAAACAAAAATAGAGCGACAATTTTGAAAAAATACTTTTTCCTATAATAAATATCCCCCAATAAAATCTATAAAAAAAAAACGTTTTTTTCCCCCCACAGTTTAGGCCTATATGTATTCTTCTACATATTTTTGGCACAGAAAAAATCGCAACAAGCGAGCCGTTTTATGGAATTTTTATTATACTCTTTTTTTACATGACTGCGACATTGTGGCAGACACATCGGACACTTTTGGCACTATTTTGGGACCATTCACATTTATACAGCGATTAGTGCTATAAAAATGCGTACTGTATAAATGTGACTGTCAGTGAAGGGGTTAACCACTAGGGGGGCAAGGAAGGGGTTAAGTGTGTCCTAGGGAGTGATTCTAACTGTTAGGGGACGTGGCTATGAGTGACATGTCCCAATGAGAGAGAGCAGACGATCAGTGACAGTGTCACTAGGCAGAATGGGGAGATGCTTGTTTATACTTGCCTCTCCCCGCTCTGCAGCTCTGTGAACCGAGCGCGGGACACCGGCAGACATCAAGTCGCCTCTATTCTCTTTTATACTCAGTTGTAACATGACACTGCTTGTATATCAAGACATTCAAAAATTTTGCTTGTCTTGCAAAACGCCAAGTTACTTTCAAACCAAGGGTTTACTGTAGACTGAAATCACAGATTTTTCTCTTAATCTACATTTATATCAGGTATCTTTACTGGAGACTGTAGTGACAAGCCAACTCATGCAGTTATCATAGTAGGATATGGCACAGAATATGATGAAAAGACGGGTCAGGAACTGGACTACTGGATAATAAAAAACAGGTATGTTTCTTAACCTAAATGTTCCTGATGACCAGATTTTTAAATGTAATGATGTCTAGAACACTAGGCATGTAAATGCCATAAGGATCTGACTATTTTTAACCAAAAATATTCTGTAATTTTTTTCTATACAGCTGATATTTTATTTGTGTGTTGCTGTTACAATATGTTAAAAATTATATTCTACGTATGAATACGTTATGAACATGAGTATATTCCCTTTTACTTAAAGAGTAGGGATGGGTCGAACACCTCCCCATTCGATTCACACCAGAACCTGCGAACAGACCAAAAGTTTGTGTGAACTTTAGAACCCCATTAAAGTCTATGGGACTCAAACGTTTGAAATCTAAAGTGCTAAAGACTAATATGCAAGTTATTGTCCTAAAAAGTGTTTGGGGACCTGGGTCCTGCCCCAGGGGACAGGTATCAATGCAAAAAAAGTTTTTTAATAATCCTTAAAGTGAAACAATAAAAGTGAAATATTCCTTTAAATTTCGTATCTAGGGGGGGTGTATAGTATGCTTGTAAACCAGCGCTTGTTTTCCATGCTTAGAACTGTCCCTACACAAAATGTAATTTCTGAAGGAAAAAAAGTCATTTAAAATCACTCGCTATAATGAATTGTCGGCTCCTGGCAATTCAGAGAGAATTCATTCATAAAAAATAATAAAAGGCGTGGGGGTCCCCCCAAATTCAATTACCAGGCCCTGCAGGTCTTGTATGGATATTAAGGGGAACCCCGCGTCTAATTAAAAAAAAAGGATGTGGGGTTCCCCCCAAATTTCCATTCCAGACCCTTCAGTTCTGGTGTGGATTTTAAGGGGAACTCCACCCCAATTAAAAAAAAATTGCGTGGAGTTCCCCCCAAATCCACACCAGACCCCTTATCCGAGCACGCAACCTGGCCGGCCACAGGAAAAGAGGGGGGACGAGAGAGCACCCCCCCTCCTGAACCATACCAGGCCACATGCCCTCAACATTGGGAGGATGCTTTGGGGGTCTGTGACCTCTCAAAGCACCATGTCCCCATGTTGATGGGGACAAGGGCCCCATCCCCACAACACTTGCCCGATGGTTGTGGGGGTCTGCGGGCGGGGGGCTTGTCGGAATCTGGAAGACCCCTTTAACAGAGGGGACCTCCAGATCCCGCCTCCCCAATGTGAATTGGTAATGGGGTACATTGTACCTCTACCATTTCACTAAGAAAGTGTAAATAATTGTAAAAAAAAAACACACATACCGTGGAGAAAGTCCTTTATTAAAAAAAAGAATAATCCAGCGGTGGTAATTCACTCTCGTTCTCCGCTCCAACGCTGTCGGTATCCTGCGACAGGTGATCTTCTCCACTGGGGTCCAGCGATGAGAAGATCTCCTCTTTATCCAGGTCTGGACATCGCAGGCGCCTAGGACAGGTAAGTACCCTTATTAAAGGTCAGCAGCTACAGTGTTTGTACAGTGTGGCTGGAACTATAGTCAAAACTTTTTTTTCGGATAGAGTAAAGGAGGAATATTTTTGCCATCTGTGTCCCATTGTAAATATCTCCCTTCACTTCCTGTCCCAGAGCCAAACAGGAAGTGAAAAATAAGGGAATTCCTTGGGGGACCCTCAGGTCACCAGAACGAGTGTCCCCCAGTGTCTGGGGACAACCCAAAATTTGGGATATTCTTTTACTTTCATTTCAATGATAATGGTAAACAGGACAAATACAGAGGGTGAATTTCCTTAACAGGGACAGCAATAAAAAAGTACAAGCGTTTGAATCCCTCACCACTCTATCCAAAAATAAAAAAAATAAGCTTTGCCTTTAATTATATTTTTATGAAGACCCCCACACACATTTACTTCCATTAATTCTGTGACATGTAGTCACTATGCCCTGTGGTTAGGCACTGCTGTGTTTCAGGAGGTAGTATCAGTACAGAAATCACTGTTTGCAGGCAGCAAGGTACCATGGGATATGTAGTTTTTAGAAATTAAATGCAAATAGCACAGGGGAAGATACAAAGCATGCAGGGAATACAGGAAGTTGTGAAAAGAAATGGCAGCAGACAGGCAGCACTTAAAAGGAAATTTTTCAATTAGATTGTCAAAAACTTCTATTGGACTTTATCTCACTGTTGAATCTGGGTCACAGGAGTGCAGAGCTAAGTGGCTCACAGGAGAAGTATGGCCAAAATAACTTTCGGATGGACCCGCTCTTTAAATTTTTAAATTTTTAAATTTTTTGCCAGAACTTACTGTAAAGCTCTCCCAAAAGTATATATTTTCTGAAAGCAGGGACCATGGGGAATAAAATGGTGCACTAGAATAACTTTTAGTGCAAAAAAACAAAAGCAAATATTATACCCATTTGTTGGGTAAAATGTTAAAGATAAGACTGTATTGGGTAAATAGATACCAAACATGTCAAGTCTTAAAATTGCACCCTGGAGCCGCCCAATCGCTTTTACCCAAAATCTTTTGCTGGCTCTTAAAGCCGTTATGAAGTTTACAACTGCAGCAGATGTGAGCTTGATTTAGCCACGTGTCTACCATGGCATTAATAAACATACCAGGGTAGACACGTGGTTAAAGTATAGCTAGATGTATATAGAGTGGAGAGGCATTAGAACACATGTCAGGTCGTAATTGCAGTCTGTGAAGTGTGAACCAGGGCTTAAGCTTGGTTGGCTCCCCTCCTCCTTCCCCTACAACCGGGTCATTCACAAAGAGCAGCACACTTTGTGCATGCGCAGTAGGGAACAGGCTGTGAAGCCGAAAGGTTTTACAGCTGTAGCCTGTATGGCAATGAGCAAAAGTGTAACACTTTCCACAACATAATGAATATGGTAATGATTAGTATTTCTAAAACTGTTACTACTGTTCTCTAGTTTACAATTTTACATTTGTCAGGAACTTAGACCCCTTTTACACTGAGGCGTTTTTCAGGCGGTACAGCACTAAAAATAGCGCTGCTATACCGCCTGAAAAACTCCTTCACTGCCTACTCAATGTGAAAGCCCGAGGGCTTTCACACTGAGGCGATGCGCTGGCGGGAGAGAAAAAAATCTCCTGTCAGCAGCATCTTTGGAGCGGTGAGAGAAGCAGCGTGTATAGCACTCCTTCACCACCCCTTCCCATTAAAACAGTGGGAAACCGCGGTAATACCGCCCACAATGCGCCTCTGCAGAGGCGCATTGCGGGCGTTATTAACCCTTTATCGGGGGTTAATTCCGCACAACTAGCGGCCGATTCCCGTGGCAATCCCGGCTGTATAGCGCAGCTATTTTTAGCAGCGATATACCGCCACCGCGGCTCCCGCTCCAACGTGAAAGGGGCCTAACAAATCACCCACATTAGTACATACTGACCATTTCCTTCCATATGTAACTTTGTTTAGTCTAAGGATACACTTTGCTCTTCTTTTTTCTTTTCTAGCTGGGCCGAAGTTTGGGGAGACAAAGGTTATGCAAAGATGCAGCGTAATGTTAACTTGTGTGGCATCGACACAATGGCGACCTCGGTGGACTTCATCTAGTGGTGGATTAGTGCCCGCCACTAAAGAATTGCCAGACAACTATACCCCCGAGTCTTATATTGCAACTTGAAGGTCCTTTTACAAATACTGGCTTACGTGTTCAGTTTTGTTCATTAAAGTTTTTTTTTTTTAAATGCTTGCAAATTGTATATACAAATAAATAAAATATATGCAGATTCAAGTGTTTGAATGTTGCTCAGTCATTTGCATTGCTTTTTCTGCTAACAACACATGCCAAAATCTTTACTCAATATGATTGTAATTTAAAGGGATTTTCTTTTACAGTTTCAAATAACAGTATATAGAATTGTACAACGCACGTCAGTTCAGTCATGCTAAGTTTCCAATGCATGTGATCATTGATCAATATTATTGTGTAAACACAGATGCATTGTAACAAAGAGCTTCCAGGTTTTATTACCAAAGCTTAATTGAACAAGCTGGGGTTAGCGGCTCATTGGTTTCTATGCAGAAATGAGCCTGATTTTGAACTCTACAGCGATAGTAAATAAACCCTATTGTGTACTTAAAAGTGGGGTATGCCTGTATTGTGTGCTCCCAAATCCCAGGCACGCTTTGAGATTAGTGCACAGTTCAATTTATATTTAGCATACATGGTCAGTAGTATATTGGTACCTTTAAATCATTGGAGCTAAATGTTTTGTAACAAAACGTCCCACTGTCAAGTGTGAATGTGACATTTTTATAGGACCCTACACGGCCTGTGCCACATTGGCTTTAGCTTGTATAAGAGCAGTAGGAACAGAAAGTTTTGACAAAGAATTTGCAGAGCTTTCAGTAAGCTCTGTTGAAGCTCCAGTTTGTAAATGTTGAACACAGATCCCTCTGGGAGTATCGATCACCCTTTTCAGCAAGAAGCTAGCGAGCTTCAGCAGGCTTTAGACACTTCCCGCCCGGTCAATAGACAATTGACATCCGGGAAGTGGTTGTGAAATCCTGACTGGACGTCTATTGACGTCCTGCAGGATTTCATGCCGGCGCACACCCGTGGGGCACACAGCGCGGTGATCGGTGATGCCGGGTGTCAGTCTGACACCCTGCATCTCCGATCTCGGTAAAGAGCCTCTGGCAGAGGCTCTTTACCAAGTGATCACCCTTTTCAAATCACGGCTGATCACAATGTAAACAGGAAGAGCCGTTGACCGGCTCTTCCTCACTCGCAACTGACAGACGCGAGTAGAGGAGAGCCGATCAGTGGCTCTCCTGACAGGGGGGGTTCGCGCTGATTGTTTATCAGCGCAGCCCCCCCTCGGATGCCCACACTGGACCACCAGGGAAGCCCACACTGGACCACCAGGGAAGGGCAGTAAAAAAAGGCAGTAATAAAAAAAAGGCAGTAAAAAAGAATAGATGCCAATCAGTGTCCACAAATGGGCACTGACTGGCAACATGGACCCCTCACCATCCATCAGTGCCACCCCTCGGTGTCCATCAGTGCCACCCCTCAGTGTCCATCAGTGCCACCCCACAGTGTACATCAGTGCCACCCCACAGTGCCCATCCATGCCCAGTGCCCACCTATCAGTGCCTCCCATAATTACCCATCAGTGCCACCCATAAGTGCTGCCAATGAGTGACCATCAGTGTCGCCTATGAGTGCCCAGTGCCGCTTATGAGTGCCCATCAGTGCCGCCTATGAGTCCCCATCAGTGCCGCATACCAGCGCTGCCTATCAGTGCCCATCAGTGCCGCCTATCAGTGTCCAACAGTCCCGCCTCACCGGTGTCCACCAGTGCCACCTCATCTGTGCCCATCAGTGCCAACTCATCGGTGCCCGTAATCGAAGTAGAAAATATACTTATTTATCAAAAAAAAAAAATTTTTTTTTTTCAGTTGTTGCGCATAAAATAAAAATATCAGAGGTGATCAAATACCACAAAAAGAAAGTTAGTTTGTGGGAACAAAATGATAAAAAAAATTGTTTGGTTACAGTGTAGCATGACCGTGCAATTGTCATTTAAAGTGCGACAGCGCTGAAAGCTAAAAATTGGCTTGGGCAGGAAGGTGGTTAAACAAGCGTCAAGAAGTGCTGAAGCTTGCTAGCAGCTTGTTTATTTATTTTTTCTAATTTAATATTTTATTAATTTAAGAGGAAGAAAGGCATACACTTTACCAAGATCAATTATAACATATTATACATGTTTATATGCTAATTTAATAAACATTTTTTTTTTTTTTTTCATCCGAAGCATAAGACCATGCACTCTAAATAAAACAACATCAACTATCTCATTATAGTCCCCCAAATTAATTTCTCACCTATTGTCAAAATATATCTCCGCCCTGGGGGGGTTCTATCTATATATTCCTAAAGTGTCTAGCTCTCTCGTACCTCTATATTTATAGACAAAACAAAAAATAAATATGGGGAACGAGAGGCAGAACCCATCTCCCCCTCCTCTTCTCCCCCTCCAACCCCCTCTCCTGCCTAGCTGCTTCCCCTACTTGCCCCCCACCGGCTTCACACGTGATTCCACCCCCTTTGCTCTACCCATGTATATACCCCACCACTTTAATGAAGCGCCCATCAAATGAAGCCTCACCAGGGTATATCAAATGCAGTCTCACCAGTGCCCATCAAATGCAGCCTACCAGCCCCCATCAATGCACCCTTCCAGCACCCATCAATGCAGCCTACCAGCGCCCATCAATGAATGTTTTCTTGCTTCCATTCATTCGGGAGTCGGGGCACCGACACAGTCCTCTGCCGTCGCTCCACCTGTGACACCATGGGGTTTATTTACTAAAACTGCAGAGTGTAAAATGTGGTGTAGCTGTGCATGGCAGCCAATCAGCTTTTAACTTCAGTTTTGACAATAAAACCTGGAAGTTGATTGGTTTCCATTCCATGCAGAGCTGCTCCAGTTTTTGCACTCTCCGGTTTTGGTAAATCAATCCCTACTGTATGTGCGAATGGAGTGGATATTACAGTGGGGAGATGTCTGTGGATATTACAGTGGGGGAGATGTCTGTGGATATTACAGTGGGGGAGATGTCTGTGGATATTACAGTGGGGGGGATGTCTGTGGATATTACAGTGGGGGGATGTCTGTGGATATTACAGTGGGGGAGATGTCTGTGGATATTACAGTGGGGGATGCCTGTGGATATTACAGTGGGGGAGATGTGGACCATATTACAGTGCGGAGATGTCTGTGGATATTATAGTGGGGAGATGTCTGTGGATATTACAGTGCGGAGATGTCTGTGGATATTACAGTGGGGGAGAGGTCTGTGGATATTACAGTGGGGGAGAGGTCTGTGGATATTACAGTGGGGGAGATGTCTGTGGATATTACAGTGGGGGAGATGTCTGTGGATATTACAGTGGGGGAGAGGTCTGTGGATATTACAGTGGGGGAGAGGTCTGTGGATATTACAGTGGGGGAGAGGTCTGTGGATATTACAGTGGGGGAGATGTCTGTGGATATTACAGTGGGGGAGATGTCTGTGGATATTACAGTGGGGGAGATGTCTGTGGATATTACAGTGGGGGAGAGGTCTGTGGATATTACAGTGGGGGAGATGTCTGTGGATATTACAGTGGGGGAGAGGTCTGTGGATATTACAGTGGGGGAGATGTCTGTGGATATTACAGTGGGGGGAGATGTCTGTGGATATTACAGTGGGGGAGATGTCTGTGGATATTACAGTGGGGGAGATGTCTGTGGATATTACAGTGGGGAGATGTGGACCATATTACAGTGCGGAGATGTCTGTGGATATTACATTGGGGGAGATTCTGTGGATATTACAGTGGGGGAGATGTCTGTGGATATTACAGTGGGGGATGCCTGTGGATATTACAGTGTGGAAGATGTGGACCATATTACAGTGCGGAGATGTCTGTGGATATTACATTGGGGGAGATTCTGTGGATATTACAGTGGGGGGATGCCTGTGGATATTACGGTGGGGGAGATGTCTGTGGATATTACAGTGGGGGAGACTGTCCCAGCCACCGAAAACCGCCGATGGCTCGGTTCTCACTCCTCCCTGAACAGAGCGATGCTGACTGTTAGTCAGCATAGCTTCTACTCATTGGAGCGCTGAGCAGTGGAGGGGCGGGGAGCGGCCGTCTCAGCAGCTCGCTGAGACAACAAAAAATTTGATAGCCCTTTCTAAAATTAAGCGCTCATAGAGTAAGTTGAATCAGGTGAAAATAAATGTACAGAGGGTGGGGCTACAATACACCTCTCTCCTACAACTGGTGCTAATGACAGCTTGAGCTGCTACCTTCTCCTATCAACAGACCGTTAAAACATATTTAACCACAAAATATATCATAAATATAATATACTAGGCAGCGCTCCACAAAATATATTGGTATACCGCAAAGTGCAAGGTACTATATAACATATAAAAGTCCAAAAAAGTCTTTATGAAGAGAATCCAGAAAATAGTCCGTGATCAGAGCAAAGAGGAAAATCTCAACAAATTACAGCGATTCCTATCCCTCTGCCACCAACACCTCCACTCGTGTATTAAACAGCGGGGTATAGAGCTACACCTGTTGAAATAACTCTTACCAGATGGAGCTGCCACATAAGCCTTGAATGATCACAAACACTGGTTCTTGTCTCTAAAGCACTAAGGAAAAAATCTCCTCAAGCAGGTACTCACATGCAGGAGAAAAGGAATAATGGCCAACAGTGTAATTCTGTATGACTATTTATTGTTAAAACACCAATTGCACTTACAATATTACACAAATAGAAAGATATACATCACATATGGTGATTCATCACGTCCAGGGATCCTAGGTTATGTGATGTCGTCACTTAATCGTCAGTCATTCTATCCAAACCAGACGCGTTTCGTCATTCATTCGACATCATCTGTGGGTGTGGATTAACGACCGCCCATGCTTTGTTTATGTACAGCTCCGCTTACAGCTGAATTGCCAAATACGAGACAGGATCACTAGACATCCGCCCTGGTAACCTCTCACTCGTTCTTAGCCCCCTATCGGTGCTTACAAGAACTACATTCTGCAGGTAAAAAAAGGAAACAAATAATGTTTAAAATGTTTAAAAGGTCTCACCTTAAAGCGGAGTTCCACCCAAAATTGGAATTCCGCTCAACCCACTCCCCTCCCCCTTACATGCCACATTTGGCATGTAATTTTTTTTGGGGGGGGGGGGCTTCAGGAGGAGTGGCACTTCCTGTCCCACTTCCTGCTTCCGCCGAGGGGCTGGTTAGGGGATTAAGCTTAATCGCCTACAGCAGTCCCTCCCTGTAGGCGATCGCATGGGACACATGTGCGATCGCCTGTCCAATCAGCGGCGCGCCGCTCGCGCATGCGCAGTTCCGCTCGCGCATGTGCAGTGGGTGCCCGGCCGGGAAGCCGAAGGGGGGGAGAGGAGCGGAGCCCCGGTCGGCGTGTCGCTGGAACGCTGGAGCAGGTAAGTGAGTGTTTATTAAAAGCCAGCAGCTACACTTTTTGTAGCTGCTGATTTTTAATAAACACTAACATTGGCTGGAACACCCCTTTAATAATATACTCACATTAAGCAATATTATTCTAAGAGTCTAAGCATAGCTAAATAAAAATGGTAATATACCAAAAAAATGAAATAGCGAACATATATTAAAAACAAATGACCCCTTACAGGTCACATCAAAACTAACCTCATATACTACATATCAACCAATTGATGAATCAAATAATTAATTAAACCAGCTAAAAATAAATCTATATAAAATAGATAAAAGTCATAATGTCTATACCATCAATATAAGCACACCATCATTCAGGCCTCGTACACATGACCGTTTTCCTTGACAAAATCCATCAAGAAAATTGGTGGCAGAGCTTTTTTGCTGAGGAAAACAGTTGTGTGTATGTTTTTCGTTGAGAAAACTGTTGTGGATCTCGACAAGAAAAAAAGAGAACAAGTTCTCTTTTTTCTCGTCGAGAGTCTCAATTTCCTTGTTGTGTTTCTCTTCGGCCTGGTTTACGATGAGAAGCACGTTCGTGTGTATGCTTAGAAACGTGCACATGCTCAGAAACTTTCGGTAAAAGTAGCGTTCGTAATGGAGATAGCACATTCGTCAGGCTGTAACAGA
This sequence comes from Rana kukunoris, assembly GCA_029574335.1. Lineage (NCBI taxonomy): Eukaryota > Metazoa > Chordata > Amphibia > Anura > Ranidae > Rana > Rana kukunoris. The sequence continues at coordinate 90,318,029 of CM056051.1, forward strand.
CTGAAAAGCGCGAATCGTCTCGCACCAAATTTTTATTAACATACGGCACCAATGGAATAGAATTTGCCCTTTATAGTGCCGTTGTATGTGTTGTACGTGACCGCAATCGAGAACGACGAGATTTTGTCTTGACAGTGTGTACGCAAAGAAAGCTTGACAAGATTCTCAACGAGCCTGATAAGAAACTCTTTGAGGAAAACGATGTTTCTTTTACGATGAGATTCTCGGTCGTGTGTACAAGGCCTAATAGGGAGAATTACTATTAGATTATCAATAATCACTAATAAAGCAATTCACGTCTAACTCAACGTTCATACCCCTAGGTGTGAGTGTATCCATATACAATATCCACCGTGTTTCTCTCGCCATTCCTCAGGTTTTGAGCAAATAGGTAGTATAAAAAAGGCCATCTGATTGAACCACCCCCACTGCGCTCAGCTGGAAATAAATGAAAAAATAGTGATCTGTAGCAGCTGCTATTAAGGAAAATGAAATATGTGAAAAAAATACGTGTAGTGACACTTATGTGTAAACAATGTATCAAAAACTGTTCCTGGTCCCAAAGGATTTGTTTAACCACTTCCCGCCGACCGTCTGCCAGGCACTCACGATCGACGGTACACAGACATGGACGTGGATCTGTGTATGTAAACACAGAGATCCACGTCCTGTCAGGGAGAGAGGAGACCGATCTGTGTCCCTTGTACATAGGGACACAGATCGGTCACCTCTCCCAGTCACCCCCCTCCTCCCATAGTTAGAACACTATGCAGGGTACACATTTAACCCCTTCCTCACCCCCTAGTGTTAACCCCTTCAATGGCAGTCACATTTATACAGTAATTAGTGCATATTTATAGCACTGACCGCAGTATAAGTGTGAATGGCGCCAAAAATGTGTCAAAAGTGTCTGATGTGTCCGCCATAATGTTGCAGTCCCAATAAAAAACACAGATCGCCGCAATTACTAGTGAAAAAAAATTATAAAAATTTATAATAATTCTGCCCCATATTTTGTAAGCGCTATAACTGTTGCGCAAACCAGAAAAAAACAAAAAAACTTAGAAGAATACGTATCGGCCTAAACTGAGAAAGGAAGTGTTTTTTGAAAAAAAAATTGGGATATTTATTATAGCAACAAGTAAAGCATAGTGAATTTTTTTCAAAATTGTCGCTATTTTTTTGTTTATAGCGCAAAAAATAAAAACCGCACAGGTGATCAAATACCACCAAAAGAAAGCTCTATTTGTGGGGAAAAAAGGACGCCAATTTTGTTTGGGAGCCACGTCGCACGACCGCGCAATTGTCAGTTAAAGCGACGCAGTGCCGGAAGCTGAAATTTCACCTGGTCAGGAAGGGGGTATACGTGCCCAGTAAGGAAGTGGTTAAGCCATGCAATAATTTTACACTGTCTCTCTGAGAAACACACTCCCTATCTACAGTATGTTTAAAGCAAAGCCAGCATATCTATAGCATATCTGTACTGTATACAGGCAGTCCCCGGGTTACAAACAAGTTCTGTAGGTTTGTTCTTAAGTTGAATTTGTTTGCAAGTACATTTTAAGTGTGACTTCAGCCACAAAAATAATTTTTTACGTTTTTTGTATAGCATAGGGAAAGGTTAACACTGCTGTTATGTTTGTTTTGCTGTCTGTGCCTTTTACAGAAGATTTCACCTCACTTTTTGTCTCTGTGACAATTGGATTTTGAAAATTTGGGGTTGTTATGGAAACAAGGATTGGTGATAAAGCTTCAGCAGATTTAAATAGAAACCTCTTAGTACATGGTGTATGGAGATAATAGTACCATCATCCTAAAGATCAGTTAGAATAGAAATAGGACTTAAGGGACCCCAAAGACCCAAAAGACTAAAAAAAGAGCAGGGCGGGAGGACTATATCGTACTGTATGAGCAGGTAAACTCAAAGAGTGATTATGTAAAAAAATATAAATTTATTAACATGGTATCAAGAAGACAGAGATAATCATAAAATACATCAAAGCAACAATACAAGACAATAAACATATATCAAGACCACGTATTGGACACCAGGCCCTAGGATTCCCACTGCTCCACCAAGCAACAAGTTGTCCTTGTTAGTGAGACTGCATCAGACCTCACCCTTGAATCTACACTGCTAACAGTATTATTGTGCAGCCTTTGTAACCACTTGCTGCTCATCTGTACATATTGCAACTGGGTCCTAGGGACCTCATACTTCAGTTATTACTTTTTACACAGTTAAACAGGTCTACCTTCACAGTTGTCCCCCTTGGTTGCCGTGGGAGTTTTTTTCCCCCGCGGTCGGCTGTGACATCCGATCTGATTGGTGTTCTCTCTTTAGAATTCTCCTGACGAAACTAGTTGAGACTCCGCTCTGCGTGACCTCCACTCTCACTGTGATCCTCCCTCCGAGGACTATTCTAGCCCGGTGGCTTATATGGCTGGTCTCACTATATGTTTATTGTCTTGTATTGTTGCTTTGATGTATTTTATAAAAATGTCTATCTTCTTGATACGATGTTAATAAATTTATATTTTTTTACATAATCACTCTTTGAGTTTACCTGCTCATACAGTACCGATATAGTCCTCTCACCTCCTCCTTTTTTGGTCTTTTGGGTCTTTGGGGTCCCTTAAGTCCTAATTCTATTCAAAGCTTCAGCAGAGACACCTTTTTTCCAGGATAACTCTGAGGCCTTGTACACACGAGGGTATATTTCCGCTGAACATGGTCCGACGGACCATTTCAGCCGAAAAATCCCTTCGCCTGTAGGGGCAAACGGACGCTTTTTGCCGGATTCATCCGGCGGAAAAATTTCAAAGCATGCTTTGAAATAATTCCGCCGGATAGCTGGCCGTCAGATATGTCCGCTGGTTAGTACGGCAAACCAGCGGACATATCTTGCCGCACATGCGTCGTATCCTGTGAATGGATCCGACGCATGCGCACGGAAGTGTTTACTTCCTGGTGCGGTGACGTGGCGGCGTCAACGTCACCGCCGCGTCACCGCGCTGTCCGCCGGCGGGGAATTTGATCCGATGGTGTGTACAGCCATCGGATCAAAACATCCCGGCGCAAATATACGCTGTAAACGGTCCGGGGACCGTTTACAGCGGATATTTCCCCTCGTGTGTACAAGGCCTTACAGAAGAGAATTTTCCTTCATAGGGGTAGATTTCCTCGTACTTCCTGTTATACTTCTCCTTTAAGAGGGTATTAGGCATTTAAAATACACACAGATTTGTTGAGTTGAAGAATTGATGATTGCTTATAAAACAGAATTAGCTATATTAGATGGTAAATGCTGGCCCATTACTTGAGTAGAATGAGAGCAAGTCTGTTCCAAAAAAGAAAGCATTTTGACAAAATATTAAATACCTTCATCGATACGGGTAATCTGCCACCACAAATGTCATGGATATGGTCTATTCTGCAGGACAAATGGTGGAAAAGATCTATTCTGTGAGACCTCTCATTGACCTTTATTCTTTTTTTCAGTGGTCTTGGTTTGTTATCATTGCCACTACACTTGTTGAGAGTAGATACACAGCTGCATTCAGAATTGACATGCAGGATAGTCTTCTGGACAAATATGCCCAGTCTAATATAAGCTGTTGATTAGGCCAACATTGTATTAGCGTCCATTTTTATGCCATGATGATTCTAAATACCGTATTTATCGGCGTTTAACACGCATATTTATAGGTGTATAACACGCACAGGCGTATAACACGCACCCTAACTTTATGAGGGAAGTTTTAGGAAAAAAAATGTCCACAGCCCCCTGTGTATAACACGCAGGCACAGTTTACCCTCTATTTTCAGGGCAAAAAAGTGAGTGTTATACGCCAGTAAATACAGTAACTATTGTTAGGTGGTAGGTAGGGATGAGCTTCGAGTTCGAGATGAACTCATGTTCGACTCGAACATTGCCTGTTCGGTGAACAACAAACAATTAGGGGTGTTCGCGGCAAATTCAAAAAGCCACGGAACACCCTGTTAAAGTCTATGGGAGAAATCTAAAGTGCTAATTTTAAAGGCTAATATGCAAGTTATTGTCCTAAAAAGTGTTTGGGGACCTGGGTCCTGCCCCAGGAAACATGTATCAATGCGGACGTTTTTCGGGAGCAGTGAATTTAATAATGCTAAAAGTGAAACAATAAAAGTGTAATATTACTTTAAATTTCGTACCTGAGGGGTGTAAAGTCAGCATGTGAAAAAGCGCATGTTTCCTGTACATAGAACTGTCCCCGCACAAAGTGTCATTTCTGAAAGAATAAAAGTCATTTAAAACCAGCTTTGCGGCTATAATGAATTGTCGGCTCTGGCAATTCAGAGATTATTCATTCTAAAAAAAAAAAAATTACGTGGGGTTCCCCCAAATATCCATACCAGACTCTTCAGGTCTGGTGTGGATTTTAAGGGGAACTCCACCCCAAATTTTAAAAAAAAATGCAGTGGAGTTCCCCCAAAAATCCACACCAATCCGCACGTTAACCTGGCCAGCCGCAGAAAAGGGGGGACAGAGTGCGGCCCCCCCTCTCCTGAACCGCACCAGGCCACATGCCCTCAACATGGGGAGGATGTCCCCATGTTGATGGTGACAAGGGCCTCATCCCCACAACCCTGGCCGGTGGTTGTGGGGGTCTGCGGGCGGGGGGCTTATCAGAATCTGGAAGATCCTCCCAGATCCTGCCCCCCCTGTGTGAATTGGTAATGGGGTACACTGTACCCCTACCATTTCACAAAGGAAGTGTAAATAGTTTAAAAAAAAACACACAGACACCGTAGAAAAAAATCCTTTATTAATAAAAAAAAATAAAAATCCAGCTGTGGTAATCCACTCTTGATGCGGCTCCCTGCTCCAACGTTGTCTTCTATCCAGCGACGGATGATCTCTCCAGCAACGGGCGATCAGCGGTCCGGTCCAGCGATGAGAAGATCCATCCGTCCAGAGCGCAGCAGGCGAGCTCCTCTCTCCGCTGGACACAGCCCAGCGGAATGACGCGGCGGAGCTTGACATTTCTTATATAGGGGAGGCGGGGGCCACCCGTCACGTGACCCCGCTCTCTCTGACGCGCCCTCGGCTACGTCACTGGGAAAGACCGGGACATCCTCCCTATGTTGAGGGCATGTGGCCTGGTGCGGTTCAGGAAAGGGGGGGGGACTCTGTCCCCCCCTCTTTTCTGCGGCCGGCCAGGTTAACGTGCTCGGATAAGGGTCTGGTGTGGATTTTTGGGGGAACTCCACGCCATTTTTTTTTATTTGGGGTGGAGTTCCCCTTAAAATCCACACCAGACCTGAAGGGTCTGGTATGGATATTTGGGGGGAACCCCATGTCATTTTTTTTTTAATTGATCGCAGGGTTCCCCTTAATATACATATCAGACCTGAAGGGCCTGTTAATGGAATTTGGGGGGACCCCCACGCTTTTTATTTTTATTTTTTATGAATGAATCATCTCTGAATTGCCAGAGCCGACAATTCATTATAGGCGCAAAGCCGGTTTTAAATGACTTTTTTTCTTTCAGAAATGACACTTTGTGCAGGGATAGTTCTATGTACGGGAAACATGCGCTTTTTCACATGCTGACTTTACACCCCCCCCCCCAGGTACGAAATTTACATTTTTATTGTTTCACTTTTAGCATTATTAAATTCACTGCTCCCGAAAAAACGTCTGTTTTTAAAACTTTCTTTTGCATTGATACATGTCCCCTTGGACAGGTCAGGTCCCCAAACACTTTTTAGGACAATAACTTGCATATTAGCCTTTAAAATTAGCACATTAGATTTCAAATGTTCGAAGTCCCATAGACTTTAACAGGGTTCTAAAGTTCACACGAACATTTGGTGTGTTTGCAAGTTCTGATGCGAACCGAACAGGGGGGTGTTCGGCTCATCCCTGGTGGTAGGATCTTCAAATGGCCATGTAACATCTTTGGGTACCTGCAGACAAATCTAACAGTTACAAATCAGATATTTTTTTCATCTCTTCTGTATTTTCCAAAACTTTTCACCTACTCAGCACCTCCTAATAAAGTCTTACTTGATATACTGGGAGTCTTAACATTAACCCTTTCTACAACGTAGAAAGCCTATTTAAGTTACCTATTTCTAAATACCATTTTGACATCTCATTTTATTTATGTACAATAGTAATGATTATCTCAACACACATTATTGTGTGTTATGACAGTTTTTTCTCTTTTCTGATATGTGCTAAAATATCTTATGAAGATTATCTATCCAACTGTTTCCACTTATCAGGTTCTTCCGTGAACCGTTGCAAGATTGGTTGAGTGATAATGATGATAACACTACAATGGAGAATCTAAAGTATATATATAGATATGGCCTATCCATAGCACATGTCACAGCTCACTGATTCACACAAGTCATTTAGGTAAGCAGCTTTTCAAATGAAATTTTATTTAAAATGTGTAACTAATGCATATACTGTATATAATTCATACAGCCAAAGCAAAAAGATAACTTTTTGTATAATTATCAAGAAGCTGATCTAGATTAGTATTTACTATGCTAGTAAATAAAGGGTAATACCATTATGGAGAATATTCACTACTTAGTGTTTAGTGTATAATGCATATATTTAGATATCTATCTATCTATTTTATATATGTATATATATATATATATATATATATATATATATATATATATATATATATATATATATATATATATATATATATACCTATATCTATATAGATAGATATATCTATAGATATATAATATAGATCTATATATCCATCTCTATATATATATACACACACACAGAGAGAGTGAGAGAGATCTATATAGATATATAGATATATATATTTACTTATATATATAGATAGGTAGAGAGAGAGAGAGAGAGAGAGAGAGAGAGAGATCTATACTGTATAGATAGATAGATAGATAGATAGATAGATAGATAGATAGATAGATAGATAGATAGATAGATAGATAGATAGATAGATAAATAGAGAGAAAGAGAGAGAGAGAGAGAGAGATATCTATAGCTATCTATATATAGAGATATATACACATATACATACAGAACATCCTACATACTTTCTATGGTTAGTAGCAATTATTATGTAATATAAAAGGCAAACAACTAGCAAAAATTAGAATTCAGGTACAATAAATGCACATTGAAGTTTTTACATAGATGTTTCTATTATGCAGAAAAATCCCTATGGCCAAAGAAGGATCAATACTTAAACAAAAAATTTATTTTAACTGTTTAATGTGTATAGGGTAAAAAAGGTTATCATTACAGTATTAATATCATACAGGATTTATATAGTGCTAACAGTTTGTGAATTGCTTTAAAAATAAAGGGAGACAGTAAACGTATAATACAATTCAATGCAAAATAATCCGCTTAGGGTCCTTGGTAAAAAAGGGAAGTCATTGCAGTATTTATTTATAAGTTAAAGTAGAAGTTCAGCTAACACCTAATTACCTCTAAACTTACTCTCAACCACTTTCTAAAACTAATCTATCTAGCCCTGTAAAGAAAAAAATCGCTATACTTACCTGTACTGTAGCCACCCGGTCCGGTCCCACAGTGAGCTGTCAGAGGTGGCTTCTGTGTGTGGAAGTGTGTAGGAGAGACAGAAGCCCCATCGTAATGCCGCGTACACACGGTTGTTTTTTGCGATGAAAAAAAACGTTGTTTTTTAAAACGTCATTTAAATTGATCGTGTGTGGACAAAACATAGTTTTTTGTCTTCAAAAAAACGACCAAAAAAAAATTCCAACATGCTTGAATTTTTTGTGTCGTTTTTCAAAACGTCATTTTTGACAAAAAGTCACCGTGTGTAGCAAAAACATTGTTTAAAACAAAGTTTTTCAACCCGCGCATGCCCAGAAGCTAGTTATGAAGCAAGCTTCAATGGAAAAGAGTGGTGAACGTTACCTCGCTTTTTGTGAAAAAAACGATGGTGTGTATGCAACATCGTCTTTGAAAAGTGACGTTTCAAAGACGTCGTTTTTTTTTCATCACAAAAAATGATCGTGTGTACGCGGCATTAGTCTATGGGCGATGTCACTTCCCAGGCATTTCCCAGCTGTTGTCAGTTCTCTCCTGCACACAACAGCCGCTGCCGGAGTACCGGATCAACTGCAGAACAGGTAAGTATAGTGATTACTTCTTTACAGGGCTAGATAGATTGGTTTTAGAATGTGGCTGCAAGTAACTATGTTTTGGGTGAACTTCCACTTTAACTGACTAAGATAATTATAAGTAATGGACTTTTTCATTTATTTTTGTCTAAATGCGTTAAAGGGTCACTAAAGGAATTTTTTATTTTAGCTAAATAGCTTCCTTTACCTTAATGCAATGCTATTTTCATGTTCTCATTGTTCGTTTTTGCTTTGAAGTAGCTGTAATACTTCTCTAATCTCCACACTTCCTGCTTGTCTGGCTTCTTATGAAAAATCTCATGGCAGATTTTCACTGTGGTCTAAGCTGTGTGTCTAAAACTCCTCAGAACCAATCAGATTAATTTTAAAAACAAAACACTGCCCTGGATTTGTTTGTTTTTGTTCTGTGTGTCTTATTATAGGTTTACCTGTAGGTGAAAATCACAAAGCTTTAAATTCAGAGATACATAAAAGAATGGCCAGCAATTTCCAATTGTCTTTTTTGCTCCCTGTAGGGGATTGTGTTGGGACTGAATTCCTTAGAAAAGGTACCTCAATGTGGTTGCAAACCCTTTACAACCACTTTTACCTTCTGGTAAGCCTAGATATTTGCTTAGATCTTGCTTACCTGTAAGTGCAAGAGAGATTTCCTAAACCTACACGGTTTAGGAGATATTTACAAAAATGATGGGTGCCGATGTCTACGGCGCATGCGCACTTTAGCAACGGCGATAATACCATTCCTAAAGAAGGCTGTGACTGGTGGGAGTGACGTCATCGTGGCTCTGGTCAATCACAGCGCCAGAGCAATGATACCTGGAAGTAACCCCAGGGAGAGATGTCGGTGTGGAAGGACAGCTGCGGGGGCTTCAATCTGAGGTAAGTATTACATAATGAGCTAGTATGCTATGCATACTAGCTCATTATGCCTTTGTCTTGCAGGTGGTGTTTTTTTTGTTTTTGTTTTTAAAGTGGGTTTACTTCCTCTTGAAGGCTGTGGATGATTCAGCCCATCAAAATGTATCCATAATAATGAGTTTCTTATGAAAATAAATCACTATACTATATTTAAATGTACGTAACGTGTTCTGTTCATTCATTGCAACATTTTTAAATGTTTTACTTTTTGCAATTTTTTGCATATTTGTTTTACCTTTACATTTATATTAGTAGAGTTGTAAATAAATGTTCTGATTACTATACTGTTTTGGGCTAGGTTCACACATATGCAGGTTGGGGAATGCAAGTTAATTGCCCAGTTTCCCCAACCAGCAGGTGAAAATTGCTGCTCTTTTGCAGATGCACGGTGATGCTATTACTTGTTAATGGCACCCCCACACATCAGAACACTCAGCACATTTTCGGGTGCCTGAAACTGCATGGCAATGTGGCTACAATTTTTTTAAACGTTTTTACTCTGCGTTTTTGCGCTGGTAGAGTAACCCATTCAAATGGATGGGCTGCTATACCCGCGCAAACACGGCATGCAGAACTTGCACGCATATGAACTTATAAAGCCTTTCTAACACTGTTTCTTTTGTAAAATACAGTTAACAACTCTGAGCTTCAAATATCTATAATATAAAGTCAGTATATGTGTTTGTCAGGATACGTGTGGGGCTTTCATTGATGACCTCGTTCTGAAAATGGAGGTTAGAAATGACAGCCCCGTCATTAAAAACGAAGGTTAGTAAAGACTAGCTATGTTTGTCGTGCTGATCCACTGATTTCAATCTCTGACCCGAGACAAATCTGCAGATAAAAAATGTCAGAGGAAGTTCTTACCTACAGGAGGTATATAATATATATATAAATATAAAAAAAAATGTTATAAATACTTACCTTAGAATGAAGCCCCTCCAACAGCGCCCACTTACTGCTGACATGGCTGACATCTTCCCCATGGTGTTTCTTCCAGGTTAGCAGGGTCTGGAGCCGTGAGTGACCGGAGCCGCAATGACGTCACTCCCTTGCGTGACGCTTTTTCCGTCACGGGCTCTGAAGATCTGACACTGTAAGCCAGACCTTCAGAGAACATGCACTTGTGATGTCATTGGCTGCATACCCTCTGAATATCTCCTTAACTGTACAGGTTTAGGAGATACTCAAACTACCCACAGGTAAGCCTTATTATAAGCTTACCTGTAGGTACAAGTGGTAGTATAGAGTTTACAACCACTTTAATTATATTTACAGCTATTAAAGCCAGGTACACATCACTATTTTTTTGCCGTTCAACCCAACCGCTCGAAGCTGCTGTTCTATTGTCTTCTGACAGGGGTATGTCTCCGCCCTGCCAGTGCTCTTAGCCATTGGCTGAATGCTTGCTCTTTTTTTTTCATGTTCAAATACTGGTAAATACATTAAACTGAACAAGAAAACACCATATATGAGGAATGTTGATTCTAATTTTTAACACTTTACATTTAGGATGAATTTGGATAAGTACCTCTTGGTTTTGTCCGCTGTCATAATTAGCGTGTCTTGTTCACAATTCCTGGACCAAGAATGGGAAGCCTGGAAAACCAAACACGGTAAAAAATCTAAAATATAAGCAGCATAGGGCTGTAGCGTTAGTTGGAAAAACCTAAGTATTTTGAATCAACATAATGAATAGAATAGTGTGAGCAGAATTCTTTACTAAGCGATAATAACTCAAAGTTTTATTTTTATTTTGGATAAGTAACGAAGGGTCAAACCCCCCCCCCCTTTTTTTATTCTATCTGTATGTGTACAATTGGGGACATTTCCCTTCACTCCCTGTCCCGGATTTGCAGCTGGAAGTTAATGGAAATCTCTCAAAGGGAAATTCCCCAAAACAAGTGTACCCATTCAGGAGATTTTTGTAATCTATGTCATTACTTATGTAGACAACTATATTATCTATGAGGGTAAAAGGTGATCTTGCGCAAACAGACCACAAAGTGCCCAAACACATAAATAAATATAAATATATAAATACATAAATTAATAGTGTATCAAGCAATAGGAGAAATTAAATAAATAGTGTTAAAAGTCCATATGTGAAAAGTCCATATGTACAATGTAGTGAGGTGAGAGGCCTGTGTGGCTGATTTCACGGAGCGGCACTTGCACTTTTCTGTGTGGACACAGCTACGTTCACTGACTTTTTTGTGGAGTTTGTGCACTGCATTTATGCACCTATGGACTTTTCACATATGGAATTTTAACACTATTTATTTAATTTCTCCTGTTGCTTGATACACTATTTATTTATATATTTATATATTTATATTTATTTATGTGTTTGGGCACTTTGTGGTTTGTTTGCGCAAGATCACCTTTTACCCATGCTGGTAGGTAAAGTGGATCTCGTCCAAATTGACCCAGTATATATGTATGACTGTGTGTCCCTAGCGTGTCAAGATCCTACGGGGTAAAAATGACCGCAACAGCCAAGCAATCACTGGCTGGAAAAAGCGCCCAGAGGCGATTCAGTTTGCATGCGTTGCGCTATACAAGTCATTCATTCATTCATTCATTCATACCCTATTTTCCACCTGTGTATTGTAAACACTTTTAGGTTTTGCTGCAAATTTAGTTATTTTTACATTTTATATGTATTGTTTTCACCCAATTGATAGTTATAGCGCAAAGGATTTTTGATTTTATATTATCTATGACCTTTGGTGTCAACACGTGATGTTTGTGTTAACTCATATACTGTAATGTTCACCTTTTTCTGTATTGACAACAATTAATACAAATTATTGATAAGAATAATAATAATAAATAATAATAAAAAAATTATTAAAAAAAAAATTATTACGATTATTTATTATTAATTCGTTATGTTCCATTTGTTTAGATGCAGCATTCATTATTTTAGATCATTTGTAACTTTGTTAGTGAACATAATAAATACAAATTCATCCAACCAAATTTGAAAGGAAATTCTATTACCTATAATTTAATAGTTAGTGATTATTAGTTAGTTATTGTTTAGAATTTTCTGATTTTCACATTTTCAGATTTTTGTTCTTTCGAATTTTCAGATTTTTTACATTTTCAGATTTTCCAATTTTTTATTTTTCTGATTTCCAAATTTCTGGATTTTCAGATTTCAAATATCTGAACTTCTGAATTTTCAAATTTATTCAAAATAATAAATAAATCATGACGAATGACCCGAAAAATGTAAAAACAAAAAACAAAAAAACTTGGCATTTTGGCAGTTCACATGTTTTATGCCCTGTACACACGATCGGTCAATCCGATGAAAACTTTTTTTATGGATTTTTCCATCAGTTAACCGATGAAGCTGACTGATGGTGTGTAGGCACGACTGACCATGAGTCAGCTTCATCGGTTAAAAAAACGATCATGTCAGAACGCGGTGACGTAAAACTCAATGACGTGCAAGAAGTTCAATGCTTCTGAGCATGCGTCGACTTGATTCTGAGCATGCATGGATTTTTAACCGATGGACGTGCCTACAAACGTTTTTTTTTTCTATCGGTTAGGTATCCATCGGTTCATTTTAAACACAAACAAGTTTCAAATTTTTAACAGATGGATAAATAACCGATGGGGCCCACACACGATCGGTTTGGTCTGATAAAAACGGTCCATCAGATAGTTCTCATCAGACAAACTGATCGTGTGTATGTGGCATAATAGTCACTATGGTGAGGAGAACAACTGTAGGTTTCTAGTGTTGTACAGAATATCCAGTTATGTTGCTCCCAAGCGGTACTCTGGAATCCTGAGCTTTCCTCTTTGCAGGAAAGGTATATGTCACTTCACATGATGCAACATTTCGCAGAAAGGCCTGGGAAGCAACATGGCATAAAGTGCAGACTCACAATCAAAAGTATGAACAGCGTCTCACAAAGTACAGAATGGAGATGAACAAGTTTGCAGATATGGTAAGATTAAACATTACTGCTACTACATGTTAAACATAAATGCAAAGAACTAGTTAATACCCTGGGCTGGTAATATAAAAATCTGAAAATAAATCAGGGGCTAGCAAACTGGCATTTTTAGCAATAAACAAAACATGAGGTACCAGAATATTATTCATGGGTTGTTCACCAAATCTCAATCAGATGTACATTAGTAAATCTACATGTTACTTAGTCAATAGTAGATATAGGTCGTTGCTGCCATTTATTAGACAAATGTGGTTATATATTTAAGAGGTACAAATAGTGTCCTTATCTTAGCCCCATGACTTAGGTTTGGCAGTTCTCTAAACAATGGGGGTCCTTATAGTGCAGCGGTACGCTGAATTTAATGATCTACGTATAATTGAGCAAAAAGGAGTCCAAAAGTATTTATTTGCTTCCACAAGTAACCAAAAGGAAGACAAAAGGCAGGCAATGTGTTTGTAGGCCCAAACAATCCCTCTTCATCAAGGCTTTAGTGGTTAAACCAGTATCTAATGGGCTCTAAGGCCCCTTTCAGACAGATGTTCCATTCGGGTTTTTAAGGAGGACCTGATCAGAAGGTCCATTTATTCCTATGGACAGGTGGGTTGTAAATGGACTTGTGTCCATTTTCACTTACCTACCTCCAGGTCCGATCGGGTCGGCTACAAAAAAAGGGAGAAGACACAGCCAGGTGTAAATGGACAGCGGAGTCTGTCTGTGTCCGCTCAGAATTAACTGAGTGGACATCAATGTGCCATCCGCCTGCTCCTCGCTGATCAGCAGGGGATCAGCTTACAGATCCCCTGCTGATCATAATGGATTTGGCCTTGTGTGAAAAGGGCCCAAGTGTTACCTACCTGGTGGAAATTGAGCTAAAGAGGAAAATTCTATTGTAGTTCTTGTATAATACCACTGGTAGTAGTGACAGGTGATGTGGCAACAAAGAGTGGCAGAGGGCCAATGTTGCATACAGCACCAGCTCCCAGGTGTGAGGAACAGATGACAGTAGTCCACTGGGCTAGATGTAGGAACAAGGTAGCACCCAATCAGCAGACAAGAACGAAGCCAGGAAACAAGGTTGTTACCAGCTGATCAGCAAGGTACTGAATCAGAAGGCAGGAACAGCATCAGGATACAGGCCAAGATCAGCAACAGGGAGGTATAGGAGCATAAGGTAGAGGCAGTGTCAGGATACAGGCTGAGGTCAGTTAACAGATGGTCAGCAAGGTACCAAATCAGAAGGCAGAAAACATAGGCCGATGTCACAATGGACAGACAAGAATCCAGAGACAGGATAAAGTCATACTTTGTTGCAAACAGAAGTCCATGTCAGGTCACAGGTATGTCAGAAACTAGCTGAAGACCACAGAGCATTGTCTATCAATGTGAAACGCGTCAGCTATATCATCCCACTGCGTGCTGTTTTTTGCTTTTGTAGTGTTTGTTTTTTACCAGATTAAAAAGGCATATAGTATTTTTTACATTTTACTGGAGTGCGGCTGTCCATAATTTTCCTTCTTTCTGTTTATTCCACACTCAAGCTTTTTTTGGGGCCAGTGCAGAGCCTACGTACACGCTTCTACATGCTAAAAAAAAATCTATTACTAAAACATGCTGATAAACATCTGTTAGTGACCTTAGCTTGTTTGCCAATCACCAGACCTTTTTCGGTCATGCCCTTTCAGCCCGGATGAAGATAAAAAAATAAAAAAAACCTTGAGCCTTTAGAACAGTGGTTCTCAACCTGGGGGTTGGGACACCCTCTGGGGTCGAATGATGATATGCCAGGGGTCACAAAATCCTTGGTTGTTCCTGAAGCCCACACTGCTCACCCATCCTTTTCTCGGCCGCCCAGGTGGGCTGTTCCTGGAGCCTGTGTCTGCCCACCCGGCCTCTTTGCAGCCGTCCATTCAGTTCACAGAATGGCTGGGGGGCAGAGACTAGAGGTCAGCTGACTGGTGAGGAATGTGAAGTTAGAAGGGCTGAAGGAGACCCTATCTCCTGATTTCGGCATAGGTGTCACTGCTGCGAGACACCACAAAGCTGGAGACACAGTGAAGCCGGAGACATAGATGACCTTGATCAAGTGCACCTAAGTTGGCCGATCAGAACTCCACCCAGCACTCATCCCATTCCCCCCACCAAGGAGTAATAGAAGGAATAAATATAGAGAAAACATGGAAGGGAGAGGAAAAGAGGGGGAGGAACAAAGAAAAGTGGAGAGAAAGAACAAGAAAGACAGCTTCGTTTTAAAAACAAACACTGACCTGTATTGGCTCGGTGTCTCTGTACTTCACACAAGCATGAAACTAGATGAAAAACGAAACTGAAACTGCAGGCACATTATATAATTGATTTTTAAAAGGAATCAGTTAACTATTATGTCTCTATACCATGTAAACAGTCATTTCAGCAAAAAAAAATGTTTCCTTTACAACTCCTTTAAGGCCGCGTAGACACGATTGTAGTGATATTATAAAAGTATAGTGTATAGTCCTCTCCGGTTAGATAATTGATGTTTAGATGTTAGTATGATGATTATAAATTACGTTGTTTCGCAGCAACACACCAGGCCCTCAAGAGAACGCAAATTTAATTCAACTGACTTCCAATACAGAATAAAGTCCAAAGTCCACAGACAATATAAATCCAACAGAGTAATTCAAAGTCTCATCTTAGACCTGTGCCATATTTCCCAGTGACAAGATCAACTGAATGCCAGCTTGACTCTCTCAAAAGCTGGTCTCACACTGGAGGGGGGGGGGGGTCAACCAAATGTTCCCATTGAATGAATACCCCCCCCCCCCCCTCCCCAAGTCTAATTACCATCAATAAATACTTCCTTATGTATGTAAGGAAGTACCAGGCCATCTCACACACCTAGGTCGTCTTAGATAAGATTAACACATCAAAGGGTCCTCTGTACCTTTTGATATGTGTCGTTTGTACACAAGATTTGGTCAGCAAACACACTTTGATGTATAACCTTGAATGCCTGTATGTAACACATAAATACCATGCCATACAAATAACACAATATTTTAAATACCTACACATCTATATTAATACTACAACAATGATCAGTCCATCCAATGAGAACGGTCCGAAGGACCACTGTCATAGGTTAACCGATGAAGCTGACTGATGGTCTGATGTGCCTGCACACCATCAGTTAAAAAAACGATCGTGTCAGAATGCAGTGACGTAAAACACAACGACGTGCTGAAAAAAATGAAGTTCAATGCTTCCAAGCATGCATCGACTTGATTCTGAGCATGCGCGGCTTTTTAACCAATGCTTTTGCATTCTAACGATCAGTTTTGACCTATCTGTTAGGCGTCCATCGGTTAAATTTTAAAGCAAGTTCTCTTTTTTTGACCAAAGGATAACTGACCGATGGGGCCCACACACGATCGGTTTGGACCGATGAAAACGTACCTTCAGTCCGTTTTTAACAGTTTTGACCGATCGTGTGTACGCGGCCTAGGACAATAGGTGTGTTACTGGCTGGATCACAAGGTCAAAATAGAGGAAACAAAGCTGAAAAAAATTAAATGCAGGCACCACATTTAAGGACTGGTAAACTGCAATATAAATGAAATGTTTGTTTTTAGGTCTAATACTGCTAAGATTATTGGTAATTTAAAAAATATCATTGCAAGATGCAGATTAAAATGAAACTGTAAAAATTTATTTTTCTATGCTGGAAAAACTAATTACATGATTACTTACAATTACTTACAATATGCGCTCAGTCATGCATTATATAACGTTTTATTCATAACATTTGAATACTATATTAAAAGTAAATGTATGCTATATTTGTAGTTAATAAACTAATTATCATACTTGGGTTATAAAATTGACTAATAAATATGTTTTCCTCCAGACATCAGAGGAACGTGGCTCCAGGAGCTGCCTTTCTTCAAAAAAGAAAAGAGGCACCATGAGGACAAACTTTCCTGTGCGGACCTACTCAAAAAACTTAAATATACCAGAATCCGTTGACTGGAGAGACTCAAAGTGTGTTACCCGTGTTAAAAATCAAGGCCTTTGTGGATCCTGCTGGGCATTTGCAACGGTAATCAAAATACTTCTGAAACTGTAATGCAGCATTAGCTAGAATTCACATATACAGTCTGTGCACACAGGTGGTCATAGGTGTGCGCGCAGTGGCATGGGAAAGATCTCCCTCTTACTGGCTCTGCCATAAGAGAAGTGTTTATGCTCTTCTTTTTCACTCTGCCGACAGGGAGATCAATGTGCTGGGGGTCATATATATGTAGACACACACACACACGTGTGTTTCAGCTTAATGGTGCACACCCTAATCCAGCGCATACCTATGCAGGTGGTAGAGATCTACCCCTACCATTGGTTCTGTACTAAAGACCATATCCGTTACATGCAGTAACTCATGAGCTAACAGAACTTAACTGTATCTGGACACCACACATTGGCGTGGGCACAGGGTGTGACGGGTGTGCCCAGGCACACCCTAATCACCCTGTGCAGCACAAATTCTACCTACTGCCCTGGCTTCCCCCTGCTGCCCTCTGCAGCAATACCGGCTTCCCTCCTTTCCTCTCCTGCCGGTTGTTGCTGCAGAGATGTTTTAGGATGAGTGAGGGAAGGGGCTGGTAAATATGTATTTATCAGCCCCTTTTCTTTCTGAATGAACATGGTGAGTGATCGGTAGTGCGTGTTTGAGCTTTGGGGTGCACACCCTAATGCAATAGGCAGTGCACACCTATGACACCACATGATTGGATAATGGAAGTCAGTCTATTTGCCTTTAGTAAGTCAACCCCATTGTCTACTCCTACTGATGCTGGTGCAGTTTCTACTCCCACTGGCCACAGTCTTGCCCTCTAAAGTCTGAAGAACTGCAAACTGATACTTTCTTTGGAATGTCTGGAGACCCCTGAGCTAAAGGATGGATAAATAGCAAGTGCAGTGAGGGTTTTGTCCCCATGTCCCTACAGCTATTTGTCACATAGGTACCTAATAGCATGCTCTGTGATCAGGGTTTCTCAACCAGGGTTCAATGGAACCCTAGGGTTCCTCCAGATCAGTGGTGGCTGGTGTTTTTTTTGTGGGAGGCAGCAAACAACCCCCCGGCCTCCAGTGGAGCGGCACTAGCACAACTGACACCCACTCTCCACCCGCTGTCCTTACCTACCCCCAGCCCGGTCGCCGGTGGATCAGTGCCACACAGCACTAACACTCCCCCAACACCCGCTGTCCTTACCTTGAATGCAGGTGGTGAGAGCAGCGGTCTGAGCTGATGTGGACATCTTCAAGCATGGTCGGCTCGGGGAAAGCTGCTCAGGTGTCCTCTCCTGGAGCAGCTTCCACTGTGCGTCTCCTCTCTGTTCCTCCCGACACTAGGCGTCCAATAGGATCGCCTGACGTTTTGGGCAATGAGGAAATGGTATTTATACCTGCTTCTCAATTGGCCAGCAGGAGGATCAGTGTTGCAACATTGAATATTCATTCACTGTTGCAACACACCTGGGTGGGCTCCGGACGCATCCTCTATGACCCGAGCCCACCCTATTTTAACCTCTGCCTCTAATCAGGTGCTTCAAAAAAACAGTGTAATTTAAATGCCCTGAAAGGGGCCTGACACCTGATGCTATGCATGAATTTATCCACTGCATATAGGGGGTGGTGAGGAGAGAGGGTGCGGTGCCCGGGTGCCCCTAATGGATGGGCCGCCACTGCTTCAGAAGTTATTAGAGGTTCCTTGAGCAATGAGCAACTTCTGCCTCTCAGATAAGTTTTCACTGACACCGCTGATCTTTCTAACTATATGTAAGGTGATCATTCATCCCACTAACCACAAGTGTAAGGAGCATTTTTCCTACTGACCATCACACTAATATACCGTGAGTTATAGATATAGTAGATTTTAGCTGGGGTTCCCTGAGACCGGAAAGTTATTTCAAGGGTTAACTCTGTGTTGAAAAGGTTGAGAAAGGCTGCTCTATACAGACCGATTCAGTATTAACCTCCTGAGCGGTATTCCCGAGTCAGACTCAGGGTGAAATTTCAGTACTATTAGCGGTAACCCCGAGCCGAACTCGGGATCGCATCACAGTATCCAGGCAGAGTTACTTACCTTGTCCCCTGGATCCTGCAATGTCTCCCTGCTGTGTGATCCAGCTGTCTCTTCGCTTGATTCACACAGTGCTCCAAGTGCCGCCAAGCTCCGTTCCCTGTGACGTTGCGATGCACGGGGGCGGAGATCGGCTCCAAATTAAAAAAAGTAAAAACACAGTATAGATACAGTACTGTATAAAATAATTACACATCCCCTTTGTCCCTAGTAATCTGTCCAGTGTCCTGCATGCAATTTTATATTATACTGTTCTTACTGTCAAAAGTGGTTTTAGAGCAGCTAGAAAACAGCGATAATAAATTAGAATCACTTGCAGAATTGAGCGATAGCGAATGTGGGGAAATTCGTCATCAAACACTGAAAGTAATGACAGTGACAATTCTGCAACTGAGCAAATTTCAGTGTTTTTGATTTGATTACATTATTGAATAATTTTTATTATTGTAGCACTACCCCCGGAGGAGCTGCTGGTTTGTTTTGGGTGGCATATTTACCTTCTGGCTCTTCCGAATTCCTAGGGGTGTATGGTGCGCATAGCAATAGTAAATGAATGTCCGCAACAAGTGTCTTTTCTGTGCTCTTTATTGCCCAGCCATGAAAAAACAATGAACTGGTGATGAAGGGATAGAGTTTGAAAGAAGAAGAACGGCAGATTCAGGCGTAGTATTTGGAACAGTCCTGTTCCCATATGTAACACGTTCCGTACCACTCCTGCCTGAGTGGGTTTAGTGTACCCGGACAGGCCTCTCTCACTGACCTGGCAGCCGTAGAATCACTCAAACCTTTTTCTGGGAAACGTCTCTGCCACAGACCGTCCTGGAAAGAACTTGGACTTGAGGAATAGTCTCTGCCACAGACCCTCCTGAGATAGACGTCAGGGAGACACCTCTGCCACAGGCCCTCTCTGATTGCAGTTACGGAGGCAATCCTTAGGTGAATTACGCCTGGATTTCCTTCTTAACGTCGCACAGGTACCGACTGACAGGTAATCAATCCTTCAGTGTCCAGCTACCTTGATCCTCGGTGGTTTGTTGAAATCCTTTTGGATCGCCAGCCTCTCATTGGCGCTCCTCAGATGGACTCCCCATCGAACAGCTATACCACTTGGGATCCTCAAAAGTGGGGACCCAGGCAATCACTGGGTCCGTGTCGCTGCTGAAATGTTCCAGACCAACATGGTCCCCCCGGCCAGGTAGGCCATAACGCTGGGGTGCCGTGATGTGGTCACCCTAAAGGTGGGGGCCACACTCCAAGAAGAACCCCCACTCAATGGCATCTGTTCCATAAGTACCCTCTCCCAGCCTGCCAAGCTAGGACACTCCCTCCTGATTGGCTGCTGGTAAAGGACACCCAAGCCTTAACTCCACTGCTGCCACTTGTCGCCCCGGGGTGGAATAACACCCCAGCAACAACAGAATGAGCCCACAGTACAGTCAAGCTGAAACAGAGACCCTACTCGAACATTGTAATTGGAATCAGAGTCATTAGCACTGTTATCACCCTCTAAATTTCAATAGCACCGGTACTTGGAAGTAACCAGGCGCTACACTATTATTATATTATTATTTGTTATAATTATTTATAGTTATTTGTTATATTATAATTTATGATTTTTTGTTTCAAACTTTATCATACCCGGGATGCCTACTGGACTCTTGTTTGGTCAGATTTAAATGAGTTATTCCTAAGAATTACAGGCCTACAATGTAAAACGTCAAATTTCCATGCAAAATAATGGTACCGCTTTCAGCACCTAAAATCTGAAATAATTATACCACCAGGGAGGTTAAATACCATTCTCATTGTTTCCGCAGTTCCTACCAATTGTTTTCTCCAATTGCTGTGAAGAAACTGTTTTAAAAAAGTAGCTTACCATTATATGTATTATTGTATAATTTCAGGTGGGTGTAGTTGAGGCTCGTAACTGCATTAAGACGGATGAGCTTATTGAACTAAGTGAGCAGCAGATTGTGGACTGTGACGATGAGAATGACGGATGCTGTGGTGGAGATCCAGCACATGCTATGAACTATGTTGTGCACAATGGTATCATGAAGGCTCAAGACTATGAATACTCAGATCGGGTATGCTCCTTTAAAGTGATTTTTTTTCTGTAGATTTTTTTTGCATCATTAAATGCTAAAGCTGTCCATACAAGTAAACACTTCACTTGTTCAGAAATCCATAGGCCCGGATTCACAAAAGTTTTACGCCGGCGTATCTAGAGATACGCCGTCGTAAGTACAAATGTGCGCCGTCGTATTGTTACGCTGATTCACGAAGCTAGATACATCATAAAACAAGGCTTCAGCCGCCCGACGTAACTTGCCTACGCCGGCGTATCGTGGGCGCATAGTTACGCTGGATGCATTCGGCGTACCCATGTTAACCACTTAAGACCCGGACACATACGCTGCTAAATGACCCAAGGTGTTTTTACAATTCGGCGCTGCGTCGCTTTGACAGACAATTGCGCGGTCGTGCGACGTGGCTCCCAAACAAAATTTGCGTCCTTTTCTTCCCACAAATAGAGCTTTCTTTCGGTGGTATTTGATCGCCTCTGCGATTTTTATTTTTTGCGCTATAAACTAAAATAGAGCCACAATTTTGAAAAAAAACACAATTTTTTTACTTTTTGTTATAAAAAAATCAAATAAACTAAATTTTAGTAAAACATTTAGGCCAAAATTAATTCAGCCACATGTCTTTAGTAAAAAAAAAAATCGCAATAAAAAAAAATAGCTACCTAGCGGGAACAGCGACACTAATACAGCGATCAGAAAAATGATCGCTTAGTGACGCTGGCAATAGGGAGTGAAAGGGTTAACTAGGGCTGTGATCAGGGGGTTAAAACTTTATTAGGGGGGGTGGGGGGGCTATCCTGAACCTAACACTTACTGTTTTTTACACTGCCTGTCACACTGACACTAAATGCAGTGATTAGATCACTGCATTCAGTGACACTGTGACAGGGGGGTGGGGGGGCGATCACAAGGAGTTAATTTGCCTATGTGAGTGTGTGTCAGTGTTGTGTTGGTGCACACTTACTTGTGATGTCTTCTCTCATCAGCAGCGCTGGGACACAGCGCTGCGATGAGAGATTACATCATTTCCTCCTTCCTGTGTAAACACAGGAGGAGGAACTGACACGATGGGAGCGCGCTCCCATTGGCTGGGAGCGATCGCTCCCATTAGCTGGGAGCGATCGCGGGGGGGGGGGGCGGAAATCACGGACATCCGCCCGCTCGTCGGCGATCGCTCCCAGAGGCAGGGGGACCCCCGCACGCCGCGGAGGGGGTCCCGATGGGACCCCCGAACCGCACAAAGGCGGGGACGTAAATTTACGCCCTTGTGCCTGTACGAGCCATTCTGTGGCCGTATATGTGCGTGCGGGGGTCCTTAAGTGGTTAAATATGCAAATTAGTAAGATACGCCGATTCCCGAACGTACTTGTGCCCGGTGCATTAATATACGCGGTTCACGTAAGTCGTACGTCCGGCGTAAACTTACCCCACATAAAGCAGGGGTAAGTCATGCAAAGGTATGGACGAGGGAACAGCCGTCGTATTGTACGTCGTTTACGTAGTACTATGTGAATAGGGATGTGCGTAGGTTACGTTCAGTGATTCGATGTATCTTAGGCGTTTGTCCCGACGTGATTCTACTGGGAAGCGTCCATGGGACGTCGCATGCGCTGTTCGTTCGGCCCTTCATTTACATGGGGTCACGCTTCATTATAATAAATCACGCCCACTTCCACCTAATTTGACTTACGTCGGCTTACGCCAACAACTATACGCTACGCCACCGCAACGTTTTGCGTATTTTCTTTGTCAATACCAGGCTTGCCTCTCAATGTTGTGGCGGTGTAGCGTAAACAAGATACGCTACGCCAGAATAAAGATGCGCCCAGGTACGTGAATCCGGGCCATAGATTTCTCTATCCACGCTGTACAGCACAGTTGGTTGAATTTCCGGCTGCCGATTATTGTATCATGACAGCTGACAACCACAGCCGTCAGAATACCCAAACAGTGATTGCATGCTAACTGGCTGCAGTCACTGTTTGGCTTTGTCAGCAGGGTCACCAATCACTAGAATTTCAGTCAATTCACACAAATGGGCATAAATTTAAGCCGTGTCTGTCCAGTTTAAAGTGCAACTTTACCCAAGGTCCTCTCCTCTGCCTCTTCCCACTTCCCTTTTACACATTAGTAAAAAAAAACCATATTTTTCGATAAAAAAAAATTTTTACTTGCTAATTCCTGACTTAGGTCAGGGTCATGTTATGACTTCCTACGGGCGCAGACAAGCCACAGGTTTCTGCCATTTCTTTAGCAGAGACCCCATAGCGTGTGTGAGCATGTGCAGCTATGGGATAGCTATGTCACACATCTTGGAAGCTGCTTGTGAGATGTTGTGCATGCACACACACTATGGGGTGGATTTACTAAGTTTGGTGCAGCTCTGCACAGAAACCCATCAGCTTCCAGATTATTTTTGCCAAAGCTGAAGTTGGAAGCTGATTGGCTACCAAGCTTCACCAGATTTTGCACACTCCAGTTTTGGTAAATCAACCCCTGTGTGGTCCCTGACAGAGAACTAGCAGAGACCTGCAGTATGTATGCGCATGTGGTGGGATCTGGTGCATGTGTAGAGATGCCCACAGGGTTCTTTTCCAGGTCTATGAGATTTATGGCTTGTCTGAACATGTATTGGATGTCTATTTAAAGCGGTCGTATACCTGCTGAACGTTTTTTTTTTAACCCTTTAAAGCGAAAGGCATAATGAGCTAGTATGCACCTGAAATACTTACCTCAGAACGAGGCATTGGTAACTTACATGGTCCATGCCGAGGTAGCAGACATGTTGCCTCGATTTGTGTCTTCCGGGTATCACGGCTCCAGCGCTGTGAGTGGCTGGAGCCGCGATGTCCTCACTCCCGTGCATGCGCGTAGCTCATTGCGAGGGGAATATCTCCTAAACCGTAAAGGTTTACCTACAGGTATGACTTATCTGTAGGTAAACGTTAAAAAATTCCCTATACAACCACTTTAAGATTGCAACTCTGTAGAAGAGGGGCAAAGGGAGAATGTTTGCTTCAAGCAAGACAAAGCTGGACTCCATGGATATTAAAGGGGTGCTCCAGCCAAATGTTGTGTTTATTAAAAGTCAGCAGCTACAGAAAGTGTAGCTGTTGGCTTTAAATAAACACTCACTTACCTTCTCCACGTTCCAGCGACGCGCCGGCCGGGGCTCCGCTCCTCTCCCCCCCTCCCTGGCCGGCGTCTTCATTCTAACTGTGGGCACCCAGCCGTGACAGCCTTTGGCTTCACGGCCGGGCACCCACTGCGCATGCGTGAGCGGCACTGCGCATGCCCGCGCGGTGCGGCCCGCCGCTGATTGGACAGGCGATCGTCTAGGACCTGTCAGTGTCCTAGGCGGTCGCCTACAGGGAGGGGCTGCTGTAGGCGATTAAGCTTAATCGCCTAACCAGCCCCTCGGCGGAAGGAGGAAGTGGGACAGGAAGTCCCACTCCTCCTGAAGCCCCCACTCCCCCCCCAAAAAAATTACATGCCAAATGTGGCATGTAAGGGGGTGTGGAGTGGATTAAGCGGAAGTTCCATTTTTGGGTGGAACTCCGCTTTAAGTATTTTTTTTTTTTTTTAATACAGGGACAAGTGTTAAGGATTTTATTTTATTTGTTTTATTTTTTTGGGGGAATTAGGCAATGTGAAATTTCTCTTTAACGTCTATTTTTTTAGTTGTGCATATATTAGGGAAGATTTGCAATTGCTGTTAAGTTTTTATTTATTTTAATGATTCCGTTGAGTTTTTCATTCACTTCCTGTTCTTCTGATGTGTGTATAAGAAATGGAGTTTAGTTGTCACCAGTACAGGAGAGCATTGATAAAAATGAAAACATTGCTACAGTTCTAATCATTTTGTACTTTATTAAAAATGTCTGTGTGCCAGCGGGAGGGATTTTTCATAATTACTGTCTTGATCTCCCCGGTAGGGGCAGAGGTGGCAAAATAAATCAGATGGGCTCTGGCACATGTTCCCGCACCAGCAGGCATCTGCACAAAAAGTGTGCTGATTTTAAGAAAACATGCAGAGGTGCCATTAATTAATAGCACTCCCACACACTGAAAAATGAGATGTGGTTTCCCACATGTGGGAACACATAGTGCTAAAAGTTTGGGAACCTTTTTTCTGCAGGAAACACAAGTAGTGCAGCTCAATGAAAGGACTCACGAGAACTGCGCAGAGCAGAACTGCGAATATCTGAACCTAGCCTAAAGGTGATCTCCATTATACCAGTAAGATGAAGTATTATTTTTTCCATTACAGTGGAACCCTGGATTACGAGTATAATTTGTTTCAGGAGAAAGCTTGTAATCCAAAGCACTCGCATATCAAAGCGAGTTTCCCCATAGAAGTCAATGGAAACAAAGATAATTTGTTCTGCATTGACTTCTATTGCATGCAATACCACATGTGGCCAGAGGTGGGGGGCGTCGCAGAGACTCGGAAAAACTCAGAGACAGCTCGGCTGAACTCGGAAACCCTTAGAAAGCCTGGGAAACACTCGTACACACGATCAGTCCATTCGATGAGAACGGTCCTTTGGACTGTTCTCATCGGTTAACCAATGAAGCTGACTGATGGTCTGATGTGCCTACACACCATCGGTTAACTAACCGATCGTGTCAGAACACGGTGATGTAAAACACAACGACGTGCTGAAAAAAATGAAGTTCAAGGCTTCCAAGCATGCATCGACTTGATTCTGAGCATTCGTGGATTTTTAATCGATGGTCGTGCGTACTAACAATTGGTTTTGACCTATCGGTTAGGCGTCCATCGGTAAATTTTAAAGCAACATGGCTTTTTTTTAACTGAAGGTTATTTAACCGATGGGGCCCACACACGATCGGTTTTGACTGAAGACAACGGTCCATCAGACTGTTGTCCTCTTGTTGACCGATCGCGTGTACGCGGTCTTAGGCATTGAACTTCATTTTTTTTAGCACGTCGTTGTGTTTTACATCACCGCGTTCTAACACGATTGTTTTTTTAACCGATGGTGTGTAGGCACATCAGTCAGCTTCATCGGTCCTTCGGACCGTTCTCATCGGATGGACTGATTGTGTGTACAAGGCTTTAGTCAATATTCATCTGCCCTGTATAAAAGCTCATGACACGCAGTCATTCATGCACTGAGCTGCATGGAAAGATATTTAGCATAGATACTTTACAACAGAACAGGATGGTAGATGGCTATAAATCATATTATTCAGAAAATCTCAAAAGTACAAATTATGGTTGCTTATTTTATTTCTATATATTTTCTCTTAGAAAGCAGCATGCGCCTACAAACCTGAAAAGTCATTAACATTTAATGTGACCAAATACTACAACATGTTTGAAGAAGCCAACATGGCATCGTCTGTGGCAACAGATGGACCTATTGCTGTGGCACTTGATGCAAGTGATGATTTTGGTTTGTACAAAGATGGTAAGTTACAACAGGAAAAAGTTAAAAATGCACTATATAACCTAATACATTGAGGTGGATTTACTAAATGAGTAGTGGCTGTTCACTTACCAAAGTCAATATTAAAGTATAACTAGAGAGGAGAGGGATTAGAATACTTGTCAGGTTTTTATTGCTGTCTATGGCCCTTGTTTGGAATATTCATCTTCTCTCTTTGTTCCATTTACCATTATCACCAAGGGTGAATGTAAAAGAAAATCACCAGAACAGGAATAGAAGGGAAATATTCCAGTTGAGACACTAGTTGTAGTGATTAAAGTAAACACAGCTTCATCCTATTCACTAAGTCAAGTGAACATGCTCTATACCAGTGATGGTCGAACCTTGGCATCCCAGATGTTTTGGAACTATGTTTCCCATGATGCCCAACTACACTGCAGAGTGCATGAGCATCATGGGAAATGTAGTTCCAAAACATCTGGGGTGCCAAGGTTCGCCATCACTGCTCTATACCAACCCTATTGTCTTTTTTGCATGAAGATGTCACAGGTCCACAAGGTGCTGACAGAATATTTTAGCCCGGTTGGGTCAATTACAATGAGCCTATGAAATGACTGAATATCTGTGAGTTTAGTTCTATATGATTTTTCCATAAACAACATGGCTGTCTGTTCACGAGGGAAAAATTCTATTTTTTTTTGACCAATCATTATAGCTTTCTCTTGAGATAAACTTGCAATGTGGACATGTTTCTACACTACTTTGTCCCTCTTCCACTGATTTGAAAATGTACACATCAGTCATCCAAATATGACCAAATATGTTAGATTGTACCTACACATCTGCACTTCATCTGTTGTAGCTTTAGGTTGGATCCATCATGGCTTTATACCTGACCGAGCCTTTGTTACACCTTGGTGTACACAACATTCTTGGTCTGAGGACCACACATTTTGCATCATGCATAGACAGTACATACCTTTTAGAGAAGCCATTCTCAAACAGGGTTCTACGAAACCTTAGGGTCCTTCCAGGGGTTCTTTAAGCTGTGGCTGTTTGACCTCCTATTTGATGTTGCCTGTATAGTCCCAGGGCCAACGCCACTTTGTAGAGTCAGCTGCATATCACCAATTATAAGCAAGGGTTCCTCGCGACCTAAAAATTATTTTAATCCTTCTGGCGGTATTTCCGAGTGTGGCTCGGGGTTAAAGGGGTTGTAAAGGTAAAAGTTTTTTCAACTTAATGCATCCTATGCATTAAGGTGAAAAAACATCCGACAATACTGCCCCCCTGAGCCCCCGTTTTACTTACCTGAGCCCTCGAAAATCCCGTGCTCGCCCCCGTCATCCTCCTCGTTTCTGAGCCTGGCCGTTGATTGGATACACTGGATGGATTGAAAGCAGCGCAGCCATAGGCTCGCGCTGCTGTCAATGACATCCAAAGACGCGGCACGCCGGGGGTGGAGCCGAGTGATACAGTGAGCGGCAATAGCCGCTGGCTGTATCATGGGAGCGCACCCGCAGAAATTCAACACCATGCAAGCTTGCATAAAGGTGTTGAGTTCTTGCGGGATGGAGCCGAGACAGCTGCCGAGGGACCCCAGAAGACCGAGTTCGGGGACACTCTGTGCAAAACGAGTTGCACAGTGGAGGTAAGTATAACATGTTTGTTATTTAAAACAAAAATTCTCTTCACAACCCCTTTAAATTTCAGTACCATTAGCAGTAACCCCGAGCCACACGGGATTGCATTGCAGAATCCTGGTAGAGCATACTTACCTTGTCACCAGGATTGTGCGATGTCCCCCCGCTGTGTCCTCCGCCGGATCATCCGCCCGATGCTCTGTGTTCCGGGCTCCTTTCCCTGCGAATGTCGCAACGTATGGGGGCGGAAAATTCAAAAAGTACAAAATACATAACAGATACAGTACACTGTAATCTTAGAGCCGGTTCACACAGGGGCAACATGACTCTGGCCGCGACTTTGTGAGGCGACCTGGACACGACCTGAGCGTGCACCTCAGCGCGACTTGGGGCGACTTACAAGGCGACGTCAAGTCGCTTCCAAGACAGGCGACTTTCCAGTGGCCAATTATACAGCAATCAGCTCTGTGGGAGGGAGGAGGGAGGGGTTTACCTGAGAAAACTATTTTCTCTTCCTGTATTGTTGCTTCAGACATGATCTGACTTTGGAGGCAACTTCCATTGAAATCAATGGGTACAGGTCGCCTAGAAGTTGGATTGAAGTAGTACAAGAACCTTTTCTGAAGTCGGAGTGACTTCAGTAGTGTACATTAAGATCGGTCTCATTGACTAACATGTTGCACGACTTGGGGTTACTTCAAGTCGGATCCCAAGTTGCCCCTGTGTGAACCGGCTACAGATTACATTACTGTATCAAATCCTTTCACCTCCCTTTTGCCCCTAGTGCTTTGTCCAATGCCCTGCATGCACTTTCAAATTATATACAGTATACTGTTATTCTGCCTGGAAACTTGAGATTATCCATGGCAACCAAAAAGTGTCCCTTTACGTCAAAAGCAGTTTTAGACCAGCTAGAAAACAGACATAGTAAATTAGAATCACTTGCAGAATTGAGCGATAGCGATTTGTGGGGAAATTATTCATTTTTATAATTATTTATAGTTATTTATTATATTATAATTTATGATTTTGTGTTTCAAACTTTATTATACCCGGGATGTCTACTACACTCTTGTTTGAACAGATTTAAAGGGATTGTAAAGGTACAATTTTTTTTCCCTAAATAGCTCCCTTTACGTTAGTGCAATCCTCCTTCACTTATGTCCTTATTTCTTCTGAGAAATCCTCACTTCCTGTTCTTCTGTCTGTAACTCGACACAGTAATGTGAGGCTTTCTCCCTGGTGTGGAGTGTTGTGCTCACCCCCTCCCTTGGACTACAGGAGAGTCAGGATGCCCACTAACACAGAGCTCCTTTCTCTATCTGCAACGTAGAGAGCGTCCTGACTCTCCTGTAGTCCAAAAGAGGGGGTGAGCACGACACTCCACACCAGGGAGAAAGCCTTGCATTACTGTGTCGAGTTACAGACAGAAGAACAGGAAGTTAGGATTTCTCAGAAGAAATAAGGACATTTAAAAGCAAAATGGAAGGATGAGGTAAGTGAAGGAGGACTGCACTAAGGTAAAGGAAGCTATTTAGGGAAAACTATTTGGACCTTTACAACCACTTTAAGTGTGTTATTACTAAGAATTACAGGCCTACAATATAAAACGCCAAATTTCTGTGCAAGACAATGTACTGCTTTGACATTCAAAAATCTGGCATAATCATACCGGAGGGGAAGCAACGGGTTTCTTTGGCGCAAAAGAGCAGAGAGAAAGTCTGTCTATAGCTAGATTCAGGTAGGGCGGCGTATTGGTCAGCGGGCATAGCGTATCGAATATACGCTACGCCGCCGCAAGTTAGAGAGGCAAGTGCTGTATTCACAAAGCACTTGCTCCCTAAGTTACGACGGCGTAGCACAAATGGGCCGGCTTAAGTCTACGTAATTCAAAGTAGGTGGAAGGTGGGAGCGTGATACATGTAAATGAATCGTGACCCCCGCGTAAATGACGCGCCGAATAAACGGCGCATGCGCCAGCCGTGGACGTATTCCAGTGCGCATGCTCCAAAATCACGTCGCAAATA
Organism: Rana kukunoris; assembly: GCA_029574335.1. Taxonomy (NCBI): domain Eukaryota; kingdom Metazoa; phylum Chordata; class Amphibia; order Anura; family Ranidae; genus Rana; species Rana kukunoris. The sequence goes on from CM056051.1 coordinate 90,348,383, forward strand.
GTCAATGCTTTCGACGTGAGCGTAACCTACGCCCAGCCCCATTCTGAATCGGCTTACGCAAACGATGTGAAATTTGACGGATGTTCCGACGTCCATACTTAACATTGGCTGCGCCATCTTTTTGGTGGTTTATCTTTACGCCTGAAAAATGCCTTACGTAAACAGCGTAGCTTACTGCGACGGGCGTACGTACGTTTGTGAATCTGCGTATCTTGCTAATTTGCATATTTAACATGGAAACACCTAATGCGTCCAGCGTAACTATGCGCCCATGATACGCCGGCGTAGGCAAGTTACGTTGGACGGCTGAAGCCATGTTTTTCGGCTTATCTTGCTTTCTGAATCGGTGTAAAGATGCGGCGGCGCACGTTTGTACTTACGTCGGCGTAAACCTTTCTGAATCTAGCTATTAGTTTCTGACTATGACTGGGGTTGGGGAACTGCCACATTCATCATTACAGAGCGGATCGTGGGACTTGAAGCCCTACACAGATGTCCACCACACAAATTTGGGATTGCTATGTGCAATGGTGGTGCTAACCTGTCTCATAAAAAGTTCTAACTGTGGCATGTACATTGTGATGTAAAATCTCTCTGTAACTAGTATTGTCAGTTAACAATAGAATGATAACAGAAAATATTATTTGCTATCTCAGTAAGTAGGGTTGTCCAGATACCGATACTAGTATCGGTATCGGGACCGATACCGAGTATTTGCGGGAGTACTTGTACTCGCGCAAATGCTCCCGATACCTAAATAGAATACTTTTTTTGTATTTATCAACATGTTCTGTGAAAATTCTTTGAGTTTTTTACTACTGCGTGACAAGAAAATAAAAATTTTTTATTCATTTTTATTCTTTTATAATGTCTTGAGTTAGAGTTCTTCATAATTCTAAAGAAAATATCCTTAGTCTGTATTGTGGTTTGAAAACTGTCACATGACATTTAAAAAAAGTATCGGTATTCGGTATCGGCAAGTGCATGAAAAAAAGTATCGGTACTTGTACTCGGTCCTAAAAAAGTGGTATCGGGACAACCCTATCAGTAAGGTTACCTATCCATGAACATAAAGTAGGTACTTGAGCTAAAGTAAGTGAATTTCTCTCTCATTGTTTTTATTTTTATCAGGTATCTTCACTGGAGAATGTAGTGAAGAGCTCAATCATGCAGTAATTGTAGTAGGATATGGCTCAGAATATGATGAAGAAGAGAAAGAGGATATAGATTACTGGATAGTAAGGAACAGGTATGTATCATAACGGTCAAACATTTTTTTTCATTTAATTTTGTCTAAAACATGGGATGGACAGTCTGCCTGTAACCAAAAGCATCTGGCATCCATTTTTCATTAACCGCTTAAGGACCGCCCCACGACTATATACGTCGACAGAATGGCATGGGCAGGCAAATGGGCATACCTATGCGTCCCTTTAACCCGTTCCCTACCAAGTCATTTTAAAATGACATCGGCAGGAACCCTCCGTCTCTCAGACTGGATGTCATATGACGTCCTAGCCTTTTCGGGCGGCTATGGGGCGCACGCGCTGGTGGTGCGCATGCGCCCCCACCGCATTGCTCGGGACCCATTGCGCGTGCCCGGCAGCCGCGATGTTCGCCGGGCATCCGCGATTGCCCACAATCACGGCAGGACCATGGATCTGTGTCTCTGTGAAGAGACTGATGTGTGTTCCCAGTACAGAGGAACGCACATCGATCTCCTTCCCTTGTGAGTCCCCCTCCCCCTACAGTTAGAACACACTTTAGGGAACATATTTAACCCCTTCAGTGGCCCCTAGTGTTAATCCCTTCCCTGCCAGTCACATTTACACAGTAATCAGTGCAGTTTTATAGCACTAATCGCTGTGTAAATGTGAATGGTCCCAAAAACGTGTCAAAGTGTCCGATGTGTCCGCCGCAATGTCACAGTCACAATAAAATCACAGATCGCCGCCATTACTAGTAAAAATTATAAAAAAATGCCATAATTCTATTCTCTATTTTGTAGATGCTAGAAATTTGCGCAAACCGATCAAATGCGCTTATTGCGTTTTTTGTTTTTTTTTGCCCAAAATATGTAGAAGAGTACATATCGGCCTAACCTGAGGAAAAAAAAATGTTTAAAAAAAAAAAAAATTATGATATTTATTAAATCAAAAAGTAGAAGATATTGTGTATTTTTCAAAATTGGTGCTGTTCTTTTGTTTATAGCGCATAAAATAAAAAGCGCAGAGGTGATAAAATACCACCAAAAGAAAGCTCTATTTGTGGGAAAAAAAGGGTGTCAATTTTGTTTTGGAGCCACGTCACACAACCGCACAATTGTCATTCAAAGTGCGACAGCGCTGAAAACTAAAAATTGGTCTGGGCAGGAAGGGGGTGAAAATGTATGAACAGACGATCAGTCATTTCGCTCCTAAGAGAGTTTACACACACATCTCCCGGTTCTCGCATCGGCTCCGGTGGCGAGCAGCGGGTGCTTGCGCGTGCCTCAGGCGGCGCGTAAACCCCCCTTGTGGCCACAGGACAAATCGACGTAACTTAAGTAAAACTGCAGCGGCTGGTCGGCAAGTGGTTAAAAAAAAGCGTCTAGCAGTTAGCAAACGGAACACAAGTATTCATCTCTGCATTAACCACTTAAGGACCGGACCAATATGCTGCTAAATGACCCAAGGGGTTTTTACAATTCGGCACTGAATCGCTTTAACAGACATCGGGCGATGTGGCTCCCAAACAAAATTTGCGTCCTTTTCTTCCCACAAATAGAGCTTTCTTTTGGTGGTATTTGATCGCCTCTGTGATTTTTATTTTTTGCGCTATATACAAAAATAGAGCGACATTTTTGAAAAAAAATCAATATTTTTTACTTTTTGTTATAAGAAAAATCAAATAAACTACATTTTATTCAAACATTTAGGCCAAAATTTATTTAGCCACATGTCTTTAGTAAAAAAAAAATCGCAATAAAAAAAAAAAAATAGCTACCTAGCGGGAACAGCGACACTAATACAGCGATCAGAAAAATGATCGCTTAGTGACGCTGGCAATAGGGAGTGAAAGGGTTAACTAGGGCGGTGATCAAGGTGTTAAAACTTTATTAGGGGGGGTACGGGGGCTACCCTGAACCTAACACTAACTGCCTGTCACACTAACTATCACATTGACACTAAATGCAGTGATCAGTACATATGTTACTATGTGATGTAATGTCTCCTCAGCGGCGGTTGAAAAAAACGCAGAGAGCAGAGATCACATCACTTCCCTCTTCCTGTGTTTACACAGGAGGAGGAAGTGCACTGCAGGGGGAGCGCGCGCATTGGCCGGGAGCGATCCGGAGGGGGCGGACAAAAACGAACAGCCGCCCCCTCAGCCTGGATCGCTCCTACAGCCACCGGGACCGTCGCATGTACCGAGGGGGGTCCCGATCGGACTCACGTCAAGGCAGCCACGTACAGGTACGTTGATGTGCCTGTCCGTGCCATTCTGCCGACGTAAATGTACATGCGGCGGTCCTTAAGTGGTTAAAGAGAACAGCCTCCATGTTGGACAGTTATACCAACCTTTCTGAAAGTGCTAACTTCTCCATATCCTAAAGGGCAATGCCAATGAGAAATCATTTAGAGCACAAATTCTAAAATGTTCAATTTAATATACAGTGCCTTGAAAAAGTATTCATACCCCTTGACATTTTCCACAATTTCTCATTTTACAAAAAAAAACGTAAATGTATTTTATTGGGATTTTATGCGATAGACCACCACAAACTTGCGCATAATGGTGAAGTTCAAGAAAAATTATAAATGGTTTTCAGATCTTTTTACAAATAAATATCTGAAAAGTGTGGTGTGCATTAGTATTCAGCCCCCTTTACTCTGATACACCTGACTAAAATCAAGTAGAACCCATTGCCTTCATAAGTCACCTAATTAGTAAATAGAGTCCACCTGTGGGTAATTTAATCTCAGTATAAATACAGCTGTTCTGTGAAGTTCTCAGAGGTTTGTTAGAGAACCGTAGTGAACAAACAGCATCATGAAGGTCAAAGAACACACCAGATAGATCAAGAATAAAGTTATGAAGAAGTTTAAAGCAGGGTTAGATTATACAAAATATCCCAAGTTTTGAACATCTCACAGAGCACTGTTCGATCCATCATCCAAAAATGGAAAGAGTATGGCACAACTGAAAACCTACCAAGACATGACCGTCCACCTAAACTGACAGGCCGGGCAAGGAGAGCATTAATCAGAGAAGCAGAAAAGATGCCCATGGTAACTCTGGAGGAGCTGCAGAGATCCACAGCTCAGGTGGAAAACTCTGTCCACAGGACAACTATAAGGCCGCGTACACACGATCGAACATGTCTGCTGAAACTGGTCCGCAGACCAGTTTCAGCGGACATGTTCGATCGTGTGTACGGCCTATCGGACAGTTTTCCAGTGGACAAAAGTTTCTAAACATGCTTAGAAACTTGTCCGCTGGAAACCTGTCCGTCGGACATGTTCGATTGTTAGTACGCCCAACCATCGAACAAAAATCCTGCGCATGCGTCGAATTGATTTGACGCATGCGTGGAAGCATTGAACTTCCTTTTTCCGCACGCCGGTGTGTTCTACGTCACCGCGCTCTGGTCAGAGGGGATTTTGGTCCTATGGTGTGTACGCACATCAGACCAAAATACCTCTTCAGACATGTCCGATGAAAACGGTCCGTTGGACCTGTTTCATAGGACATGTCTGATCGTGTGTACGTGGCCTTAGTCATGCACTCCACAAATCTGGCCTTTATGAAAGAGTGGCAAGAAGAAAGCCATTGTTGAAAGAAAACCATAGTAAGTCTTGTTTTGCGAGAAGCCATGTGGGGGACACAGCAAACATGTGGAAGAAGGTGCTCTGGTCAGAATTCAAAATTAAACTTGTTGGCCAAAAAGCTATGTGTGATGGGAAAATAACACTGCAGATCACCCTGAACACACCATCCCCACTGTGAAACATGGTGGTGGCAGCATCATGTTGTAGGGATGCTTTTTTTTTCAGCAGGGACAGGAAAGCTGGTCAGAGTTAATGGGAACATGGATGGAGCTAAATACAGATAAATCTTTTTGAGTCTGCAAAAGACTTGAGACTGGGGCAGAGGTCCACCTTCCAAAAGGACAACGACCCTAAACATACAGCTAGAGCTACAATGTAATGGTTTAAAATAGATCAAATCATATTCATGTGTTAGAATGACCCAGTCAAAGTCCAGACCTAAATCCAATTAATAATCTCTGGAAAGACATGAAAATTGCTGTTCACAGACGCTCTCCATCCAATCTGAGAGAGCTTAAGCTCCCTCAGGCACAGGCACTGTGTGAATCAAGCAAGGACGCTGCTCGCTCACACAGTGGGGAGGCATCGCAGGATCCAGGGTCAAGGTAAGTAAACCATGCCTGTGGTCCTGAGTCTGGCTTGGGGATACCACTTTTGGTCCTGAAATCTTACCCTGAGCCAGACTCCAGAATACCGCCAGGGGGGGTAAGCTATTTTGAAAAGAAGAATGGGCAAAAATGTTACTCTCTAGATGTGCAAAGCTGGTAGAGACATCCCCAAAAAGACTTGCAGCTGTAAGTGGCACATAATTGTGAAGTGGAAGGAAAATGATAAATGGTTTTCATTTTTTTTTTTTTTTTACAAATAAATATCTGAAAGATGTGGCATGCATTTGTATTCAGCCCCCTCTGAATCAATACTTTGTAGGACCACGTATTGACTCAGGGGGGCTAAATATAAATGCGCAGTAGTGCAAAGTGGATTTGCCTTTAGAAAATAACCCCCATTGTCACACTGAAGGTAGAGTCATATAACCGTGTGAGATGATTAAGCAGATGATTACATGTTGACGTGGAAGGATAACTACTTCTACTTCTATACACATTTTCATTTAATTGTCTGCCAGTTCAGTTAATAAAATGGCAACCGTTTCACAAAGACTTATTCTTTTTTATTTTATTTTCATAGCTGGGGAGATGACTGGGGAGATAATGGTTATATCAAGATGCAGCGCAATGTCAACCTGTGTGGTATCGCCCAAGAAGGAGCGGCTATGGACTTGATCTAGTTGCTCAGACTCATCTACTAAAGACTTGGCAGAAGTGTGTATTCCAGGGTCTAACTATAAATAATTAATATCTTTTTAGCAATGTCCACGGAGCTCATAATGTATTTGTTATTCTGTACTGCTTGCCATAATAAATATGCTCAAATGTTTTTTTTTTTGTATCCTGAATGGTTTGCTGACTTGTTTAAAAATAAAATAAAATTCAAGCAACTGTCCAGTTTTTGAATTCTACTCATTAATTTGTGTTTCTAGCTGTCTACTAGCTAGCTACATACTGGTGAAACTCGAAAAATTTGAATATCGTGCAAAAGTTCATTTATTTTACTAATGCAACTTAAAACTAATATATGAGATATCATTATATGCCAATCAAGGTAGTTAAATTTAGAGGGTAGTCAGAGATTTAACAACCTCTGACTGTATTGTTTTACCAAATTTGGGCCTCTGTTCCAGCCGTGGCTGTACTGTGAGTAGGGATGAGCTGAACACCCCCGCGTTCGGTTCGCACCAGAACCGTCGAACAGACTGACCGTTCGCGCAAACATTTAGAACCCCATTGAAGTCTATAGGACTCGAACTTTTGAATTAAAAAACGATCATTTTAAAGACCAATATTCAAGTTATTGTTGGAAAACGTCTTTGAGAACCCGGGTATTGCCCAAGGTAACATGTAACAATGAAAAAAAGTTTAAAAAACTGTAGTTTTTTCAGGAGCAGGACTCCTAAAAAAATTACCGTTTTTAAAACTTTTTTTCCCACTGATACATGTTCCCTCGGGCAAGACCCGGGTTCTCAAAGACGTTTTCACATGCAAACTATAGACACCCAGCGGGTACAATATTTAAAGGAATTTTTCATTTTTTTTTTTTTAAGTTAAGCATCATTAAAATCACTGCTTCAGGAGGAAAAGAGGGGAGATGAGAGAGTGGCCCCCCTCCTGAACCGTACCAGGCCACATGCCCTCAACATGGGGACAAGGGCCTCATCTCCACAACCCTTGCCCAGTGGTTGTGGGGGTCTGCGGGCGGGGGGCTTATCGGAATCTACCCCATGTGAATTGGTAAATGGTACATTGTACCCCTACCATTTCACAAAAAAACGTATTAAAAATAAAAACATTTTAAATAAAAAAAAATTACAATTCTCGATCTCCAGTGATGTAATCCATTCTCGATCTCCAACAATAATCTCCAGCGAGGATACGATGCACGCGATCCACCGGAGGCACCCGATGAATGACGTGCCACCAGCCTGACAGCTCTTATATAGCTGAGGGCGGGGCCAGAGAGACACAAGGGGAATCGCAAGGGGAATCGTGACGTGTACGGATGACCCCGCTCCCTCTGAAGCAACCTAGCTTTCCCGTTGCATCAGAGGGGGCGGGGTCACTCGTACATGTCACTGAGTAACCCCAGCGATTCCTCTTGCACCTCTGGCCCAACCCTCAGCTATATAAGAGCTGTCAGGCTGGCGGCGCGTCATTCGTTGGGTGCTTCAGGTGGAGGCAGCATTGCGTGCGTAATTTTTTATGTTTTTTTAAGTTTTTTATGTTTTTATTTTTAATAAAGGACTTGTTCCAAGCCGTCTCCTGTGGTTTTTAACATTTTGACACTTTTTTGTGAAATGGTAGGGGTACAATGTACCCCTTACCAATTCACAGAGGGGGGGCAGGATCTGGAGGTCACCTTTGTTAAAGGGGGCTTCCAGATTCCAATAAGCCCCCCACCCGCAGACCCCCACAACCATGTGGCCTGGTATGGTTCAGGGGGGGTGCTCTCCAGCCCTCCCCTCTTTTCCTGCGGCCTGCCAGGTTGCATGCTCAGATAAGGGTCTGGTATGGATTTTTGGGGGGAACCCCACTCCATTTTTTTTTATTTTGGCACAGGGTTTCCCTTAAAATCCATACCAGACCTGAAAGTTCTGAAAGTCAATGACTTTCAATTACTTTTATCTGTATTGCCAGGACCCGACAATTCATTATAGCTGCGAGTAGTTTTAAATGACTTTTTTTCCTTTAGAAATGTCATTTTGTGCAGAGACTGTTATAAACACGGGAAACATGCGCTACTTTACAGGCATACTATAAACACCCCCAGGTACGAAATTACAGGAATATTTCACTTTTATTGTTTCACTTTAAACATTATTAAAATCACTACTTCTGCAAAATAATATCATCTGGTTCAGTCTCAACTGAATGCCTGTAAAAAGGTGTCTCATTACCAGGGTGTCACACAAGAAATATCTCATGATGGGTAAAAGCGAAGAGCTCTTTCAAGACCTTCGCAACCTTATTGTTGCAAAACAAGTTCCAGTGAGCACTGTTGGGGCCATAATCCAGAAGTGAGAAGAACAGAATTTCACCTTAAACCGGCCACGACCATGTGCTCCTCACAAGATTTCTGACAGAGGAGTGAACAGAAATATCAAAAGAGTCGTCCATGACCCAAGGGTCACTTATAGAGAATTTCAAAAAGACCTGGAATTAGCAGGTACAATTGTTTCAAAGAAAACAATAAGTAATGCGCTCAACCGCCATGGCCTGTATGCACGCTCACCACCCAAGACTCCATTGCTGAAGAAAGCATATGGACGCTCGGTTAACCACTTCAGCTTCAGAAAGTTTATCCCGCTACTGTCAATCAAAGTCAGTTAGCCAATCAGGAGAGAGAGTGGGCGGTGGCCGAATTGGGGCTCTGTGTCTGAATGAACACACAGAGCTGTGACTCGGCTCGACTCGGCTCAAGTAGCCCCATAGCAAGCTGCTTGCTGTGGGGGCACTCCACAGGAGGGTGGGAACAGAAGAGCCGAAGAGGGACCCAAGAAGTGGAGGATCAAGGCTGCTCTGTGCAAAACCACTTTTGCTTGTTATTTTTAGAAAAAACATATCGAAACTTTACAATCACTTTAACTGTATTCCTAGCTTGGGCCGTGACAAATCTACTTTATGGAGAGATCTGGGGTCTATTAGACTCCAGATCTCTCTTCTGGCCTCTAATGCAGCCAATCAGACACAGATTAGTCTGATTGGCTGCTTTACTTTAACAAGGAACGAAAACCGTAAGTCACTAAATCCTTGTTTCTGTTTCTCTCACTGTGTGCCCAGAGCTGAATGCCACCGGTTTCACCCTGACCAGGCTCCCTGAATGCTTGGGAGAGCCCAACAAAGACGGCATCATCAACGGGGGGGTCGGGGGACTAAGGATCCCCTTCCGCTGCTTTAATTTGTAGGGATTCGCCGGTCCTAAATGATGCATCATTGCACTGCAAGGCACCACACATCACACTAGCACTGTGGTATGATTGGGGTTCATATAAAACAATTGTTTTTGATGTGTCCTAGCAATGACCTGCATTTATCTAGTGCAGAAAAATGCAGGTCACCCCCATTGTGTGATTAAACCCTAATGCCACGTACACACAGTCATTTTTTGTGATGAAAAAAAACAACGTTTTCTGTGAAGTAAAAAACGACGTTTTTGAAACGTCACTTTTCAAAGACGATGTTGCATACACACCATCGTTTTTTTCACAAAAAGCGAGGTTACGTTCACCACTCTTTTCCATTGAAGCTCGCTTCATAACTAGCTTCTGGGCATGCGCGGGTTGAAAAACGTTGTTTTAAACGACGTTTTTGCTACACACGGTGACTTTTTGTGAAACAAAAAACGACGTTTTGAAAAACGACACAAAAAATTCAAGCATGTTGGAATTTTTTTTTTGTGTGGTTTTGCCCACACACGATCAATTTAAATGACGTTTTAAAAAACTACGTTTTTTTCATCGCAAAAAAAACGACCGTGTGTACGCGGCATTAGACATATGAATCAATGATGAACTATGTAAGCACCCCTGGCATTGTTCTATGGTTTGTTTCAATTATAACTGCCATTTTTTCTGGACAACTTGGTCTGGTAAAGGAAGTGAAAAAAAAACATGCTGCATGACAACAAACTCTGTGGCTAATTGTAGAAGTCAGTCTGGGACATAGCAATGCATGATCGTGTCAGGAAGGGCATGCCAACGTCCAGCATGGTGGCCATAGAAGACGGACTGTGACCTCTGTTCCTGTTAGAGCACCTCTGTTGCACATGCGCGCGCCCATGCGTGCCTGTGCACGCGCGTGCACGCGTACGCCGCGGTGTGCCACCCCTGACGGTCTGGACACCAGACAGGTCATTTAAACTGGGTATCCAGACTCAGGTGCTGTCCGTTCTACAGCGTGTGTGTATCCTGACCTTAGTATCTGATTCCTGTTCCTGTTATCTCACCCTGCTTGTCCCTGACGCTCCTGCTTTCCACCTGAACCTGATCTGGCTTGTTTGACCTTGCACCTGCCTGCTCCTCCAGCTACCTCGCTGCCAGCCCAATACTGATCGGGCCTGTACTTTGACTCCACTCCAGCCTACGCTTCTGTTCCTGACTTGTCTGTCAGTGTATGACCCGGCCTGCCTGCACCTTCTATCTCTCCAGCCCTTCTGAGTCCTGTTGAGCATCTGTCTATCCGCAGTGTCATCTGTTCTCCTGTCTGTGGAGTTTCTGCATCAAGCCAGTTCCTGCCATCCGCCGACAGTCACTCCTGGTCTTCCCCTTTACCGGTGTTCCTCCGCAGTCTCTTCAGGGGATCCAGCCCAGCGACATTATCAGCGATCCTGCCAGGCACTCGTGCGACTCTGCACTCTCACGCCTCCTGTCTGCTCTACCAGGGGCCTGGAGTCAGAGCTGTAGGAGAGGCCATATCCGCCATATCAGGCTCTACCACCAGGGACGTGACAGACTGGCATCATGTTTTTCTAGTAATTATTTTCTGAACTAGAGACACATAAGACTTAAGCCTCGTACACACTGTACGAGTCTTCGCCAACTGAGCGTCTTATTTTTGTCAAAAGGGCGTGTGCCAGGATCTTGTCTTGCATACTAACATTACACAATTTTTATGCCACAAACACGAACGTAGTGACGTACTACAAGAAATTTCAGCTCTTGAGCACCACCCTTTGGGCCCATTCTGGTAGTTTTGTGTTTGGTGAGCATTGATTCCGCGCATGCATGTTTGTACTTTCGACTTTTGTGTGACAGATTTGTGTACTGACCATACGAAAATCAGACACGGAGCCATTGTCTCCCGAAAATTTACTAGCCTGTCATCCAACATTTGTTGGACAACAATTGTCAAAAGAAGTTTACTAACAGTAAGATTTTAGGACAACAGTCTATCAACAGACAATCCGCTGCCAACAATCGTACCGTGTGTACAAGGCTTAAGACTGGGGAAACACAGCACAATTTTTAGAAACAATGGGCCAGATTCACAGAGCCCTTACTCCGGTCTATCTCACGTTAGACCGGAGTACTTTCAAATTACGCGCGTCGTATCATTAGTTTGAATCCTCAAACCATGATACGACGGCTTTGGGCTTCAATCCGACTGGCTTACGTGTTCGTACGCCTTCGGATCTACGCTGCAATAATTTTGCGGCCGCTGGGTGGAGTTCCCGTGTCGAGTTTCAAATTTTTTTTTTTGCATAAGTCGTCCGGGAATAGGAATGTACGTAAACGACGCTACTCAAAAAAAAAATTACGTAACAACGTTATTTCGCGCAATGCACAGCGTGAAATTTCAGAACGGAGCATGCGCAGTTCGATCGCCGTTGGGACGGGCCTAATTTAAATGCTTCACGCCCCCTAATCGCGTATTTCGATTCCGCCGGGAGAAATACACTACGCCGCCATACCTTACGGGCCAAAATCTACCTGAATTCGTCGTAGAGCCAGGTAAAATACGGCGGCGTAGTGTATCTCTGATATTCTGCGCCAGGGCAATTGTACCTGAATCTGGCCCAATGCCTTTGACAATCCGACACTTTAGGGGTTAATGCCTGAGCAGTATGAAGACTTATAAGTCAGACGTGTTCCTCATCACTGACAGATCTGGCATGAGGTGCAGACATGGGTGGACATGTTTTTCATCATCCATCATTCTCTGGGGAGATCCATCTGTCCATGGCCACACAACAATACATGACTAATATCCAACATCTGTACACTTCCAGTAGACACACCACCTTTCCTACCTGATTTATTAGGAAACTGACCAGATACCGTATGCATGTTACGTCTTTAATCTACTTATTATGTCAACTGCATTCACTAACTTTTAATAGTATGCCATATTAAAGAAGTCATTGAATTTCCATCTGCTTGAGCCTAGTTGTTGTTAATAAAATCCTCTGCAAGCAGAACCACTGATAAGAAGGTAGAGTAGGGATAATTGTGGCTGATAAAGGTGGTAATAAAACTTATTTGGTGCCTTATCTGCAATAAATTATAAATTAACCTCATAACCTGTGTAATTCATATGTGTTCAGGTTTAAAGGAATGAGGTGGCAACCCTAGGGTAGAGCTGGCCCTTCTGTACAGGGCCTGGGCCCCATCTATTCAGCAGCTGCACCACAGATGGAGAGGGGACTCTTTAAAGTATTAATAAACCCAGGACCCAGCATTCACTATATCTGGTCTCCCACAGTCCACAGAACATAGAAATGCAATCATTTTAGTAAATATAAACTGCTAAATACCTTTTCTCATCAGCAGTATACAGTATAGCAGTCTTGTCAGATATATCAGTGTCCAGCAAAGCACGATAAAGCTTGCAGGAGGATTTTTTATTCTCCCCTGTTTTTCTGAATTCCTCTTTTTATCTTTATGTATTATTACTATTATGTGCTGTTAAAATCCTGTTACAAAATGTCATATCTAATCACTAAAAAATGTCCAGTGGATAATGTTCTTGTACAGTTGCTAGTTATCAGATTCTTCAGTGAGCCATAATTAAGTCCTAACGATAAGACTATTACCATGGAAAGTGTAAATCACATGTGTGTGAGGGTGCGTACATGTCCATGAAGTATCAAATCACTTTAGAGCCTTCACTATTCTGCAACTGTGCATCACAACTTTTGCAGAATAGTGACTGAGGAGAAGAATAAATTCAATACCTTCTCCATCTCCCCATCCTTTGTAACCAGATGTCCTTCCTCATTCTTTATGGGGCCAATATGGTCTGTCCTCCCTTTTTTACCGTTTATATACTTCCGCTATGTGTCTTTCATGTTCTATCTTAGCCATAGAGGGCGCAAGAGCCCCGCCCCCTCTTGCTCCTGCACCACCACTGAAAACAATACATAGATTCATGCATTGCGCTGGCCATCTGAATAACGGCAGCTGGTTGGTAGTGGAAGTGTCTATCGAGCCAGCAGCTCTGATAAGCTTTCCAATTACAGCCTGAGGGCTGTAATCGGGGCTTCCAAATAGTTAACCAGGGGACACATGGGGTGTGCGTTCCTTGGGTTACACTGACACGCATCCCAGCCAATCAGGTTCACCGGATCTGGTTACCGGTAACCTGATGGGCTAAAGCAACATCGAGGGCAGGACTACATCGAGGGATCGTGGAGGAGGATCCGAGGATGGCTGACCGAGAAAGGTAAGTGCCAGGCGGGCGGGCAATCTGGCGGCATTTAAGGGGCAAACTGGCGACAATTGATGGGCACAGTGGCGACAATGGCATGGCACAGTGGCTGCGTTTGGCATGGCACAGTGGCGATAATTGATGGGCACAGTGGCGACAATTGCATGGCACAGTGGCTGCGTTTGGCATGGCACAGTGGCGACAATTGATGGGCACAGTGGCGGCAATGGCATGGCACAGTGGCTGCATTTGGCATGGCACAGTGGCAACAATTGATGGGCACAGTGGCGACAATTGATGGCACAGTGGCTGCGTTTGATGGCATGGCACAGTGGCGATAATTGATGGGCACAGTGGCTGCGTTTGATGGCATGGCACAGTTGCTGCGTTTGATGCCATGGCACAGTGGCACCTTTTTTATTGCACAGTGGCGACAATTTTATGGCACAGTGGCTGCGTTTGATGGGCACATTGGCGGCAATTGATGGGCACAGTGGCGGCAATTGATGGGCACAGTGGTGGCAATGGCATGGCACAGTGTCTGCATTTGGCATGGCACAGTGGCGACAATTGATGGCACAGTGGCTGCGTTTGATGGCATGGCACAGTGGTGACAATTGATGGGCACAGTGGCTGCATTTGATGGCATGGCACAGTGGCTGTGTTTGATGGCATGGCACAGTGGCACCATTTTTATTGAAGGAGCCGCTGATTGATTGTTGGGATCACCCTAGCGTTGTCTATGGGTGTGATGCAGGAACAAAGTAGTGAGCGAAGGTCCAGACACCCAGCCTGGGATCCACTCAATAGTACTGGGAACCCAGTAAGTCACTGGGGTCCCCTTTCGCCTCCGGTTGAGGCTCGATGAAGCCTGTAAGCTTGGCCAGGTGGGCCACACCGGCGGTGTCCATGGATGCGCGCACCCTCAAGGTGGATGCCGCACCTGAAACCGGGACCCCGCGAAGAAGACAAGAACACATGACACCTTTCACAGATATACCCCTCCCCAGCATGCCCCGCGAGGGAAAACCTCCTCCAATTGGCTGCTGGGGAGGACTTGCTCTGCCAGAAACCCCTCTGGCGCAACTGCCGACCAGAGATTATACCACATCCCTAGAATGCAGCCTGACCCAGTGGACCTTTTCCGGAATAACAGAGGACATCATTTAGGTAAATATTGACTGAGAGCAATGTAACTCTCCCAGTCCAACTAACTTTAGCGTAGTCCCCATGTTGAAAGCAAGGGGGCGCTACATGACAATTTATGCAAATAAGTAACATGACACCCTTACCGCATGCGGTAAAGCTCAGTAAAATGACCCCTTAGGCTGAAAAACAAAGGATTTTGATATCTACATAACATTCCCAAGATGTTTAAAAAGTGAACTTTTCTTTAAACTTTTCGCTGTAGCGAGTCAGATTCTATACCAAATTATGATGTTATGAATAGCAAGATCCCCTACTCGATTGTAAACGATCACCTTGTAAAAAAACATTATAAATACCTTTTTTTCCCCGACAGAGGGAAGGGGGACTGGCGCTTACCGGTGGGTGGGGGGTATTCTCCGGCCTAAGACATGGAGTATGCACAAGGCCATAAAAAAGGAAGTACAGTGTGTGAGGTGTGTTATTTTCTGGAAAGTGGTGCGTATGCTAGTACAACAGATTGTAGAAGGGATGGTTCACTTCAGGATAAAACAATAGGCTACGCTTGTTATATAAAGTGGATTCCTTGTATGTAATGTCTGTATTACTCACTAAAAACCCGGTATGTTGTTAAGTGTAATGCCGAGATCATCGTTCTCTGTTCTGTTCTATGAAAACTTGAATAAAAATCATTGAAACATAAATACCTTTTTTTCCATTTTTTTTATAAGTGATCACATTCCCTCTGTTCTCAGCTGCATAAGAGCTGGAGGAGGAAAAGCAACAGCACACTGAACGTTCCAGTGAATGGCTGTGCAGGAAGGGTGTGTCAGGACAAGTCTGATCATTGGAGGAGGGCAGGCTGAGTTCCCAGCACAGCTAGAGAACTGACCACGCTCTGTTCTCTGGTCAGTTAGCAGAGGGACTGGCAGGAATACCAGGGATTTCACACAAAGGAATTAATACATAGAGAACAGCAGGCCTGGACTGGCCATAGAGCATACCGGGCAAATGCCCGGTGGGCCGCGGCGGCCCGCGGGTCACGTCCCCCCCCAGTGCACTCTCAGCTGCGAGTCGGAGCCACACTCGAGTGACAGTGACACCCGTCGGCACATCAGGGGGCCGGGACCTGCAACGATCCCCTTCTCTCTGACATGGTGGCCACGGCTCTGATGATCTGATCAGTCTCGGCTGCCTCACACAGCCGAGCAGAGTGAAGCCGCCTCCCCCTCCTCCTTTATGTCTACACAGGGGGAAGGGACCCAACATGCAGTCCCAAGCAGATCTGAGGTTTATTATGGGTTTGAAGGGGGGTCTGTATTGTAGAGGGGTTTCTGTATTGTATGGGGGGTTCTGTATTGTAGGGGTGGTATAAAATGTAGGGGGGTTCTGTATTGTAGGGGGGTTCTGTAATGTAGGGGGGTTCTGTATTGTAGGGGGTTCTGTAATGTAGGGGGTTCTGTATTGTAGGGGGGTCTGGAATGCAGGGGGGGCTGTATTGTAGGGGTCTGTATTGTAGGGAGGGTCTGTAATGTAGGGGGTTCTGTATTGTAGGGGGTCTGTAGTGTAGAGTGAGATCTGCATTGTAGAGGGGGGTCTGTAATTTAGAGGGGGGTCTGTATTATAGAGGGGGTCTGTAATGTAGGGAGGGGGTCTGTATTGTAGAGGGGGTCTGTAGAGTAGGGAGGGTCTTTATTGTAGAGGGGGTCTGTAATGTAGGGGGGTCTGTACTGTAGGGAGGGGGCTGTATTTTAGGGAGGAGGTCTGTAGTGTAGGGAGGGGATCTGCACTGTAGGGAGGGGGTCCTCACTGTAGGGAGGGAGTCTGCACTGTAGGGAGGTCTTTGTAACATGCAGGGGGTCCAGAACTGTTAGGGGGTGTCTGTGTAACAAACTGTGGGGTCTGTGTAATGTAAAGGGGTCTTGAGGTGCAGGGTGCTGTGTAATGTAAAACGATCCAGAGGTGCAAGGTGCTGTGTAATGTAACGGGGTCCAGAGGTGCAGGGTGCTGTGTAATGTAAAGGGGTCCAGAGGTGCAGGGTGCTGTGTAATGTAAAGGGGTTCAGAGGTGCAGGGTGATGTGTAATGTAAATGGGCCCAGAGGTGTAGGGTGCTGTGTAATGTAAAGGGGTCCAGAGGTGCAGGGTGCTGTGTAATGTAAAGGGGCCCAGAGGTGCAGGGTGCTGTGTAATGTAAAATGATCCAGAGGTGCGCTGCTATGTAATGTAAAGGGGTCCAGGGTGCTGTGTAATGTAAAGGGGTCCAGAGTTGCAGGGTGCTGTGTAATGTAAAGGGCCGGGGTCCAGAGGTACAAGGTGCTGGAACCCCACAACCCATTATTAACTGCCGCTGCTGTGCCCCCCCCCCCCCCCCCCCCGAGAGGGGTCTGTACTGTAGGGAGGTCTGTGTAACATGCAGGGGGTCCAGAACTGTTAGGGTGTGTCTGTGTAATGTAGGGTGCGGGGTACTGTGTAATGTAAAGGGATCCAGAGGTGCTGTGTAATGTAAAGGGGTCCAGAGTGGTCCAGAGGTGCAGGGTGCTGTGTAATGTAAAGGGGTCCAGAGGTGCAAGGTGCTGTGTAATGTAAAAGGATCCAGAGGTGCGCTGCTATGTAATGTAAAGGGGCCCAGAGTTGCAGAGCGCTGTGTAATGTAAAGGGGTCCAGAGGTACAAGGTGCTGGAACCCCACACCCCATCATTAACTGCCACCGATGCCCCACTGGCTGCTCAGTCTAAAATGCCCGGGCCTATTTTTTGTCCGGGCCTGGAGATCAGTATACTTTCTCATACAAGTACACGGTACAGCAGACACATATCAGGAATATGGAATGTTGGGGTAACAAACACTTTAATTCTTATTGCTGTCTTATTTTTTATTTTATTTTTATTTTTTATCTTCAAAAGAAGTTTATTAAAGAGCAGTGCAGTACATTTAATTGCCCCAGAACATCCTGGGGCAGAATGATATACAAACAGTACAAAATAAAGTATACAACTTAGGCCTCGTACACACGAGGGGATATGTCCGCTGAAAACGGTCCGATGGACCGTTTCAGCAGACATCTCCGCTCGTGTGTATGGGCTAGCGGACAGATTTCTCCACCCGACAGATTTCAAAGCATGCTTTGAAATCCATCCGGTGGAATCTGTCCGCCCGACATGTCTGCTGGTTAGTACACTTACCAGCAGACATGTCGTCCCCCACCGAATGGATTTGGCGCATGCGCGGAAGTGTTTAACTTCCTGGTGCGGTGACGTGGCGGCGTCAACGTCACCGCCGCGTCACCGCGCCGTCCGGCGGCGGGGAATTTGATCCGATGGTGTGTACACGCCATCGGATCAAACTCCCGATCGGACATATCCGATGGAAATGGTCCGCGGACCATTTTCATCGGATATGTCCGATTGTGTGTACGAGGCCTTAGAATAAATTAAAAAACAAAGTTCATCACTCTACATAGAATAGGATATCCCACTGTACCTTGAGTCAAAAGTCATGAGAAAGTAGAATACCCCATAAGGCTACCTAATACCATTGTCCGTCCTGACACCCCATATGGGTTCATGTTGTGCCAGGGACCGACTAAAATGTTAAAACTAAAAAGTGTGCCTGTTTAAGTGCAAGACTGGACTCCCGACTCCAGAATAACTAAGGCCTCCAGAACAAACACTTTAATTCTACGATCAGATCCCATTAGAGAGGGTTTGTTTTACTGCCATTAGATCCTTTGCAACAAGTGCAAGCCAGCTATAGAAATACCAGAGAATAATGCAGGTGAATGATGAATTAGGGATACCAATATAGAAATTGTGGCAAGTTCTTATATACAGACTCTTAAATATATATCTACACATCAGCAGTAAATAGGATTTAGAGTGGTATGGCTCCCCCTTGTGTTCATTGCTTGGAAAGGAAATTAAGCGATCAATAGTACAAGTTGTAAGCACATATTAAAAGCTCTGCTAGAATTCTCAATATGATACTGACCATATTCTTTCTCTCAAACAGGCATAGTTTTCATTTTAGTTAATATGTGGGTCACTGGCATGGGATTACAATATTCTATGCAGCCAAATTGTCTTCATTCCCCTCTCTTACCTATCCCACTATCATAGCAAAAATAGGTTAGCATTTGAACTCTATTGTTCTTTGCTCTACAAAGTTAATTTTGACATGAAATTTCGATTTAGTTTTAGTTATAGTCTTTTGACTAAAATTCAATTTTAGTTTTAGTCGTATTTTAGTCATCTGAATTGTTTTAGTTTTAGTCATATTTTAGTCTTCTAAAATGCTTAGTTAAATTTGAATGAATTATGTAAGCATTTCTTTAGAATTGCCAAACTCATTATATACTCCTGGAGTGAGTCTAATAAGTTATTATTTATTGTATTAAGGTTTAAACATGCTCTACAGACACAGATTTAGCAGTTGCGATATATAATGTCTAAAACCGAATTCCATAAATAAACAAATATATTGCTTTTTGACAAGCAGAGTACAAACTGTAAACTCTATTGGCTGTATTGTCATTGCACATATTACCTGAATGTATTACCAACATTAAGAGCCGGTTCACACTGGGGCGACTCGTCAGGCGGCTCAGCCGCCTGACGAGCCGCGTCCCATTTAATGCAATGGAACCGTTCTAATAGGAGCGACGCAAGTCGCTCTGACTTAGAAAAAGGTTCCTGCACAACTTCGGAGGGCGGCTCGGGGTGACCTGCATTGACTTCTATACAGAAGTCGTTTTGCAAATCGCCTCTGAAGTCGTCCTCAGGACGACTTGCAGAGTCGCCCCCGAAGTCGTGCCGCTGCAGTGTGAACCGACTCTAAATATTAAGATTTTTTTTAAAAAAAAGCTTTTATCTTCATTTTTTTCTTTTAGCAGCTTGATAGATGCCCCCTACTTATTGTTAGGTGGTAGGGTAGTGTTAATTTTGATGTCAAATTTCAATTTTGTTTTAGGCCTTGTTCACACTGGTATGATTTGAGATGCGATTTGAGATGCCAAATCGCATTTCAAATCGGCAGCATTTGCCGGCAATTGTCGGCAATGGCACCGTCCTAACGATTTCGGGCTGCGATTTACATTGACATCTGTGCAGAAACCTGCACAGATGTCTCTGAAATCGCGGCCGAAATCGGGACTGCTAGCGGGAGTGAAATTGTGCGAGTTCAGCTGATGGCCGCATACACACGATCAAATCTATCTGCTGACAGACCATCTCAGCAGACAGATTCGATCGTGTGTACGGGCGGACAGACAGATTTTTCCAGCAGACAGATTTTAAAGCCTGCTTTAAAATCTGTCTGCTGGGAACCCGTCGGACCGATATGTCTGCTGGTTAGTACGCTAACCAGCAGACATATCTGCCCGCACATGCGTCGAATGGATTTGACGCATGCGCGGAAGTGTTTTAATTCCGACACGTCACCGACACGTCAGCGACACGTCAGCGCGCTGTCAGCGCGCTGTCTGCCGGCGGGGATTTTGGTTTGATCGTGTGTACAGCGATCAAACCAAAACAGCCAGCAGACAAATCTGATCAAATCGGTCTGTCTGACCGATTTGAGCAGATTTATTTGGTCGTGTGTACGCGGCCATAGTCTTTTGACTAAAATGCCATTTTTATTTTAGTTCGTATTTTAGTCATCTCATTTGTTTCAGTCATATTTTAGTCTATTAAAATAGTATTAATTTAGTCTATGAAATTAACACTGCTGAACAGAAACAGAAACCTTTGTTTGTTAATGATTCAATAAAAAAATGGCCCCATTCTCATTAAAGATTAGCTACCTCCACTGATATTTATCATCTGGAAAACAGCAGGGGGCGCTAGAAACTGATTGTTTAAATACAATAGTGAACTATGTATATCCCCATCAAAGGAGATAATCAGAATAAAGGTGCAATACAGTGCAAAGTGTTAGTACATAAATTGCAATGAGCATAAAAATATTATTAATAAATGTCCAAAAAGAAAGTGCAGAAACCAAATCCAAAAATTATGAAAAAATGTCCATATAGGTGCAAAAGGATTAATAATGTCCTTAAAAATCCTTGTGACTTGTTCTCTCATATAAGTGAATATAAGTGATCGCAAATGAAGTGTTTCCACCTTCACCAACTAAACACCGACAGTGTAAACAGGATGGCTCCTTACCGCAAACTATTGACCTTTCTCGTTAGAAAATAGGTCAAATAAAGCGTTGTGTCTCCACGGACAGTAGATAGCCTGGATTCCCTTGGTTGCATGCGTTAAAGGGCAAAGAAACACAGAAAATTGCCGCCATAGCGTGATACCGTTTTATTAAAAGACATGGATTTATACACACAATGCCGAGTGGCTCCTTACTATTTTTGGTGCCCTCCGTCCCGGCACTGAGGCTAATGGCTTTGGATCAATGGATAAGATGCGTCCTCGCTGGGGGAGCACTCGCGTGCGTTCCACTTCCCTTGTGTAGAGAACCAGCTGGACCGGAAGTTGCTGTGCGTGGTCACGTACCGCCTCGACGTACGTTTCAATAATTCGTCATCAGGAAGCGCCTCCTGATGCCGGGACGGAGGGCACCAAAAATAGTAAGGAGCCACTCGGCATTGTGTGTATAAATCCATGTCTTTTAATAAAACGGTATCACGCTATGGCGGCAATTTTCTGTGTTTCTTTGCCCTTTAACGCATGCAACCAAGGGAATCCAGGCTATCTACTGTCCGTGGAGACACAACGCTTTATTTGACCTATTTTCTAACGAGAAAGGTCAATAGTTTGCGGTAAGGAGCCATCCTGTTTACACTGTCGGTGTTTAGTTGGTGAAGGTGGAAACACTTCATTTGCGATCACTTATATTCACTTATATGAGAGAACAAGTCACAAGGATTTTTAAGGACATTATTAATCCTTTTGCACCTATATGGACATTTTTTCATAATTTTTGGATTTGGTTTCTGCACTTTCTTTTTGGACATTTATTAATAATATTTTTATGCTCATTGCAATTTATGTACTAACACTTTGCACTGTATTGCACCTTTATTCTGATTATCTCCTTTGATGGGGATATACATAGTTCACTATTGTATTTAAACAATCAGTTTCTAGCGCCCCCTGCTGTTTTCCATTTATCGATTCTAATTTGAATTTTTGGGGGTGCAGCTCACTTAGTGGTTAATTTATATCACGTTAATACACATTTATTAGTTATTTTGGCGCGAGATCCTTACCCTACCTATCATCTGGATTACCAACACATGCCTTGATCCCATGATACATATGAATTTCTGGGCCTGATCAATGTATCTAAAGCATGTACTCAATCTAATTATAGTAATATAAAGTATAACTAAAGGCAAAACTTTTTTTTAGTTTTGGATAGAGTGGAGATGGCTTAGAACCCTTCGGAAGGAAATCATCTGGCCTTCAGAAAAAAACTCAAAACCTATCTATTCTGAAGGCAAAAAATAGTAGGAAATGTATACCAAGCGCCTTGAGGCCATTCAGTTTGCATGTGTAGCGCTATATAAGTTTCTCACTCACTCACTTAAATATGCTCGCAATCCAAGGTTTTTAATGTATATTGAAGAGATCACATTTTTTGAATTCTATAAGACTTTTTTTAAGTGCCCTTTTAATATCTTTATTCCTTAGACTATACACCAGTGGATTTAACAGGGGTGTCAGGACTGTATAATTAATGGTCACGAGTTGATCATATGCTGGTTCATAGATTTTTTGGGGCCTAATATACATAAATGCTACACTTCCAAAAAGTATCAGCACTACAGACAGATGGGCAGCACAGGTTGAAAATGCCTTTCTGCGTCCCGCTGCGTTCATAGTCAAGATTGTTATCAGGATTTTGAGGTAAGTCAAGCCAATGAACAATGTTGTCAGTATAATAATACATGAGTTTATAATAAAATCAGCAATGACATTGTGTGATGTATCTGCGCAAGCCACGTGTAGTAGTGAAGACAAATCACAAAAAAGATGGTGTATTGCATTAGATCCACAAAATGGCAAAAAAGACACTAACACCAGTTTGGTTACAGGACTCATAAAGCCACAGAGCCAGCAGCAGAAGACTAGAACTTTGCAGCACCTAGACGTCATAATGGTCGCATATCGCAGAGGATTACATATTGCTAGGAAGCGGTCATAGGCCATCACGGTCAGAAGATAATTCTCAGTGATCCCCAAAGAGTGAAACAAATACATTTGTAGCAGACAGCTAGAGACTGAAATGTATACCTTTCTGATCCAAAATATCACCAACATTTGAGGAATGGTTACCGCAGTGTAACATATATCCAGGAAAGCCAGCATTCCAGCAAACATGTACATGGGGGTATGAAGCTGTGGATCACCATAGATCACAAGAGCGATCGTTATATTGCCAGAAAAGATGAGAAAGTACACTAAGAGCAATATAGCGAAAATTAAATGGCGAGACGACTCCAGTCCTGAAAACCCCACAATCATAAATTCAGTTATTGTCTGGTTCATTGAAGCTTCCATAAATCGTAGAGATTATTTATTGGTTGAATTAAAGTGTTTTGTAAACTGCTTTGTGCTTTCCTATAGGACAATGATGTTGTATGTGGTTACAATATCAGAAATCTTGCAAAGGGTTTTTTTTTTTTTTTTCATAGGATAAATTCAGCAAAAACGTGTGTTTAATACGGCATGCCTTTGTTTCATGATCTGATAATGAATAAGCTAGACAAGGCTTTCCCAGCTCTATATAAACCTTGCCGTGGTCTTCATTTAAAAAACAAGCAACTCCCTTATCTAAGCATATGATGTCTAGAGAGGAGGCCAATTGCTTTCACATCCTATGAGGCCACCCCGTAATACTCACATGCACACAGGTATTTTTATTAACAGTTAAATATTAAAAATAAACAATCACCTAAAGCTATATTCCTCTTTGGTCTGCGGAACTGTTACATAGAGCTGCCATCTTGCATTGTGCCCCGCATGCGCCCCCCTTAGTAGGTAATGTGACCTTTAGTTCATTTTGTCATCTTTATCCCAATGGCCCCCATCCTTTTCCACAGGCCTCTCCAGCATCCTCACACGCCTCTGATGGAACAACCTCATCCAAACAAGTGTCGCCCCCCCCCCCCCCCCCCCATATTTGGTGGGGCATTACGCTAAAGTTAGTGGGGAATGGGAGAGTTAAGTTGCTCCCACTCACAAATTGGTTAAGTTTGGAACTGCTTTCTAGGCCAGTCTGAATGCTAGGGGAAGTGTTTTTAATCCTGGGTGACAGTTGGCGCTGGAAGGGGTTCTGGCAGACCCACTTTCTCCCAGCAGCCAATCAGAGATGGGTTTTCCCTCTGAACATGCAGTATATCTGTGGCAGACGCCTGAGAGTGAGACGTTCTATGCGGGGCCCGTGTTCCAGGTGCGGCATCCACCTTCAGGGTGCGCGCATCCATGGGCCCTGCCATCGAGGCCTGCCTGGCCGAAGCTGTGCACCAAGCGGAGCTTCACCCTGACATTGAAAGGGGCCCTAGCGGCTTGCTGGGTCCCAGATCCTAAGCTGGGAGCTGTACGGTGGGGGATTGGCTCGGGAGACCCAAAGGCAGAGGTTGTCCGCGAGGCCTAGGCAAACCACCGGGGATCCGGTCATCACTACATGACAGGTACACTTCAACTGTCCTTTGATGACCCTAGAGAAGTGATTTACTGGGAGGATCCATTAGTTCTACCCCTTTGAAAAGTATGGAAATTCCTCAGGCCTGTGGCAGAGGCCCTAATTCCTCCCAGTGACTATTGCAAGTGACCTTTCGGCTGCCAGGCCCAAGATAGATGGGCCTTTTTTTTTTCCATTTAAGTCTAAATATGAGATCTTAGGTCTTTTTGACCCCAGATCTCATATTTAAGAGGGCCTGTCATGCTTTTTTCTATTACAAGGGATGTTTACATTCCTTGTAATAGGAATAAAAGTGATAATTATTATTATTTTTTATTTCAGTGTTAAAAATGATAAAATAAATAAAAATAAATCCGAAACCCAAAAAAAACGTTTTTTAAATTGCCCCGTCCCGATGAGCTCACGCGCAGAAGCGAACGCATACGCGAGTAGCGCCCGCATATGAAAACGGCGTTCAAATCACACAAGTGAGGTTAGAGCGAGAGCAATAATTCTAGCCCTAGACCTCCTCTGTATCTCAAAAAATGCAACCTATAGAATTTTTTAAACGTTGCCTATTGAGATTTTTAAGGGTAAAAGTTTGACACCATGCCACGAGCGGGCGCAATTTTTAAGCGTGACATGTTGGGTATCATTTTACTCAGCGTAACATTATCTTTCACAATGTGTAAAAAAAATGGGCCAAATTTATTGTTGTCTTATTTTTTAATTCAAAAAAGTGAATTTTTTTCCAAAAAAAGTGCGCTTGTAAGACCGCTGCGCAAATACGGTGTAACAAAAAGTATTGCAATGACTGAGATTTTATTCTCTAGGGTGTTAGAAAAAAATATATATAATGTTTGGGGGTTTTAAGTAATTTCTTAGCAAAAAAAAATGTTTTAGTCTCGTAAACACGAAATCTGAAAAACACCCTCGGTCCTTAAAGAGGAGGTTCACCCTAAATATTATCTCTCCCATGCGATCCAGCATACTGTCGTCAGCGCCAGTATGCTGTTTTTTTTTTTTTTTTAAATCCCCCACTTACTGTGAAATCTTTTATTTTTATTTCTTTCCCCCTGTGGTGGACTCGGGTATTTCCGGCGCAATGCGGTGCCTGCGCACAGACCTAGGAGCTGACTGCGCAGACGCCGTATTTCTCCGAGTCCTATGGCTATGGCGCATCACGCCCTCCGAAAAAAACGAAATAGGACTCGGAGAAATACGGTGCCTGCGCAGTCAGCTCCTAGGTCTGTGCGCAGGCGCCGCATTGCGCCGGAAATACCCGAGTCCTAATCGGGTATTTTCGAAAGCTTTGACAAGCTGTATAGGCACATGGGAGAGGGTATATTTTAGGGTGAACCTCCGCTTTAAGTGGTTAATACGCCGACCACAAAATCAACCAGCGGCTCCTTCGGGGGTGAGCACTACACGTGGGGCTCGTCCGGGATTCGGCTGTTACCTCTCATAACGAGAAGAAAGTGAGTAGGAAGTTACTGAGAATTGGAAAAGTATTCAGAACTGTGCATGGACTGTCCGGCAACGGGGGAGTTAAACCCGCATCACTGAGCTTGGGCGTACGTGTACCGTGACATGCGCCTGCAACGTGCCTGGACAAGTTCTTCCAAGTGGGAGGAGCCACCCACCCCTGCGCGCCATGTGCAGAGTAATTTCGCGTCACCTGGAGAGGGAACGCCCACTGGCGTGCTTTCCTATCAGAGCCATTTTTCTTTCTGCCCGGAACGGTTCGGTACGGAAATTGTCTGGGATTCTGGAGAACCTGACTGCTCTAAGGCGTCCTACTACTTTGCCAAAGCTGCCCGATGAACCCTCAGATCCCAGGACTGGCTGTTTGTCTCCTGCCATTCACCCGATGCCAGCAGTGTCGGGCGCCCTTGTTCACCACCATGCCCGTGGTCGGACCACCGCGGGACTATCGTGTGGACCGTGTCTCTGGGACTGTCACCGCAGAGGCAGAGGCTTCATGGCGGGAGCATTCCCCTGCCAAATCGAGCAGAGAGCCCGAGGCCTTGACTGATGGAAATGTCGCCGGCCCCTCGATGAAAGTTCCATTGCCGGCCGCCTGGACCGCTTACCCCCAAGAGGTAAGCCTTCTGACTGAGTCGGGAGGATAAAGTGACCTTGTGGCCCTCGCAGCCTGTATACGGGTGGGGCCTACCCAAGGGGCCACCCCAGCCAGCACGACTTTTGCCCCGAGTGCACCTGTTAGGGAGAGATCCTGTCGACCTTTCAATTGGGAGGAGATAAGGAGGATCATTGGGGTCAATCTGAACACCACCTCACTGACCTGCCTTCCTTCCGGAGCTGAGGACTCGTCGGACCCCGATTTCCAGTCGGAGGACCCCCAAGCCGATGATGGCGATCTTCCCGATTACCTTTTTGACCCAGAAGCCCCTCCAGCTTGGGACATGTTGTCCCGTCTGAGCCCGATGTGTCATGCGGGCTCCGTGCCGAGATTGGGGTGAGGTGCTTAACCGGAGTACTCATCCATGAAGGGAAGTTACAGACAAGTATGCCCACTGTTTTTTTTTTTCTCTTCTTTTCCAAGTTTCCCTATTTCCCCTGCTTCTCCTGAGCCACGTGTACTTTTGTGTAGAACATTTCAGGGGAGTGGGTTCAGTTAGTTAGAAGGGAGATTTGCCGCCTTCTGAGTGGCAACAGTGGAGAAATTGGCAGGGAAAAAATAATAATTCTGGACCCTTTTTGCAACTATTTACGCGCCTTTGACTTTTTTTGGCGCACTGCTGCAGTACCAGCGCGCTGACCACGAGGGGTAGTGTTCTGCATTGTGACTTTATAGGATGATAATGTCACAGTTACACCGTATATTCCTATACTGAGTTTTTCATTGCACTTATGCTTAATGTTCCTCGAAGGAGAGCGAGACTTTGCACTACAGTGTAAGAGTACAGTCTCGGCCCTGACTTTAGAAACTGTATATTATTTTTTTTTAAAACTTACACTGGTGTCTTAGGCTACATTGTGTATATATTGTTATTATGTATGCCTTGTTTTTCTCTACAGGGTTTTTTTTTTTTGACCCACCTGTTATCGACCACTGTGAGAATGGGCAGTTAGATAGCAGGGTTGTGTATGTGTTTATGTCATATATATTGTAATGCTGTAAAGTTCTCTTTTCCTACTTTTTCTGTCTGGTTCAGTATCAGGTCTGAGCATTTGGACAAATGCTCTGGGACACTGGGGACAGTGTCAATTCAAGTGGGAGGAGTATGTAGCGCCCCCCCCCCCTATTTGGTGGAGTGTTACGCTAAAGTTAGTGGGGAATGGGAGAGTTAAGTTGCTCCCACTCACAAATTGGTTACGTTTAGGCAGCTGTTAGTTTGGAACTGCTTTCTAGGCCAGTCTGCATGCTAGGGGAGGTGTTTTTACCCCTGGGTGACAGTTGGCACTGGAAGGGGTTCTGGCACACCCACTTTCTCCCAGCAGCCAATCAGAGGAGGATTTTCCCTCTGGACATGCTGGCGGGAGAGTATATCTGTGGCAGACGCCTGAGAGTGAGACGTTCTATGCGGGGAACGCATTCCAGGTGCGGCATCCACCTTCAGGGTGCACGCATCCATGGGCCCTGCCATCAAGGCCTGCCTGACCGAAGCTGTGCACCAAGCGGAGCTTCACCCTGACATTGAAAGGGGCCCCAGCGGCTCGCTGGGTCCCAGATCCTAAGCTGGGAGCTGTATGGTGGGGGATTGGCTCAGGAGACCCAAAGGCAGAGGTTGTCCGCAAGGCCTAAGCAAACCACCGGGGATCCGGTCATCACTACATGACAGGTACACTTTAACTGTCCTTTGATGACCCTAGAGAAGTGATTTACTGGGAGGATCCATTAGTTCTACCCTTTTGAAAAGTATGGAAATTCCTCAGGCCTGTGGCAGAGGCCCTAATTCCTCCCATTGACTATTGCAAGTGGGCTGCCAGGCCCAAGTTAGATGCCTGTCCGGGACGCTTTACCCACTCTGATGGGAGTGGCGACATTTAAGTGTGACTATACTGAGAGCAAGCTGCTCTCTATAATATCCAAGGCCTGATACTGCAGTTTTCTTCCGTTCATCAACCTTTCTCTATAGTGTGCCATGTTGATGTTGGTCATGTTGGGCCTTGGAATAAAACTTTGAAAACGTAATCTGATGTCTGGACACTTGCTTCATTCACTTTCTACAAGTATTAACCCCTAGACAAGTGTAATTGGTAACTTAATACGCCGACCCCAAAATCAACCAGCGGCTCCTTCGGGGGTGAGCGCTACACAAGTGAGTTCCCCTCACAGCTCACTAAATCTGATCTGGACGCCAGTCTCACTATTATGTTTGAAAAGCTAGCGAACAAATTCCACTCGGAACTGAAGGCATCCACTAGCACACTAGAGCAGGAAATAGCCTCCCTGGGAGGGCGTACAGATATGCTAGAGACAAAAAAACGATGAGTTGTCATTGGCCCACAATGATCTAAGGAAAGATTTTGAGCTACTAGCTCAAAACTATTCCTATCTCCAAACACAAGTTGAGGATTTAGATAACAAAAATTGAAGGAACAACTTAAGAATATGAGGTGTTCCAGAGTCTGTGGACGCAAGTGACTATCGTATTCTGCTGTTGTTGCTGTGTCCTGTTGCTGCTCTGTCTTGTAAGGCTTGTTTTTAAACTCAAAATTGTGAGTATAATGATTGATTTTAATATTTTAATAAAATTCACCCAAACGGTATCACACTAGGTCGGTGCGCCCTCCGTTCTTCTTTCTTCCAATAGACAAACCACCCTGTGACATTATCCTTTGTATGAAGGACTTTATCATAAAGGAGAATATATTGAGGGCCACTAGAAACTCGCACAACATTGAGTTTGAAGGAACAAGGATTCAATTATACCCTGACATCTCACGGGCCATCCTTGAAAGGAGGCACAAGATGAGGGAAATAACATCAATCCTTCAATCGGCCCACATCAGATACAGATGGGGATTTCCATTCAGACTCACTGTTCCTCACAATCTATTCTGTTGTAAATGTTGCAGAAGGCAAAGAGCTCCTAATTAAACTGGGATTGCCGGAAGCAGGCCCGAGAGCACCTTCTACACCGCACCCATCACCCACTTGGGCCACCCCCCCTCAAGACGCAATAAAAAAAGGATGAGGCCATCTCTGCGATTCGCAAACCCGTAAAAGTTGCATGAATCAAGTTTGTTCACTATTTTTCTCCATCTTGATTTTTTGCAGATCCGTTAACCACTTAAGGACCGGACCAATATGCTGGTAAATGACCCAAGGGGTTTTTACAATTCGGCACTTTGTCGCTTTACAGACAATTGAGCGGTCGTGCGACGTGGCTCCCAAACAAAATTTGCGTCCTTTTCTTTCCACAAATAGAGCTTTCTTTTGGTGGTATTTGATCGCCTCTGCAATTTTTATTGTTTGCGCTATATACAAAAATAGAGCAACATTTTTGAAAACAAATCAATATTTTTTACTTTTTGTTATAAGAAAAATCAAATAAACTAAATTTTAGTCAAACATTTAGGCCAAAATTAATTCAGCCACATGTCTTTAGTAAAAAAAAATCACAATAAAAAAAAATTAGCTACCTAGCGGGAACAGCGACACTAATACAGCGATCAGAAAAATGATCGCTTAGTGACACTGGCAATAGGGAGTGAAAGGGTTAACTAGGGCGGTGATCAAGGGGTTAAAACTTTATTAGGGGGGGTACGGGGGCTACCCTGAACCTAACACTAACTGACTGTCACACTGACACTAAATACAGTGATCATACATATAATCACTGCATTCAGTGACACTGTGACAGGGGGGAGGGGGTGATCGCAAAGGGGTTAATGTGCCTGCGAGTCCTGGTGTCAGTGTAGTGTTGTGCAGACTCACTGTGTGATGTGATCACTCCTCAGCAGCGGTTGAAAAAACTGCCGAGAGCAGAGATCACATCATTTCCTCCTTCCTGTGTTTACACAGGAGGAGGAAGTGCAGAGCAGGGGGAGCGCGCGCATTGGCTGTGAGCGATCGTGAGGGGGCGGACAAAAACGAATAGCCGCCCCCTCATCCCGGATCGCTCCCAGAGCCACAGAGACCGTCGCATATACCGGGGGGGTCCCGATCGAACCCCCGACCCGCGTCTAGGCAGGGACGTACAGGTAAGCCAATGTGCCTGTACGTGCCATTCTGCCGACGTAAATGTACTTGCGGCGGTCCATAAGCGATTAAAGAACGTTTTTTTTTTTTTATTATTATTATTATTATTATTATTATTATTATTATTTTACCATTTTGGGCTCTTTTCAATCAGATGCGATTTGGTATCACATGAAAGACGTCTCAAGGAAATGTATTTCAGTTATATAATTTCTGCATTTTTCCAACACTGAATATGGTCGCTTAAAGAGGAGTTCCACCCAAATTTGGAACTTCCTCTTATCCCACTCCTTACCCCCATACATGCCACATTTGGCATGTAATTTTTTTGGGGGGGGAGTGGGGGCTTCAGTAGGAGTGGGACTTCCTGTCCCACTTCCTGCTTCCGCCGAGGGGCTGGTTAGGCGATTAAGCTTAATCGCCTACACCAGCCCCTCCCTGTAGGCGATCACATGGGACACTGACAGGTCCCATGCGATCGCCTCTCCAATCAGAGGCGAGCCGCGCCGCGCGCGCATGCGCAGTGCGGCTCGCGCATGCACAGTGGGTGCCCGGCCGTGAAGCCGAAGGCTGTCACGGCTGGGTGCCCACAGTCAGGATGGAGACGCCGGCCGGGGAGGGGGGGAGAGGAGCGGAGCCCCGGTCGGCGCGTCGCTGGAACGTAGGAGCAGGTAAGTGAGTGTTTATTAAAAGCCAGCAGCTACACTTTTTGTAGCTGCTGACTTTTAATAAACACATTTTTGGGCTGGAACACCCCTTTAACCACTTAAGACCGGACACATACGCTGCTAAATGACCCAAGGTGTTTTTACAATTCGGCGCTGCGTCGCTTTAACAGACAATTGCGCGGTCGTGCGATGTGGCTCCCAAACAAAATTTGCGTCCTTTTCTTCCCACAAATGGAGCTTTCTTTCGGTGGTATTTGATCGCCTCTGCGATTTTTATTTTTTGCACTATAAACTAAAATAGAGCGACAATTTTGAAAAAAATCTCAATTTTTTTACTTTTTGTTATAAAAAAAATCAAATAAACTAAATTTTAGTAAAACATTTAGGCCAAAATTAATTCAGCCACATGTCTGTTCCTAGCGGGAACAGCGACACTAATACAGCGATCAGAAAAATGATCGCTTAGTGATGCTGGCAATAGGGAGTGAAAGGGTTAACTAGGGCAGTGATCAGGGGGTTAAAACTTTATTAGGGGGGGGGTGGGGGGGCTATCCTGGACCTAACACTAACTGACTTTTACACTGCCTGTCACACTGACACTAAATGCAGTGATTAGATCACTGCATTCAGTGACACTGTGACAGGGGGGTGGGGGGGGGGGCGATCACAAGGGGTTAATGTGCCTATGTGTGTGTGTGTCAGTGTTGTGTTGGTGCACACTTACTGTGGATGTCTTCTCTCATCAGCAGCGGTGAGAAACACCGCTGCGATGAGAGGTGACATCATTTCCTCCTTCCTGTGTAAACACAGGAGGAGGAACTGACACGAAGGGGGAGCGCTCCCATTGGCTGGGAGCGATCGCGGGGGGGGGGGCGGAAAACACGGACATCCGCCCGCTCGTCGGCGATCGCTCCCAGAGCCAGGGGGACCGCCGCACGCCGCGGAGGGGGTCCCGATGGGACCCCCGAACCACACGAAGGCGAGGACGTAAATTTACGCCCTTGTGCCTGTACGAGCCATGTTGTGGCCGTAAATGTGCGTGCAGAGGTCCTTAAGTGGTTAATACAGGTGTACCATCTCCTATCTCAACCACAAAATTTTGGGTTCACAACATCACTAATTACAAAACACAAATTGCCACAAAAACACATTACATGCTTTTCTGCAGCTTCTCCATTGAAGTATATTGAACCAAGAAAAAAAAATAGCACCGTTTTGTGTTAAAAAGTCCTTGCCGCAGCAGCTGAAAAAAAATCATGGATGTGAACGTGTCCCATAGGAAAACATGTAAATGAACTGTAGTGTGTTTCTGAAAAAAGCACCAAAAAACAGAGGTGACCCAGGCCTAAGATGTTTAGTAACATAATGGGGTTAAAAAAAAAAAACAATAAATAAGTACAAAAAGAGCAAATAATCGCTACTTTAAGGGGTTAATTTGTTTACTGTGGGACAGTGAAAGTAATATTTACAGTAGCGATTTGCTTTTTTGTACTATAAAGGGCTAATTTAATTTTTTTTAACCCCATTATGTTACTGGCTGATTAATCAATTATGAAAATTGTAATCGATTAATTTCATAATCGTATAGTTGTCGATTAATCGATTAGTTGTTTCGGCCCTAATTGAGTCCCTCACCCCTTTTTTTTTCTTCTTTTTTTCTCCTCCTGCCATGTACTACCTATACATGGAAAATGCCACTGACGGGCTTCAACACCCTAGCTCTTTCTTGCAGTACATCAACTCAGGATAATCACACTCAACAGACTTCAGCATTTTGTACTATCCATGCGATTCATGAATCAAGAAAAAGCATCATGGTCTAGCAGTGTTTATAGACACGAAATTGTTACGGTTAGTATGGATGCTACATATACCCCATGATATTATATTTTAGTATTGGTATCTTATATGCTTTTTACCAGTTTTTCACAATTTTAACTATTTCGCTAAAACTGTTAATATGACATCTGTACATATATTGTCATTCTATGCATCCATTTATCCATGCACAATAGCATGTGGCACCTGGCCAGGCATTACTGCACTTGTTCCTGCGTTTATTGTATATGCGCATATCATGTGTTTCCAATCTAAAGTAATGTCTTTTATTTGAAATATATATGTTTTCATTTACGTGTTTTTCTGTATGTTGATACATGCTTGCATTTCTATGAATAATAAATTTGTACTTTTTTATTACCCGCACCTTGTCTGCAGCCTCGCTCAAAGTCACAATTTTTTCCCTTACCATTATTTCACTTTTTGAACCAGGGATGGAGGTGCTATACTCATACACCTCATTTAAAGTCCCAATTTCTCCCCTTCCTTTTTTCTAGGTAACATATTTAGTTACCCCCAGGGGCGGACTGACAACTCATGGGGCCCCCGGGCAATAGAAGATTATGGGGCCCCCAGGCTTACAGATGGCCAGCACGCCAGGTGGTAGTACAGAGGTGGGGCAGCTAAAATCTCGGGATTTTCACATCAAAAGCATGTAGGTTTTGGACATATCAGGGAGAGATGTAAAAAAAACACAGATTTTTACATACTGTCCCTGGTTTTAATGAGCCTGGCAACCCTGATGGGGCCCCCTAGTGGCATGGGGCCCTCGGGCAGTGCCCGAGTTCCTCAATGGTCAGTCCGCCCCTGGTTACCCCATAAATGTTGAAATAATTTTCTTTCGGTTTATTTTGTTATGCTTTAATGTTCTCAAGTCTCACATGAATAACAGTTTGATTAGATACGGTTTTGGTATAGATGTTGGCCCAGATTCACAGAGCAATTACGCCTGTCTAACTGGTGTTAGACAGGAGTAATTTCAAATTTCGCGCACCGTATCACTAGTTTGAATCCTCAGGCTTACGTCTTCATAAGCTTTCGGATCTACGCTGCGATATTTTTGCGGCCGCTGGGAGGAGTTTGTGTCGTTTTCATGCTTCGGGATATGCAAATTAGTTTTTACGGCGATCCACGAAGGTACGAGTGTCCCTCGCAATCGCCTACGTCATTTTTTGGCTACGTAATGTTAGAGGAGCTTTTTGCTGGTCTAACAGTGCGTAACCCATGTAAAGTATGGCCGTCGTTCCCGCGTCGATTTGAAAATATTTTTTTTTTTTTAACGTAACTCGTTCGGGAAAAGGAATGTACGTAAACGACGCTACTACAACGTAACGACGTGATTTCGCGCAATGCACAGCTGTAAATTTGCTAACGGAGCATGCGCAGTTCGATCGCCGCGGGAACGCGCCTATTTTAAATGCTTCACGCCCCCTACTCGCGCAGATGGATTGCGACGGGAGAAATACACTACGCCGCCATCGTTTACTGGACAAAATCTACCTGGATTCCACGTAGAGCCAGGTAAAAAACGGCGGCGTAGTGTATTTCTGATACGCTACGAGAATCTAATTCTCTCTGAATCTGGGCCGTTATATTTAAGATCAGTACATCGCATTCATATGTCTCTTTAAATTTGGTACTTACATGCGATACGATTACGTATTGGGGTGCTTGGTATGCTGCTAACGTCTCTTCGCATTTTAATCTCATCTTTCAGGACTCAAAAAGATCTCACTGCTATCACTATGTATCATACCTCAGTATTTACCTATACACTCCAAATGGG
The DNA here is from genome assembly GCA_029574335.1 of Rana kukunoris. NCBI lineage: Eukaryota > Metazoa > Chordata > Amphibia > Anura > Ranidae > Rana > Rana kukunoris. The sequence continues at coordinate 90,383,204 of CM056051.1, forward strand.
ACTTAAAGTAATTTCCCACAATGCCAACGACATTAACTCTCCCCCAAAAAAAGGAAAAAAGCCTTCCGCCACTATAAAAGGCTAGGGGCTGACATCATTTTAGTGCAGGAGACACACTTTGCGGCATCCAAGCACCCCATTTTTTTGGACAAAGCATAAGGTCAGTTCTATTATACAACATTCAACTGTAAGAAAAGAGGTACAGCAATCTTTATTAAAAACTCTGTAGTGTTTGAAACCCAAAGCGTCTTAAAAGACCCAGAAAGTCGCTTTCTGATTGTAAAAGGTTCTATAGGAGGATGTTTGGTCACAATAGCCTCTGTATATGCACCTAATAAAGCTCATGCTTCCTTTTTTTCATACTTTTTTGATACATTGGACAAATACTCCTCCCCCCATTTAATTGTAGGCGGAGACTTCAACTTAGCTGCACACTCATCTTTGGATAGGAGCAGAGTCGCATCCTCATCCAAGGCCTTCCCTATAACATTAATTCTCACATTACATTACCACCAACTCATAGACACATGGAGAGCACATAACGTAGGCAACAAATGACGCACTTTTAACAGACCATCTGAATATCCAACAGTTAACATCCAACATGGAGGAATATTTTACACTTAACTCCTCCCCAGACATTCTTTCCACATCCCGGTGGATGGCCCACAAGGCTGTCATGAGAGGCCATCTAATCAAGGTGGCATCGACTAAAAATAGGATGAAACTGAGTGACACAAAAACACTAACCAGAGATCTAGACAAGTTATACCATAAACATAGTAAATCACCCTCTGGTGACATACTAAAACAAATTCAAGAAAAACATACGGCCCTTGACACATTACTAACTTCAGACACAGACACAGAAAAAGCCCTTAGATCAGGGGTGTCAAACTGGCGGCCCTCCAGCTGTTCCGAAACTACAAGTCCCATCATGCCTCTGCCTGCGGGAGTCATGCTTGTAACTGTTAGCCTTGCAATGCCTCATGGGACTTGTAGTTTTGCAACAGCTGGAGGGCCACCAGTTTGACACCCCTGCCTTAGATGGTCCAAGGCAAGATTCTTGTTAAACAGTAATTCTTCATCCACCATGTTTGCCAGAACACTGAATCAATCGGTGAAACCCCCCCATACTTATAAACTAAGAAATACTACAGGCAATTTAGTCTCCCATCCTAAAGAAGTGATGGATATTATCTTGAACTTTTATAAGAAACTTCTCTCTTCTCCACAAAACACCCCAAAATTATCCTCGACACAGTGGCTAAATGCAATCCCTCTTCCCACTCTATCTACCCAACAAAGCAAGGCATTAAAGCGGAGGTTCACCCTCAAACATAACTTTTTATTAATCATATCTGAATGCAGAATAAAGGATTGTAGCGTTGTAATTTTTTTGTCAATCTGTACCCTTACCTGTATTCTGCTTGACTTCTGGGTCTTCTTCCCTGCGGGGAGTGGGCGTGTCACTCCTTTTCCCTGACGACTCTATGCGTAATGGGTGCTGTGCGCAAGGTCTCCTGGGAGTGACATATCCACACTCACAGGAGACTATCCGACCGAAATAGCTAGGCGCGTATTCTCGCGCTAGTTTGAGTGAAGCGGGAAGCGGGTCACATGACTCGCAAAGCGCGTTATGTGACGAGGGCGCATTCACCGTATTCCCAGAAGCATTTGCTTGTGGGATTCAGACTGCCCACAAGCAAGATGGAAATGTCCATAACAAGTTTTTATAAAGTATCGTTTCCTGCAGCATGACAGCTGTAATTATAGGGCACGCGAGTGCCGGAGTAAAAAAGGTAACTCTAGCATAATAATAAAAAAGAAGAAAACCCGCAGAACCCCCGCTTTAAATGCACCCTGCTCAGAAACAGAATTAAATAAAATAATAAGTTCATTAAAGACATCCACAGCCCCAGGCCCAGATGGCTTTTCAACATCATACTACAAAAAATTTGTTCCAATCTTAATCCCCCATCTTGTTAAACTATTCAATCATATCCTGCAGGGCAACCAATTTCCCTCTGAAATCCCCTCATCCCCTCTCCTTTTTGCTCTAGCTATTGAGCCCCTTGCATGCGCCATCCGTGACAATACTAACATTAAACGATACACAAAAGGTTCGAAAGAATTTAAATTAAGTCTGTATGCAGATGACATCCTGTTGTTTCTTACTGAACCATTAATTTCACTGCCAAACCTTATCAAAACGTTAGATACATTCTAGGGATACCAATGACTATCGTCTTCACCAAACATTTAAATGGCAATTGAATTTAAAACATGGCGGAGATGGTTCAGTATCATCCTCACCTGACAGGGAGGTACGGATTATCTCACCTGAAAGAGAACTAAGACATAGAACACCTGAACCAGGCAGAGTGTATGAGGATGATTACAATAGATATCCAAGAGATCATGTCACTGAACCACCCAGACCATCAAGAGCTGAACATAATGAGCCGAGAACACCGAAACAATGGTGGAAAAATAAAAACAATGGTAAACCCCGGTCCAAATCCCCGAAAAATCTGAATTGGAAGAATAAGGGGAACCATAAACCAACTAATCCCCCTAAAAATCAGCATGGACCACAAGGGGGCTATACACAAGGTTATCAGTATGACCCTTATTATCACACCCAAGATAAAAGAGACCCAAGGGACTACCATGGACCCCAGCACTATGTAGGGGATCAGACCTATTTATATCAACAAAGGGGCCCACCAAGCAATGAATATCAACAACAAGATGTACGAAGAAGTCCAATACAGACTCATAACAAATATGAGCCATTATCCAGCTATAGAGAGGATGTGGATCCTCGTTCTTCTTCTTTTTTAGATCATCGCCGGAGAGAGAGGTCTCCTCCTTTGCGACAAGGGGAGGCAACTTATTGTCGAAGTCCAAATCAAAGAGGGGATGCAGAGGGGGACACAAAAAGAAGAAAGGTCCAATAGGAGAAGGTATTATCAACCTAAGTGGGATAGACCTAAGTCCAACTGAATTAATCACACTTGACAAGGGCCTCAAGTTTGCCCCCAAGCGAAGTCTGAGTAAATTCGATACATATGTGGATATCAAAAAGTTCACACGCAAATTAAATATTAAAAAGTACATGCTAACACAGGCAATTAGGGATCAGGCAGCACACAGTATGCCAGGAAGAGTGGAACATAGCTATTTAAGAAATAAATCACTTTTCAATCCGCAAGTATTAAACAACCATCATGTTGAGGTGTTTTCTAAAATGGTCCTGAAGGATTTGGATTGTCTTAAAGTGAAGAAAACACCAAACCCTATGGCCATACATAAGGGTATCAAGTTGCTGGAAGATAATAAAGAAGTGATTATAAGACCAGCGGATAAGGGTGGGGCCATAGTGGTCCTATCCAAGGACTATTACTATGAGGAATTGGCCAAACAATTGGAGGATGCTAATACTTATATCAAATTACGAGCCAATCCTACGGGAGAATATAAAGAGGAGTTAGTTGAATTGATCCATAGAGGGAAAGAAAAAGGTGTATTGAACAAAAGAGAAACCAAATATCTAATACCTGATGTGTGCAGAGTACCCATCATATATACAGTTCCTAAAGTCCACAGTTCCTAAATTTTTGTCCATTAAAATTGGTCTGTCTACACGCAAAACACAGTTTGCACGGAAAGAATCCTTTTCCTTGGTAAAAGGTGAGTAGATTATTTCTCATTGGTGGGTCAGGAATATTTTTAGCTACCAGATCCCTTAAAGTTGGAGCTCTTCTATACACCACCCTTGGATAGCTGGGTAAAATCCCCTGTAGTTGCCTATCCGCTTTCAATATTGGCCAATGCTTCTTTATAATGGCTTCAAGTTGCTTGTGTTGAGTGCTATAATTTAAAATTATTGGTAGTTCAATTTCCAGCCTATTTTGTTTTACTTTATCTTGTATTAAGGAGGTGCGTGGGATTTCATACACCTTGGAAATTTGTTCCTGAATGAAATCCTTATTGTAACCTTTATCAATGAATTTCGTTCCAATCATTTGTGCTTGATCCAAAAATACCTGCGGATCTGAGCAATTTCTTCGGACCCTTAGCAGTTGCCCCTTAGGTATATTGATTAACCATGGGTCATGATGACAGCTATCTACAGGTATGTAGCTGTTTCTCTGGACCGGCTTAAAGTATGTTTTGGTTTTCAACTGTTGATTTTCCATAGTGATCTCCAGATCAAGGAACTGAATGGTTGTGTTGCTAATAGTGTAGGTAAGTTTGATGTTTTTCTGATTACTATTTAGTTTTTCAAAAAATTGGGTTAAGGAATTCTCATCACCTTTCCAGATGATGATACAATCGTTTATAAATCTTCTATATAGTGTGAGCTGTTCAGGCATATTCTCAATATGCGGTTTTTATTTTTTGCGTTATAAACAAAAAAATAGCGACAATTTAAAAATATATATTTTTTTTTTACTTGTTGCTATAATAAATATCCCAATTTAAAAAAAAAAAATTCTCAGTTAAGGCCGATACGTATTCTTCTACGTATTTTTGTAAAAAAAAAAAAAAAAATATCACAATAAGTGACTGCTTTGCGCAAAAGTTATAGCACCTACAAAATAGGGGACAGAATTATGATTTTTTTTTACGATTTTTTTTTTACTAGTAATGGCGGCGATCTGCGATTTTTATTTTGACTGCGATATTGCGGCGGACACATCGGACACTTTTGACACATTTTTGGCGCCATTCACATTTATACAGCGACCAGTGCTATAAATATGCACTAATTACTGTATAAATGTGACTGGCATTGAAGGGGTTAACACTAGGGGGTGAGGAAGGGGTTAAATGTATTGCCTGGGTGTGTTCTAACTGTGTGGGGGGAGGGGGGTGACTGGGGGAGGTGATCGATGCTGTCGCCCTATGTACAAGAGAAACAGCATCTGTCACCTCTCCCTGACAGGACGTGGAGCTCTGTGTTTACACACAGAGCTCCACGTCTCTGCTCTGTCACCGACGATCGCGTGTACCTGACGGACATCGCGGCCGCCGGGTACACGCATCGAATCCTCGGTGATGCGTCGGGACTGTTTTTCCCCCGCCGCGCGCCACCCTGTGGAATTACAAGTAAATCACGTCCAAAGACGTGACCCCGGCGCCTCAGGTCCGCGCTGCTGACGTATTCTGTCAATAGCGCGGACCCGTAGTGGTTAATCCATACAGTATGGCATAAGGTCATGTATGTTATCATACGTTCAGTTTAGTACCGAGCCACTAGAGGGCGTACTTAGGTATTTTAAGAATGAAAATGTATTCGTTTTTAATTAATTTTTTATATGGTCGTTTATAAAGTATATGTATTAAAATCATGTATATCCATGTATCGGCACCTGCGCTCACATTTCACTATGTGTGTAAGCTTTGTTGCCCCAATGATGTTTGTTTTTTTCCCTGTTGCTCACTCCAATGACACGCTGACAGCGAGGAGGCTATTTAAACACAAGCTATCCTCAATTACGTAGTAACCCATGAATAAGTCGCGTGCCCGTGACGTAACGCGTAGGGAGGAGCCTACGATCGTATCCGAGCCCATCGGATCGAATTGAGGAGACTGCACACTGAGCGGCGTTTCATGCTTTCACAAAGCGGGGATTCGTGAGTGCATTTGCTGATGTATCGGATCGTTTTATCCGTCTGTTTTTGATGTCTGCGCAATGAGGTTTTTCTTTTTCCTTTCATATTCATCTGCCTATGAGTGCCTGTTCATCGTATTACAGCGCTGGGATCTACATTCATAGTGGAGGAAGGCATCGTATGATTTTTCCTGTTTGGAACTTTTTGTTTTGCCTTTCACTGTGCACCTGATTAAGGACTTATCACATGTGTGTGTTTAGTATAATTTTCACTCACAGTATATGGAGATTGTTTCTCCCTGATTTGTTTGTACGGTTTTACACTTATAAGTTAACATAGCGCTTCCATATTGTATAATTTTTCACAGATACATTCTATGACCTCTCAGGTTTAAGTATAAACGTATCTAAATGTTCTGCCCTTCCAATTAACTGCCCCCCAGATTTGACTACTAGATTGAAGGTGAAGGGCGGGGCATGAAATTTCCCCGCCCCCACCACCTATGGGATTGTGTCATACCAAGAAAATTAAATTAAAGTTTAAATATAAAAAAAAAAAATACTTACCTACGATTGGTTAAGCTGGTTGAGCTTTTGTTGACAGTTGCCCTTAACAACGGTCCTCTAGCCCTATACCGTAAAAAGATAGAGGATGCGTCATCAAGATGCAGAAGAACGGAGAAGATTTGGAGAAGCACATCCAACCCTCCCTCCCTGTCGTGGCCTTTTTATGAGGTTTTAATCCCTTCTTGTAAGGGGATGATATATTTCATGTTATTTAGCTTGAGCTTAAATGGATAAGCTAATTTTATTATTATAGAATATATATATATATATATATATATATATATATATATATATATATATATATATATATAATAACTTTTTCAAAGAAAATAAAATTTCTTAAGAAAAAAACACTGCGCAGAAAAAAATTGTAAATGCTGCCAGTACCAAAAATTGTAGATACAAATTTGTAAGAAAGTTTAAAAAGAGAGGTACGGCGCAAAAACCTATATGAAAAAAATGTGAAACCCTGATGTTTGAGCACAGAGTATAAATAAATAAGTCTATTTTTGAGCACATTCTGAACTGTAGCAATTTCTTGTAATATATTTACTTCAAATAATATACAGTAAAACCTTGGTTTGAGATTAACTTGGTTTGAGAGCGTTTTGCAAGATGAGCAAAATGTTTTAATAAATTTTGCCTTGATATACAAGCGTTGCCTTGATATATAAGTAGAGTCATGTCACAACTGGGTATAAAAAAGAAGAGAGGAGCCTCCAAGTGTAGCAATATGGTTCCATTTAATTTAAAGGTACAACATTTTAGCAACATATTGCTACACTTATGTCGCGTACACACAACCGTTTTTCATTATGTGAAAAATGGCATTTTTTTAAATGGTCATTAAAAACAATCGTGTGTGGGCTCCAGAGCTTTTTTTCTAAGTAAAAGATGGGCATCAAAAATTTAGAACATGCTCTAATTTTTCTCGTCGTTTTTCACATTGTCGTTTTTCACACCATGAAAAATGGTCGTGTGTATGCTTTAACGACGGGGAAAAAACGTGGATGCTCAGAAGAAAGTTATGAGACGGGAGCGCTCGTTCTGGTAAAACTAGCGCTTGTAATTTGTTACGCTGTACCAGACTGAAAACCACGAAGACTGAAAAGCGCGAATCGTCTCTCACCAAACTTTTACTAACACAAAATCAGCAAAAGCAGCCCAAAGGGTGGCGCCATCTGAATAAAACTTCCCCTTTATAGTGCCGTCGTACCCGTTGTACATCACCGCACTTTGCTCAAGCATTTTTTTTTACGATCTTGTGTATGCAAGGCAGGCTTGACAAGTATCACGTAATAAAAATAAAAAAATAAAAAAAATTTTTTTTCTAAGACATTAAAAAAGGTTGTGTGACTGCAGCTTGAGAGGTGTCTCTCTTCTCTTTTATAAAAAAAAAATGCTTTGATATATAAATGCTTTGGATTAAAAGCATGTATCTGGAATGAATTATGCTTGGAATCCAAGGTTTTACTGTATAGCATCATTTTGCTTCACTTTGAATTAAATCTTGGTCTTCAGCCAAATTGTAACTGCAAGGGGTGCACATTTACCCAGGCCCATGGGTTCACAGGGCACGAGAAAAACTATATCTGCTCTGAATGCTCTTTGATCACAATATGCTCCCTGCAGAATCAAGTATCTTTTATCTTTCCATTATTCTTTTTCAGTTCTGACATTTGTTGTTCTCTAGTGGGTTTCTTTGATGCATTATACAGCGCAGCAGTATACCACACTGCAATACAAATAGCAACCCATTTACTTTAGCTATAAAGACATTTTAGGAAGTTTATATTAGAAATACGGTGCTCCTGTTTCTTAAAAGTTAGGCGGTGTACACACGACCGAGAAACTCGTCGGGCGAAACACATCGTTTTCCCCGTCGAGTTCGGCAGTCAAAAAACTCGTCGAGCCAAATCTTCCCATTGCCCATCGAGGAAATAGAGAACATGCTCTCTTTTTGGCTTGACGAGTTCCTCGACGGGTTTCTCGGCGAAAAGTGTACACACGACCACTTTCCTCGGCAGAATACATCTCCCATCGAGTTTCTTGCTGAATTCTGCCGAGGAAACCGGTCGTGTGTACGCGGCCTCACATGTTCTCTTGCTTCTCACCCTTTCCTCATTTATCTAGATCAGGTATTATTTTTTTTTAATGTGATAAGGAGCCCTGCCCTTTTATTCAGAAATAAAAGACTGCCTTTACACATGATACTGTAAGGCCGTGTACACACGATCGAATTTGTCCGCTGAAAACGGTCCGATGGACCGTTTCAGCAGACAAATCCGATCGTGTGTACGGGCTAGCGGACAGGTTTGTCCATCGGACAAATTTCAAAGCATGCTTTGAAATTTGTCCGCTACAAACCTGTCCGTTGGATATGTCCGCTGGTTAGTACGGGAAACCAGCGGACATATCCTCCCGCACATGCGTCGTATCCTCTGAATGGATCCGACGCATACGCGCGGAAGTGTTTACTTCCTGGTGCGTGACGTAGTGGTGACGTGGCGGCGTCAACGTCACCGCCGCGTCACCACGCTGTCTGCCGGCGGGGATTTTGATCCGATGGTGTGTACACGCCATCGGACCGAAATCTGATGAGACATGTCCGCTCTAAACTGTCCATCGGACAAGTTTGAGCGGACATATCTCATCGTGTGTACGAGGCCTAATGGATTGCATGTGTATTAACCACTTCAGCCCCGGACCAAATTGCTGGTCAATGACCGGGGCACTTTTTGCGATTCGCCACTGCGTCGCTTTAACTGAAAATTGCGCGCACAAACAAAATTGGTGTCCTTTTTTTTCCACAAATAGAGCTTTCTTTTGGTGGTAAATGCATTGATTACTATAAAAATGGCACTGGCAAGAAGGGGGTTAACACTAGGGGGCGAGGAAGGGGTTAAGTATGTTCCCTGGGTGTGTTCTAACTGAAGGGGGGTGAGACTGACTTGGGGAAATGACAGATTGCTGTTCATACATTGTATGAACAGCAAACAGTAATTTCTCCCCCTGACAGGACCGGGAGCTGTGTGTTTACACACACAGCTCCCAGTTCTCGCTCTGTAACGAGCGATCGTGGGTTAGTTCCGCTCTAACATCCCCCCAAGCAAAATCGTGGACAATATTTTTTAATTTTAATTATGTAGCACCCTCTAGTGTGCTAGAACAGGTAGAGTGGGTAAAATGTTTAGGCTTGGCTGTAGGGTTGTCCCGATACCGAGTATTTGCGGGAGTACTTGTACTCCCGCAAACACCGCCGATACCGAAATAGAATACTTACCCCCCCCCCCCGCTACCGCCGCTGCTACCGCCGCCGCAAACCCGCCGTTAATCCCGGTGCATGACAGCAGCGAGCATTACAAGCTTTCGCTTGCATACTTGTAAAGCCCGCGCCGCCATGTATAGACACTCCCCCTCTCGTGATTGGACGGGGGAGTGTCTATACATGGCAGCACAGGCTTTACAAGTATACAAGCGAAAGCTTGTAATGCTCGCCATTGTCATGCACCGAGATTAACGGCAGCAGCGGCGGCTTTGCTGCACATCAGGTATGGGGGACAGGACATGGCTACATATGTGGGGACAGGACATGGCTACATATGTGGGGGGGACATGGCTACATATGTGGGGGGGGGGACATGGCTACATTTGTGGGGGGGGACATGGCTACATATGTGGGGGGGGACATGGCTACATATGTGGGGGGGGACATGGCTACATATGTGGGGGGGGGGACATGGCTGCAATATGTGGGGGGGACATGGCTGCAATATGTGGGGGGGACATACATGGCTGCAATATGTGGGGGGGACATAAATGGCTGCAATATGTGGGGGGGACATGTCTGCAATATGTGGGGGGGACATGTCTGCAATATGTGGGGGACATGGCTACATATGTGGGGGGACATGGCTGCAATATGTGGGGACACATTTAAAAAAAGTATCGGTATTCGGTATCGGCGACTACTCGAAAAAAAGTATCGGTACTTGTACTCGTTCCTAAAAAAGTGGTATTGGGACAACCCTACTTGGCTGGTAGCCAAGCCTGTGTTTTAATATGCATCAGGTGAGTGATCCAGGGAGGGCTGGTATGACTCATCAGGCAGCACCTCTGATACCTCCCCCTACTTCTGGAACTTGCTGGAAACTTTCAGAAGAATAGGAGGGAGGTTAGGAGGCCTGGGGTATTTACGGGGACCCTGACCAATCCCCAACAGATTGTTGGCAGGGGGCAGGTCCCCTAAAAATACTCTGCATCAGCTCAGCTAGACAGGAGAGTTCGGGTGGAAGTTGGAGATGGAGTCCTAGAAGGCTGTCGGTGGGCACTTAAGGGTAACCCCCTAGTCTGGGGGGGGGGGTGACGTAAGGTCTGAGAGCTTGGGTGCAGGAGGGATACTCTAATATCTTAAGGAAGAATGCTGCCCAGTGGCACAGGAGCAGGTGTGAGGACAGCAGGAGCCAGTAAACATGTCTGGGAGATCTCCATGTAGTCAACCGGGTTGGTTGGTGAGTCTGGGAGGATGCAGAGTCAGTCTGGGAGGACAGCAGAAGCTTAGTCAAGAGGGCTAGAGAAAGGGGCATCTGCAGTCAGGTGGGCTGGCATTCCTGAAGAGGTGGTGCTGGGATCAGTAGCCACAGGAAGACAGCTGGCACTAGGAATTTGATTCACAACCAAGGGGCCAGCGGTCCCTGTCTGTAAATGACATTTGCTGAAATTGACAGCCCCATTGTCAGATCACCTAACAGGGTGCCAGATGGCCCTGGGAATTTTGTGCTCAAGCAAGTGCTGTGCAGGAGGAGTGGAGGAGTGTGTAAATTGACTGTACAGAAGTTGTCCCAAGAAAGTTCTTCTAAAGTAAAGTGGGCATCCCATAATACCCTTAACCTCACCCAAGTTCAATACCTCTAAGGCTGCGTACACACGGAGGGACATGTCCCATGGAAACGGTCCGCGGACCTTTTTCATCGGACATGTCTCCTCGGGATTTTCGTCCGGCGGTGTGTACACACCATTGGATCAAAATCCCCGCCGGCAGACATCGCGGTGACGTGGTGGTGACGTTGATGCCGCCACGTCACCGAACCAGGAAGAAAAATACTTCCGCGCATGCGTCAAATCCATTCAACGCATGTGCGGGAATATATGTCCGCTGGTGAGTGTACTAACCAGCGGACATATCCAACGAACATGTCTCCGGCGGACAAATTTTAAAGCATGTCTTTAAAATTTGTCCGCTGGTCAAATATGTCCGCTAGCCCGTACACACGATCGGAGATGTCTGCTGTCAGTTTCAGCGGACAAATTCGATCGTGTGTACGCGGCCTAATACAAATACAAAAATAAAGCTGCAAGGACTGTTTCCAGATTCCTTTCTGAGTGCCTGGCTGTGCAGGGTCGGGGATGACTTATTCACCAGCAGCTGCTGCGGGGGTAGCGATACATCCCAGAGGAGGCGCAGTGCTATGAAGTGCCTTTATGCACTGTGGCATTAGAAGAATTTTGATTTCTCTGATCTTTTAGTCTAAACAAGACTGTCTATTACTCTATAATTCCTCTAGCACCATTCTATGGAAGCAGTAGGTGTAAAGAGCAAACCAAACTCTTGAGATAACTTCTTTATTAACTTCAGCTTTTCTTCATATATAACACTAATAATTTTGCAGCAGGCAGTCCGTGTACAAAGACATGTTGAATAAAGTATAACAAATGGCGGTTCAACTGTTTAATCTTGTCATTCTACATAAAATGGTAGATATATTTATTTCTTAAAGGGGTGTTCCAGCCTTTTTTTATGTTTATTAAAAGTCAGCAGCTACAAAAAGTGTAGCTTCTGGCTTTTAATAAACATACACTTACCTTCTCCATGGTTCCAGCGACGTGCCGGCCGGGGCTCCACTCCTCTCCCCCCCCCCCTCCCCGGCCGGCGTCTTCATTTCAAGTGTGGGCACCCGACCGTGACAGCTTTCGGCTTCACGGCCGGGCACCCACTGCGCATGCGCGATTGGCGCTTGGCGTCCTATTGGACAGGCGATCGCCTGGAACCTGTGACGTGTCCCAGGCGATCGCCTACAGGGAGGGGCTGCAGTAAGGTGATTAAGCTAATCGCCTTACCAGCCCCTCGGTGGAAGGAGGAAGTGGGACAGGAAGTCCCACTCCTCCTGAAGCCCCCACTCCCCCCCCCCAAAAAAAAATTACATGCCAAATGTGTCATGTAAGGGGGTGAGGAGTGGGTTAAGCGGAAGTTCAATTTTTGGGTGGAACTCACCTTTAAGTATCTTTACGCTCACTTTAAGTTATTTAAACACTTTATTAAACCTCTGAGGCTTAATCAATAGTTTTACTCGCTCCATATTACTGTTTGCAGTTTGAAATTTGATGTTTGGTATTTAAATTTGCTCTGATGTTTGGTGAACACATAACTAGTTATATACAGTCCTAATCACACTATTAACAATAGGAACATATATAACTGTAATAAATACCCATTTTGGGCTCTTGCTTCCATAAAACAGAACTCCGACTGGTGTGTGTCTGCTCAGATCTTCTCTCTCTGGTGTAATGAATTTCTAGCAGTGTGCTGGGAATTTTCCAGACAGAAAATGGGTGTAAGGCTGGCTGTAATTGGCCAAGACTCTTGCTCAGTGTGAAATTGGCTGTGATTGGCCAAAACTCCTGATAAGTCACAAAAGCTTAACTCAATGCTTTCTGGTTTCAATGTCATTGAGCTTACCTTACAGTCACACAACAAATTTTAAAAGGCATATTCTCTTTTTGCTTCTGTGAACACAATATACAACTGTTATATGACATCCAAATACAAAGTCACAGTAAATAGCTCTGCTTTGTCTCTCACATGTGAACATATGAATTGTATTAAGGTGATTAGCAGTTCTAGCTGTATATGCATGTAAGTCATATTAGCAAACTAGGACAGGTCTTAGCTGGCCAGCTACAGGGGGTTGGTTGGAGTGTGGTCGAGTATGTGCTTTGAAGAGCACGAAAACACAAGGGCCCAGATTCACAAAGCACTTACGCCGACGTATCTCCAGATACGCCGACGTAAGTACAAATGTGCACCGTCGTATCTATGCGCCGACCCACAAACCAAGATACGTCGAAAAATAGGCTTCAGCCGCCCGACGTAACTTTCCTACGCCGGCGTATAGTCAGCGCATATTTACGCTGGGCGCATATGGCGCTCCCATTGTTTTTCTAATCAAATATGCAAATTAGGCAAATACAGCAATTCATGAACGTACTTGCGCCCGGCGCATAATATATGTGGTTTGCGTAAGTCGAACATCCGGCGTAAAGTTATTCCCCATATAGGAGGCGCAACTCATGCAAAGGTATGGACCAGGGAACGAATGCCGTCAAATTTTACGTAGTTTAGGTTGTACGTGAATAGGGCTGGGTGTAGGTTACGTTCACACCGTAGGCAGTGATTCGACGTATCTTAAGCAGTTGTTTTGACGTGATTGTGAGCATGCGCACATCATTTGCATGGGGTCACGCTTCATTACCATGTATCACGCCCACTTCCAGCCCACTTCCACCTACTTCCACTTACACTGGCTTACTCCTACGAATATACGCTACGCCGGCGCAGAGTTGGGAGCATTTGCTTTGTGAATTCCATGCTTCCCTCTCCGTGCTGAGCCGGCGTAGCGTAAAAGACATACGCTACAGCGGCATATATATGCGCCGATGTATGTGATTCCGGGCCTATGTAGGTAGGTTGGAAACAAACTTGGGGGGGGTAGTCATTCCAATTTCCAAGTATTGTTTGTTCAAATTATTGCCTAAAATAATGTGTTGTATTATATAAATGGCGGAATGGGAGTGGTCACTGTTCCTCCGACCTCCACCTCCAGTCCAGTGACCTCTCGGCAGGAGGCGGCATTCTGCAGTGCCAGTGCCTTAGGTCCACGGCTTGGCTCAGCTGTTCCCGGTCCGTCGCAACCTCCTGCAGTGCATTTCAGACATCAGCCCGGGGCTGTGACATCTCCGCCCTCCAGGCAGGCTCCTCCTCCTCCTGCCCAAGCGGCCTGACTAACTGCCTGGACTAGGGAACCAAGAAGAGAAGGCGCTGAAGTCTGCCCCACCACACCAGACAGAGAGTATGGAAAATAAGGTGAGCAAAGCAAATGGAACCGGAGCAGATGATCAGGTGACAAATAGCGTAGGGTGACCAGACATCCCCGGTTTCAGTCCCTGGATTGAGGACACTGTCCCCGGACCAAGTCTGTCCCCGGTTTTGTCCCTGGATTGGAATTGAACAGGGACTGAGGCAATTTCAAAGACAGTCAGTGCAGAATAAAAAAAAAATCTAAATTATGAACCCCAACTCCTACTACCTTAGGGGGGGGTGTATTTTTTTCCATTATCTATGTCCCTTTATGATAATCATGTGCTGGCTGGAGCAGAGGGAATACTTCTTCAGTTTTGGGTGCATGCCCATCCAGCTCCACTCGTATGTTCTTCTGCCTTGGCTCAAGTCCCAGCTAGCCACCTGCCTGCTTATCTCCTTGCCTTACCTGGTGGAGTGATCTTCCTCCACTCCCCACCCAGTATTAGCCGGGGGCCCGAAGAGTAAGGCCCCTTTCACACGGGGCGGATCAGTAATGATCCGCCTTGTACACCTCCGTTTGCTCAGCGGGGATCGCTCCGTTGATCTCCGCTGAGCCGGCGGATGACAGGGCGGTCCCCGCACACTGTGCAGGGACTAGGGTTGCCACCTTTTCTTCAAGTCAAACCCGAACATTTTAGCGGCCCACAGCAATTTTTTTTTTTTATAGTATAACCTATACATATATTTTGCTATTAAACACCATTTCTGATCATATGAAGTTAATACCAAGAGTTCCCCTTTACATCAGAGTCCTCAGATTTCCCCTTTTAAATATGAATCCACAGAGTTCCCATTTACTTCTCTAACTTGCAGAGTTCCCTTTCACTGTAAGGGGGGACTCTGCAGACTCTGATGTAAGAGGGGACTCTGGGGGCTCTAACATAAGGGATGCTCTGGAAACCCTGATCTAAGGGGGGACACTGGGAACTCTGATATACAGGAGGACTCTGATGTAGGGGGGAACACTCTGGCCTCAGGTGTAAAGGGGAATTCTGATGTAAGGGGGGAACACTGAGAACTCTGATGTACGGAGAAGACTCTGATGTAAGGGGGAAAGCTGTGGCCTCTGGTGTAAAGGGGAACTCCGATGTAAGGGGTGCTCCGAGAACCCTGATTCACCTTTGTGTACTCAATCAGATGCAGGAGAGAAAATGGAGGGGGGAGAGACATTCACAGACAGAGATGGATGGTGAGCTCACTCACCCCCTGGCAGTCAGCACTTCTCATCCAAATACAACTGAGGCTGCTGGACTTTAAATTTCCAGCCCCAACTTTCCTTTTCTGAGGCACAGCACTGAGGATTGGAGTGTGGGCAGACACAGAGGGGAAGGGGTGGGGGGAAAGAGTGTAGATCGAGCCCTCACTCAGGCAGTGTGAAAGAGACAACTGCAGCCATAAACCCTGCTGGCAAGCCATAGCTAAATAATGTGTCCGGGTTTCAGGCTTTCTGAAACCCGGACACAGGATTCCAAACCCGAACTGTCCGGGTGAATCCTGGACAGGGTCTTTCTCTCCGCTCTCCCCTATGGAGGGATCAGATGAACACGGACCGTCTGTCCGTGTTCATCCGATCCGATCCGCCAGACGAGACGGATGGAAAAGTAGGTTTTTCCTTCATCATACTTTGGCGGATCGGAGCGGGTCGGATGTCAGTGGGCATGTCACCGCTGACATCCGCGGCTCCATAGAGAAGCACGGAGCACCCGTATAGATCCGCAAAAAAACTTGGCTGGCGGATCTGAACGGGTGCTCCGTGTGAAAGAGCCCTAAGACTTGACAGGCTGTGAGGCGGGTGGCGATTGGCAGAGAGTCCCCGATTGTCGTCATTACTAGTAAAAAAAAAATATGTCCCCAGATTTCATTTTAAAAATCTGGTCCCCTTAAAATAGCGGCAATTGACACTGGCAGCTTCTGATGGGGCAAAGTGTATTTTGAAAGATAAAACGTGCATTTTATATACAACTATACAGATCAGGGCAAAATGAGGGACACGTGATGAAAAAAGAGGGAAGGAGGGACTTTGTTCCAAATCAGGGACAGTTGGGATCTATGTAATATATGATGAACTTCTCCAGCAGTACATGTATCAGTACAGCCTGCCCTCTCTGTATGATAATGAAGCACTCACTCTCTGTCCTTATCACTTTCTTCAGAAGTCTCATGTAAGAAATAAAGAAGTGAAGTCTTTATAGATGATAACAACTCAGCACTGAGCAGCACAGAACCCCGTCAGAAGACAGGGTCCGTGTTCAGTTCTAATAAAGTTGTTGAAGGGGGAGTAGTCACATGACCGGTGTGTGGTCAGCTGACAGGAAGAGCTCGTATTGCTGACAATATGGTGAGTGTGTACAGTGCTGGGCTGTTCAGTCATCTTCTGATTGCGGTGACAGACAATGGCGGCTTCACTCTGACATTTGTCAGGGAGGGGATGGAGATTATAGTAGTTCTGTGATGAGTTGTAATGTACATGGGAGATCTTTATCTTCTTTCTCCTGGTCAGTGATGGAAGGTCCCCCCCCCCACCTATACAGACACACCTCACCAGACAACACTACACTGATCAATGTCATGTCAGCCATGTCTGTATTGATGTGACAGTGTAATAACGTGATGTGTGTGGAAGCTGCCAGGAGGAGTAATAAGTCTGTGTGATGTTTAGTGCTATGGAAGGTGCTGACTCCATGCAGATGCTCAGGGCTAAGGATGAGCTCTGGCGTGTTCGCATGGTACACGTGCAGAGCCCGCCAGGAAGTGTGCATGACGCTGTGCTATTCACAGCCAGGGAGACATTTACCGATCTCTGCAGCCGAGCATCGGGAAATGTCTCCCTGCCTGTTATTAGCGCAGCGCACACTTTTTGGCGGGCTCTGCACGTGTACCATGCGAACACGCCAGAGCTCATCCTTACCAGCCACTAGAGATGAGCTCTGGTGTGTTCGCACAGTCCACATGCAGAGCCCGCCAGGAAGTCTGCACCAGGGGCGGACTGACCATTGACTCACCCGGGCACTGCCCGAGGGCCCCATGCCACTAGGGGGCCTCTATCAGGGTTGCCAGGCTCAATTAAACCAGTGACAGTATGTAAAAATCTGTGTTTTTTTTTTACATCTCTCCCTGATATGTCCGAAACTGACATGCTTTTGATGTGAAAATCCTGAGATTTTAGCTGCCCCGCCTCTGTACTGCCTCCTGGCGTGGTGGCCATCTGTAAGCCCGGGGGCCCCATAATCTTCTATTGCCCGGGGGCCCCATGAGTTGTCAGTCCGCCCCTGGTCTGCGCGGCGCTAATCACAGGCAGGGAGACATTGTCCCGATGTGCAGCTGCAGAGATCAGGAAATGTCTCCCTACCTGTGATTAGCGCAGCGCCGTGCAGACTTCCTGGCGGGCTCTGCACGTGGACTGTACGAACACGCCGGAGCTCATCCCTACCCGCCACACACACATACCTGACAAATGGTAACTCTTCCCTCTGCATACAACCCCTCCTTTCATTGCCCTTATCTCCCCCCCCCCCCCTCCTAAAAATCTTCACCATTTGCCACGAGTCCTACCTTTGTTGCAATATTAAGATGAAGCACCCTTGGGACTTGGGGAGGAGGTGGTTCCGACAAGAGCACTGAGAACATTACTTACTATCCTATTGTTTTACGGTAAAAAAGCCATACTGCTCAAATGGAAAGATACAGGAGCCCCCAATGCAATATTTTGGAACGGGTTGTGAACTCGATGTTGCCTTACTATAAAGCCACATATAGGGCTAGGGGATGTGGGGGAAAAAATTACAGCATGTGGAAGGCCTGGTATGACTCTAACACCATGGTGGGCTAAGGTGGATCCTCTTAAGGTACCTCATTACTCCAAGGAGCTGCTGAGGTTTTGAAATGCAGGAAACAAGTAGGGGAGATGTGGTATAGTCTATACCAGTGATGGCGAACCTTGGAACCCCAGATGTTTTGGAACTACATTTCCCATGATGCTCATGCATTCTGCAGTGTAGTTGAACATCATGGGAAATGTAGTTCCAAAACATCTGGGGTGCCAAGGTTCACCATCACTGGTCTATACTATCTATTTAAAATACGCGGCAACCGAATCCTAGTATGCGGAAGACTTTAGTCAATGGTGGCCAGGAGATGGAAGGATCACCTGGATAGTAGAGCTGCACGATTCTGGCCAAAATGAGAATCACGATTTTTTTGCTTAGGATGAAGATCACGATTCTCTCACGATTCTCACGGCATAAAATCTTTTACATTTATACAAAAAAAAAGAATGGGCTAACTTTACTGGCTAGTGTTTTTTTATTTTTTTATTCATTACAGTAATTTTTTTTTTTAAAAAGTGCATTTAAAAAGACTCCTAAGCAAATACAGTGCAACATAAAATATTGCAACAACCGCCATTTTATTATCTAGGGTCTTAACTAAAAAGTTATATAATCTTTGGGGGTTCTAATTAATTTTCTAGCAAAAAAAATAATGATTTTAACTTGAAAAGAGCTGTCAGAAAAAGGTTTGGTATTTAAGTGGTTAAGAATTCCTAATTTACATACAGAAGAAGTTTATTCCTTTTGAAGAGATACAATGTTTTCAAAACTTGGCAGACTGCCCAGACCTGGCAGATTGCCCAGACTTTGACTTGGCTGAGAGCAGACAGGAAATTCTTTGCATACCAAAGTGCAGGAGAGAAAATTCTTTTCATGTCAAAGATTGTGAAACTCTGTATCAAGAATTGCAACGGAAAAAGATCGCGATAACGATTCGATTCTTGCCGATTGCAGCTCTATTGGATAGGGAATAAAAATGTTGAAGCACAAAGTACAACAATGGGGGGGGGGGGGGGGCGGGTTACTTAGAGATAGTTGACTGTTAGTCAGGATAGGAATGCTGGGCCCCGCATGTCCATTGTTTTCGGGTGACTGTCATGTTGACATAATAACCCAGATGTTGTATGTCTAATGGAAAAACTTGTACAATGAAAAGAATGTATAAAAAAAAAAAAAATGTAGCACCCATCTGGCTGTAGTACCTCCCAGCTTACTAGACTATACTACAGACACTTACAAGGGAGATCATGCAGTAGGAGCATCAACAACTGGTCACCAGGGAAAAAATGGGCCTCCTACTGCCCATGACTGCACTGAACCCTGGGCACCTGTTCTGTATCTCCCTTGTCCCTGTCCTGCACTCAGTGGGATCTGCTCAGGTCTGACCTGTGGGAGCTACTGGGAGATAAGCTATCACTTGTAAACACAGAAGCTGGACTTCTGTGTTACCAAGTATTAGTGGTGAGCAGGCAGCAGAAGACCTGAGCCAGAGGTGCTGGAACTGAGTTCCCCCTAGTTTCTGCTGAAAAAAAGCTCTGCAGATGCTTACAAATGTTCCATGTTGTTAAATGAGTTCTCTGATCACAGCATACACATTCCTTTTATAACGTCCGCATTGTAATGACAACCCAGTAATAGTTATGTTTTACAATCCAATATACGCTTACTTGGAAAATCTCCTTTCATGTTTCCTCCTCTAAGAACTACATATCCCATGGTACCATGCTGCCTGCAAGCTGTGATTCCTGTACTGACTCCACCTCCTGAAACTCCTTCTCTGTAGCTTTGAAGGCAAGCCCCGTGAAATGTATGACACAGCAGTGCCTACTCACAGAGCTTAGTAAATATGTGTTACAGAATTAAAAAAAAGTCAGTATCATTCAGAGGAATATAAATAGCCTAGAAATAATTGAAATGCAAATGAGTGTATGCTGTTAAATTTTGACCATAGAGACTTGGTGGCTAAACCTTTGGATTATTTATGCTCTTTTTAATACCTGAGAGTTTCGTGACTTTCATGTTTAATTACTTGACAAGTGCAATATACGTTTAATAGGGGAAAAATGTAGACTGCAGTGTGCGCTTATAAAACAGGGCGATCTTTACTCACATGTGATTCAGTTGTTTTAAAGGATAAGTTCAGCTTTCATAACATGTTACACCCTTATACAGAGTGTAACGTGTTACTAAATGAGCAACTCGCACCCTCTGATCCCTGTTGTGATGGCAAGCCAGGTATCTTCTCCCCCGCACCTACTGTCACAAAAACACACCCGCTCCGCCCACCTGGCCGCGTCATTCATTCAGAGTTCTTTGAATGGGAGAACAACTGCCGTCCACTTGTAGTTTTCATTGAACTACTGATGATGGGGCGTTCCCTTCACTTTCCTCTCTCTTCCTTTTTGTGTCTCGAGTAAATGAAGAGAAAAGTGAAGAGAAATTTCCCCAATAGAACTACAACAGCAAAAAAAGAAACGGATAGGGGTAACATGAATAGTGTGGGCTGTACGTACACTTTAAAGCCCCATTCCAAGCAAAATCTGACCCCCAGCCCTGAATCCTTGGAGTAAACCACTACTGGACAGCCATTAGGAAATGTGCACTTCACACAGGCAGTGGTGTGGACACCCAAAGAAGGACCCTGCAGAAAGTAAACAGATGAGGAAAGAAGGCTCAGAAATGGAGTGCCACAAGAGGTAAGAGCGTTTTAGGTTTTATTTATTAATTTTGCATTCCAGTGATCGGGGGAGGGGGTGAACTTTATTACAGAGATGGGCTTTAAATGTATATTGTTGCTCCTGGTCATCAGAAAATCCAAATGCCAACAAAAGTCAATTTATTTTTTATTTATCTTTTCTTTTTACCAAATAACATGTATTTCTTTTTTCACTTTAGAGGTTCCGTTTCTGCGGTGACTTGGATTGCCCTGATTGGGTTCTGGCAGAGATCAGCACATTGGCCAAAATAGTTAAGTAGAATGTTTTAACATGTTCTATATAAAAAGCATATTGAATTTGTCTAGTTAATAACAAGGCTTTGTGGGAAAAAAACTGTTCTAATTACCCTGAAGAATGTGTTGGTAGGCTACATGTGTATGTCAGGAGAGGTCTCTTTTTTTAAAAGGATAAGTTCACCTTTTACAAAAAATAAATAAATGAAGTTTTTTTTTTGGAGGTAAATGTTAAATGCAACTCACTGGTGCCATGCAGGTCTCCTTCAGATTGGTCGGTATATCTGTATACCTGTACGGGCATGCAGATGCACCGAAGAAAGGAAGAAATCAATGAACTACCATGAGGCACCACAGCACCATGGTAGTTTATTGAGAACTGCAAAGGATGTCAGGGCCTGTAGTTCATTCACACGCACACACAAAGCTGAAATGAATGATGCGGCCGTGTGAGCATAGCCTGGCACCGCCGTGCTCATTTTTGAAAAGTGACAGCTTTTACGGGAGACTTCTTGCTGTACTGCTGCTACAGGAATGGGGGTGTAGCAAGAGGCAGCTGCTGCAGCATTGGGAACATGTTACACCCTAAAAACAGGTGCAACATATAACATGTTCCCAAAGGTGAACTTAATAATAATATTAATAATATTATTTTACAGGATTTATATAGCGCCAACGGTTTGCACAACAGTTGTAACATCATACTTTTTTTTTTTTGCTCCTCGTGACAACACCTTTCTCACATTTTTTATCCTTTTTCTATTTTCAGTCCTCTGTTAAGCTAAAGTTGATCTGTGCCCAAGTGCTAAAAGAACAGCTGGGAGAAGCCATTGATGTAAGTTAAATATTGGTTGAAAATGATCAAGCTGAACGCCAGTGAACTGCCGATATGGTTCCTCCTTTTGGTATAGTTCCCCCCTTGACTGCGCAGGTGCACTCCGAGCCGACGTAAATCACCAAACCTGATCAGCTGTGGCAACAGGTCCAGGGCGACGTGGAATTCGCTGTAAGTGGCCAGTCGGCCTCACGTCCTCGCTGCGCTTGGACAGCTCGCTCGGCCTTCTGGCTCTTTTTTTAACATCCACTGGGATGTTAAGGAATTAGCCTGGATGCTGCGTATGCGCCGTGTACAGCTGATCAGGTTCAGAGATTTCTGTGAGCTTCGGCTGTCAAGCAAGGAACCATATTGAAAGGGGAACTAGCTCGACAAGACACTGGCCTTATCTTCAGTCTTGCACAGTTGTACAGGTTCCTCCTGTAATGAAATTGCTTATCCCGATTTATTTTCTGACTTCAGGACATCCAAAATAATCTAGTTTGTTTCTTCCCTTACAGTCCCTGCCCCACCCTTTTTATCTATTGGATTTCAGTTTTCAGCATCACATGTGGGTATCGGCAAGAAAATGCCTGCCTAGGAGTGCCCACTCCTCCAGACTGAAACCTATCCATAAAGGCATTTTGATATCTGTATAACTCTTGCTAGGTGTCAGCCCATTGCTTGCATCAGGGCTAAGGGCTTGTGAGTGAAATACTAATTCACACACTGAGCATATCGATTTACTGGCATTTCAGGCATTGTTTTAAGCTTTAGAAGTGTATTACAAGCATTTTACAGCTTCAGGCATTTTGTTTAGCCAATAGAAAGAACTAGGGGGAGGAGAGGGAGAGGAAATTAGGGGTGGAGAGCTATTATTTGAGTGTTTTATGAGCGTTTTCCTGCAGTCAGGCATTTCTATTGAAGTCTGGAAGGCCAACAAGCGCTTTTAATCTGCCCAAAATAAACTCATGTACTTTTTTGAGCTTCAGGCGACAGAACGCTCAGATGTGAACTGGGTCCATTGAAACAAATTGATTTTTACTTGTTGGGCATTTTTGAAGCTTCAGAGCTAAGCGTTTTACAAGCTGAAAATCGGGTTCTCTGGAAGCTAACTACAGCACTTAGCCAGCCCCTCACACCAGCCATTATCTGCCTGCGTTGTATAGAGAAACAAAGAGGCATATAATGAAAACAGAAACATCTTATTTACTAAATCTCACTAGTAAAATGATGGGGGAGGCAAAATATAAGTCAATTAAACTTAAGCTTTAATAAAAAGTTTACAGCTTATGCCTCAATTGTGTGTTTGTTTGTTTTTCAACAGTATGAAAAAATTTTGAAGCTAACATCTGATGCTCGTTTTGGTAAGTGTTATCATTTGTGTATCATACAATAGTTGTGTAAATTTTGTTTCTAGGCTTACAGATACCACACTGCATACTAAGAAGGTGACTGGAGTTCCTGAGGCAGAACAGTGCATGCTGTGCCACCACGTTTTGAGCTTCTATTGATGGGCAAATGCAGAATGGTTTCAGGTGCATCCAGCTTGTTTCAGCTCAGTTTTAGATGCTTTTGAGATTTGTGAGTTCTTTTACAAATGCAAATGACCTTCTCTCATGTTATGGAAAAAGAGGGGGAGGTGTTCTAACCCACTTCTTCACCTAGAATGACAATGCTGCTGCTTCGTAGATACTGTACAATTAGTGTTGTCACTTTAAGACAGGAAGCGTGTTACTGGCAGTATCGCCAGGTAAACTAAGGGAAAAGCCATTATAGTCTGCAGAATGTGTTAACATTTTAATCTTTGATTTAGATACTTGTGAAGCCATTTTGTTTTAATTACTACTGTATGCAGTCTCTAAATTACAGTGACATGTGACTATTTAGAAAAATGTCATATAAATTAAATTTAAATTTTTGATTAAATATAATGAATGAATATAATTGAATTTTGCTTTTGTCTCTCTCTTCCGGTAGAGTCCAGTGACATTAAAGCGACCATTGCTGTACTTTGTTTTATTCTTTCAAGTGCAGCCAAGCACAATGTTAGCAGTGACAATCTGTCAAGTGAGCTTCAGCAACTGGGACTTCCCAAAGGTAAGAATGGAGGAACATATTATTTCTAAAAACTAACGATTCCTAGGCAATCAGGCTTTTGTAGACCCTGTGTGGTTTCAAACAGTCAGTCATGAGAGAAATTTGGGGTCTGACATTTTCAGAAAGAGATCGGCAGTGGAAGTCATGTAAGTATTGTTAGCATTCTGCAAATTGTTAGATAATTTTGGGTCTTAAATAGCTTAAAATTGGTATCCAAAGAATTGTAAAATTGTCAAACTTTCAGTGTTTCTAAAGCCTTAAGCTCCCCCAGACCCCCCCCCCTCCTTACCTGAGCTGGATCTGATCCAGCTGATGTGCACGAGCGCAGTAGCTCCAATCTGTCCACGTTACAGATTTGCTCTTCCTTACTACCTGGTGAAGCTGTTATCAGCATAACGGCAGCATAATCCTTCCCCACTTTATCCAAAACTAACATACACTTTAAGGTCCCATTAAACTTTCAGTTTAAATCGGCTAAATACCAGGTTCATCAAAACTTAAATTGTTCCAAATCAGGTATTGTACTGCAGAGCGGGACCCTTGCTTTCTGTGGGGAAGCAGTGGTCTTTCTGTAGAGGTCTAACACACCCCCTGCTGAGTCAGAGCCAGAGCATGACAATTGCTGATTACAAAGCTATAGTTCTGACCTCTGCCAGATCACTGCTTTACACAGAGAGGAAGGGTCCCAGTCTGCAGCTGTTGGCAGGGGACAGACTTCTACTCAGGCTGTAGTTGCTTTAGAAAGGAACAAAAACTTTAATGCCGCGTACACACGATCGGAAATTCAGACAAAAAAAAACTTGGATTTTTTTTTTTTACAGAATTTTGTCTCAAACTTCTGTTGCATACACACGGTCACACAAAATTCCAACCATCAAGAATGTGGTGACATACAACGCTACAACGAGCCAAGAAAAATTAAGTTTGATTCTGAGCATGCATGTTTTTTTTTTTTTTTTTTTGCGCGTCGAAATTGCATACAGATGATCGGCATTTCCGACAAGCTTTTCTCATCTGAAAATTTGAGAACCAGCTCTCAAATTTTTGCTGATGGAAATTCCAACAGAAAAAGTCAGATGGGGCCTACACACGGTCAGAACTTTTCTTGTCGGAAATTTCAACCGCGTGTGCGCGGCATAAGACGTTTTTGTTTTGATGCTTCTGAAATGTATTTAGCTGATTTAAACTTAAAGCCGTTTAAACTTAAGTGTGTGTTTTTAAGAAGTCAGCAGCTACAGTATTTGTAATTACAATTTTTTTTTTTTTTTAATGCGACGATGATCCTCTTTAAAGCGGAGCTCCAGCCACGGTAAAAAATTTTTTTAAAGTCAGCAGCTACTAACAGTGTAGCTGCTGACTTTAAATAAAGACACTTACCTGTCCTAGGCGCCCGCGCTGATGGGCCCCCCCGATGCCGGTCCCGCGCCGCCATTCGCTGCCCGTTTCCTACTTCCGTACGGCTTCACTGCCCGTTTCCTACTGTGCCTGCGCGAGTCTCACGCTGGCTTGTGAATGGGCGCGCTGCTCTCTGAGAACACACACAGTTCCCAGGAAGCAGCGCGCCCATTCACAAGGAGAAGGAGAAGAAGAAAACACACCGCGGATTAGGAAGAGGCAGATTACGGACTTCCGCATAGCAACAGCTATTTCGGGTGAGTATTTTTTTTTTTTTTTCAAACAACATTGTAAAATGTTGTTATACTGGGTGGAGCTCCGCTTTAAGGTTAATTTTGGGCTTTATAACATTTTAGACAGGTGGTACTGCTGAAAAAAGCTTGTTTGAATGAAGCAATTACACGATTTAATACAGTATCTCACAAAAGTGAGTACGCCCCTCACATTTTTGTAAATATTTTATTATATCTTTTCATGTGACAACACAGAAGAAATTACACTTTGTTACAATGTAAAGTAGTGAGTGTACAGCTTGTATAACAGTGTACATTTGCTGTTCCCTCAAAATAACTTGACACACAGCCATTAATGTCTAAACTGCTGACAACAAAAATGAGTACACCCCTAAGTGAAATTTTTTAAATTGGGCCCAGTTAGCCATATTCCCTCCCTGGTGTCCTGTGACTCAATAGTGTTACAAGGTCTCAGGTGTGAAATTTGACTTCATCACTCTCACTCTCTCATACTGGTCACTGGAAGTTCATCATGGCACCTAATGGTAAAGAACTCTCTGAGGATCTGAAAAAAAGAATTGTTGCTCTACATAAAGATGGCCTAGGCTCTAAGATGATTGCCAAGACCCAGTGGCGACTGGTGCTCAACATTTTTGGGGGGGGCGCAAACGGAAAAAAAAAACAATTGCAGCCTCACTGTACCTATCAATTGTTACCACTGTGCCATGCCATCAAATGCAGTCACTGTGCTATCAAAACGCAACCACTGTGCCATCAAAATGCAGCCACTGTGCCATGCCATCAAAACGCAGCCACTGTGCCATGCCATCAAACGCAGCTACTGTGCCCCCACTTGTCGCCACTGTGCCCCCACTTGTAGTCACTATGCCCCCACTTGTAGCCACTGTGCCCAGTACCCCCCCCCCCCCGGCACTTGCCTTTATGGCTTCTACGTCCCTCGATGTCCCTCGTCCCGCCCTCGATGATGCTTCAGCCAATCAGGTTACCTTTAGTCCCTATGGACGCACCGCCACTGCGAAGACACCTGAAACTGAGCTGCAGCACGGTGGCCAAGACAATACAGCGGTTTAACAGGGCAGGTTCCACGCAGAACAGGCCTTGCCATGAAGTTAAGTGCATGTGCTCAGTGTCATATCCAGAGGTTGTCTTTGGGAAATAGACATATGAGTGCTGCCAGCTTTGCTGCAGAGGATGTTGTGTGTGGGGGGGTCAGCCTGTCAATGCTCAGACCATACACCGCACACTGCATCAAATTGGTCTGCATGGCTGTCATCCCAGAAGTAAGCCTTTTCTAAAGATGATGCACTAGAAAACCTGCAAACAGTTTGCTGAAGACAAGCAGACTAAGGACATGGATTACTTGAACCATGTCCTTTGGTCTGATGAGACCAAGATAAACTTATTTGGTTCAGATGGTGTCAAGCATGTGTGGCGGCAATCAGGTGAGGAGTACAAAGACAAGTGTGTCTTGCCTACAGTCAAGCATGGTGGTGGGAGTGTCATGGTCTGGGGCTGAATGAGTGCTGCCAGCACTGGGGAGCTACAGTTCATTGAGGGAACCATGAATGCCAACATGTACTGTGACATACTGAAGCAGAGCATGATCCCCTCCCTTCAGAGACTGGGCCGCAGGGCAGTATTCCAACATAATGACCCAAAACACACTCCAAGATGACTTCTGGCTTGCTAAAGAAGCTGAGGGTAAAGGTGATGGACTGGCCAAAGATGTCTCCAGACCTAAACCCTGTTGAGCATCTGTGGGGCATCCTCAAACGAAAGGTGGAGGAACGCAAGGTCATCACGGAGCTGGTGGATGTTAAAGAGGACTCCAGTAGCATCCTGTGAAGCTCTGGTGAACTCCATGCCCAAGAGGGTTAAGGCAGTGCTGGAAAATAATGATTGAAACACAAAATATTGACACTTTAGGCCCAATTTGGACATTTTCACTTAGGCTCCATACACACTGAAGCTGATAAACTGCAGTTTATTGGCGTTTTGAAGTTTTTTTTTTTTAAAAAGCCCATAAACTGAACTCTGTTAGCCAATGTGCCCATGCACACCTGGGCGTTTTTTAGCTTTAATGAGCTTTGGAGTTTATTGGCTTTTTTCTGAACTACCCAAATTTGCATTCAAAGTGCCGTCAAAAACCGCTATATGCTAATTAACGCTAATTAGCGGACGTTTATGAGCTTTAAAAAAAAATGCATCCTGGGAGTTTGGGAATGCATTGTGGGATTTTTGGAGTGTCCTTAGTGTTTATACAATAAAAACGCTCATTAACGCTGAGGCTGGTAAACGCTGATACAAAACGCTGATAAAAGCTAGTTTTGAAAGCAGCTTTTTCTGCCAGAAATCTGGCGTTCAAAACGGCAGTTTATCAGCTTCAGTGTGCATGGAGCCTTAGGGTTGTTCTCGCTTTTGTTGCCAGCGGTTTAGATATTAATGGCTGTGTGTTGAGTTATTTTGAGGGGACAGCAAATTTACACTGTTATACAAGCTGTACACTCACTACTTTACACTGTAGAAAAGTGTAATTTCTTCAGTGTTGTCACATGAAAAGATATAATAAAATATTTACAAAAATGTGAAGGGTGTACTCACTTTTGTGAGATACTGTATATGATTGGCTAATGTAGTTTGGCTCTTTGATTGTTTGATTTACTGCACATTTCTTCAATTTTTTAATCAACTTTTTCAGTGCTTTGTTTAACAGCAAGAATATTGCTGGGTAAAATATGGGAATATGATTTTACATTTAAACAATGTTTCTTTCTCGTACATCACGGGACACAGAGCGGCATATTCATTACTATGTGGGTTATATGGAGTACCTTCAGGTGTGGACACTGGCAATCTTCAAACAGGAAGTCCCCTCCCTATATAACCCCCTCCCCTAGAGGGAGTCCCTCAGTTTTTTCGCCAGTGTCTTAGGTGTTGGTCACGGAATAGCTTTGCTCCACATCCTTTGGGATTAAGGGCGGGCTAACCGGATCTGTCCAAGGAGCCTCAGTGCCAAAGTGGACAGTACCCGGGCCCCAAACCGTGGGGTTTTGCCTATAATGCTCCTCTTTGGAGGGCTGGACCCTGGGCCCAGGACTTGGAGTTTGCAAAAACCATAAGGTTCCTGTTTTGCCAGGGTGCTATATAGGTCCAGGACAGTGGGTACCTTCATAGGACCCCAGGGCCTGAAGGTCTACTACGCTACCCACGGAGATGGGAGAAGACTGGATCAGTTTGCTGGTCAAACATCCTGCAGCATGGAGCAGGTAAGGGGGAGCCTGCGGGACTTGGTTCGACAGCAGGCTCCCCGGGGTAACCTAAAAGGGGGGATAGCCTGAGTATGCTCTGCATGGGCAACTGTGATCACTATGTCTTAGAGACAGGATGACACCCTTTCTCCCCCCATCACTAGGCCCCCCTGTCTAAAGTGTGTTGCTAGCTAACCTGCTGTTGCTTCCTAGAGGCTAGTAAAGGATCCTTAGGGGCCTTAAAAGAGTCCTACCTGGCCGGGAGTTTTGAATCTGCCGCCGTTTCTGCGCCATGGATCTCCAGCAGCGCGGCTCCTCCATGTTCTTCCTGTTTCCGGGTACGCGCGCGCGCGCGGGCGGCGCGCGTCTTATGGACGAATTTTCGCGCCATCCAGACAGGAGGGCGGGGGGGGGCGGGCCTGCGGCGTCATACAGGGGCGCGCCCTTCTGCTGTTATAGACAGCAGGCCTTGTCAGGGCTCAGTCTGTGGCTGATTGTTTCAAGAGAGGACGCAGGGCGGCAGAACAGTGACTCCCGGTGGCGGAAAAGGGGGTAGTACATGTGGACTTTGTCCCAATGTCTATTGTTAAGCCAAAGAATCCCCCTTATTTGACAGCAGGTTGGAGGCTGGCAAACTTAAGTTAGGGGCATTGTGTATGGTCATAGAAAATATATAAGGTATAATATATAATTATTTAAAACGACTCTTCGGAGAGGATCTGGATAAATATATTCAGACTATTTCAAAGGGCAAGAGTACCCTTTTACCGGTCAAAAAGACATTCCGGGCTCCTACATTTAGAAGGCAGCTTTTTCCTGTCTCGGGGCCCTCTAATTCCAGGCAGTATCGACGGCGCCTGCACGATCCAACGGTAACAGTAGATCGCAGGGACAAACCCCTGGGGGTAAGAAGCCGTGGTATCGCAAGCCGTCAAAGACAGCCCCTAAGTCTGCCTTATGAAGGGGCGCCCCCACTCTCACGGGTGGGGGGAAGGCTTCGTCTCTTCTCAGAAGTTTGGGAAGCCAAGATCCCCGACAATTGGGTCCGGGTATCTGTAACCACAGGTTACAGACTGGAGTTTCTAAGGTATCCTCCGCCTCATTTTCAAATCTCTTTGTCATACCAAAGCCCAACGGCGATGTCAGGCCAATCCTAGACCTAAAGAGGTTGAACGGTTATCTAAGGGTGCGTTCCTTCCGGATGGAATCCATCCGGTCAGCAGCCGCCGCGCTTCAGAAAGACGATTTTCTGGCCTCCATAGACATAAAAGATGCTTACCTTCATGTACCAATCCTTCAGTCGCATCAAAGGTTTTTACGCTTCGCGGTCGGGCAGCGACACTTCCAATTCAGGGCGCTCCCTTTCGGGCTGGCCACGGCCCCCCGGATATTCACGAAGATCCTAGCCCCAGTTCTGGCCAATTTAAGAATCCAAGGAGTCACAGTCCTAGCATACTTGGACGACCTTTTAATCATAGATCACTCACGGACGGGTCTGCAAAAGGCAGCAGTAAACCTCACGGTTCGGTACCTCGAAGAATTCGGCTGGGTTCTAAACCAGGGAAAGTCAGCATTCCAGCCTACAAAGCAGTTGGAATACCTCGGCATGAGGTTAGACACAGAACATCAAAAGGTGTTCCTGCCCCTTGTAAAGATCAGGGCGATCAAGGGGTTGGTTCAGTTGGTTATAAACAAGAAAAGACCAACTATTCGCCTGTGTATGCGATTACTAGGCAAGCTAGTGGCCACGTTCGAGGCAGTACCATACGCTCAGATCCACACTCGCGTCCTACAGGCAGCCATTCTAGCAGCCTGGGGCAAGAGGGCACATGCCTTAGAGTCCCCTTTGACGCTATCATCAAGGGTCCGACAAAGCCTGGCCTGGTGGTTGAACCCTCAGAACCTTCTAAAGGGAAGATCCTTCAGCCCTGTTGTCTGGAAGGTAGTTACCACAGACGCCAGCCTGGCAGGCTGGGGGGCGGTCTTCGAGGGGTTCTCCCGCCAGGGAACTTGGGTGAAAGCAGAGAGGCAGCTCCCCATCAATATCTTGGAAATCAGAGCTGCTCGCCTAGCCCTTCTGGCATGGACCTCCAGATTAAAGGGGTTCCCGGGGAGAATCCAGTCAGACAATGCCACGGCGGTGGCATACATAAACCACCAAGGGGGAACCAGGAGCCAGGCCGCTCAAAGGGAAGTGAACTTGATTTTTCAATGGGCAGAGGTTCATGTACCCTGCATTTCAGCGATATTCATTCCCGGAGTGGACAACCTGCAGGCAGACTTCTTAAGTCGCCAGAGTCTGTTGCCAGGGGAGTGGTCTCTGCATCCCCAGGTCTTTCAGACAATCTGACCAAAGGTGGGGAACGCCAGACGTAGATATAATGGCATCCAGGTTCAACAAGAAACTAGACAGGTTCGTGTCGCGAGCGAGGGATCCTATGGCCTGCGGAACCGATGCGTTGGTTTGCCCTTGGCATCAATTCAAACTTCTATATGCATTCCCTCCACTACAGTTACTCCCCCGCCTGTTGCGCAAGATCAGAGTGGAGCACAAGCCAGTCATCCTAAATAGCTCCAGCCTGGCCCCGGAGGGCTTGGTACTCACTAGTCCTAAATATGGCAGTGGGAGACCCTTGGACTCCTCCTCTACAACCAGACCTACTCTCACAAGGTCCGATCCTCCACCCTACATTACAGCGTCTAAATTTGACGGCCTGGAGGCTGAATCCCTGATTCTCAGGGGTAGGGGTCTGTCTAGGCAGGTAATCCCTACCCTGATTAAGGCTAGAAAGCCGGTCTCCAGGGTAATTTATTACAGGGTGTGGAGGAACTATATAGGCTGGTGTGAATCCAAAGGATGGTATTGCCGCAAATATACTACTGATAGGGTGTTAAGTTTTCTCCAGCTAGGAGTGGATAAAGGCCTGGCACTAAGCACAATCAAGGGACAGATCTCAGCTCTGTCAGTGTGGTTTCAGAGGCCGCTGGCCGCCCACTCGCTGGTAAAGACCTTCTTACAGGGGGTCTTGCGTATTAATCCTCCTGTCAAGTCACCAGTTTGTCCTTGGGACTTAAATCTTGTCCTGTCCACTCTACAGAAACAGCCTTTTGAGCCTTTGGCTGAGATTCCTTTACTCTTACGGACAAGAAAATTGGTTTTCTTGGTCGCCATAGTTTCGGCCAGGAGAGTGTCAGAATTAGCAGCCTTATCGTGTAAGGAACCATATCTCGTTCTGCATAAGGACAGGGCAGTTCTCCGGCCCCATCCTTCCTTTCTACCAAAGGTTATATCTAAATGTCACTTAAACCAGGATTTGGTACTTCCATCCTTCTTTCCAAAACCTACATCTAGAAAGGAAGGGTTGCTGCATACCTTGGATATTGTCCGGGCCATGAAGGCCTATCTTAAAGCTACGGAAAAGATCCGGAAAACAGATGTGTTATTCGTTCTACCAGATGGCCCCAAGAAGGGGCAGGCAGCTGCAAAATCCACCATCTCGAGATGGATTAGACAATTAATCATTCAAGCCTACGGATTGAAGAGGTTGCCCCCTCCGTTGTCGGTAAAGGCCCATTCTACCAGGGCCATGGGCGCCTCTTGGGCAGCACATCATCAGATCTCTATGGCTCAGATATGCAAGGCAGCAACGTGGTCATCAGTCCACACGTTTACAAGGTTTTATCAACTAGACGTGAGAAGGAATGCGGATTCTGCCTTTGGACAGGCAGTACTACAGGCTGCAGTTTGAAATCCTCGGGATCAGAAACACCCTTGGTTATAAAAAAAAAAAAAAAAAAAAAGTTTTTTCTTGACTAAGTTGGAATTATTATGATTTGAGTTTATCTCTAAATTGAATCCTTCTTTGGAAGATGTCTCCCTCCCCTCATTAAAGCATTGCTTTCGGACATCCCACATAGTAATGAATATGCCGCTCTGTGTCCCGTGATGTACGAGAAAGAAAAAGGGATTTTTAAATACAGCTTACCTGTAAAATCCTTTTCTTGGAGTACATCACGGGACACAGAGCTCCCACCCCTCTTTTGGGTGACCATTTTGGGAGGCATACTGCTTGCTACAAAACTGAGGGACTCCCTCTAGGGGAGGGGGTTATATAGGGAGGGGACTTCCTGTTTGAAGATTGCCAGTGTCCACACCTGAAGGTACTCCATATAACCCACATAGTAATGAATATGCCGCTCTGTGTCCCGTGATGTACTCCAAGAAAAGGATTTTACAGGTAAGCTGTATTTAAAAATCCCTTTATTACATTTACAGAACATGCTGTCTCTTTGTGCCGCTCTTATGAAGAAAAGCAGACCGCTTTACAAGACACATTGAGGGAGAGTAGCCTTCGCTGTGAGTATATAGGTTGTGCATTCCCAAACTCTATCTCCCTCTTCAGTGAGACTAAGCATATGTTAGAAATACTATCTCGGTTTTTGAAGAAAAAAAAACACGTCTTTCAACTTCAGAGTCCTATTCCTTACTGCTCAGGAAAATGTTTACTTCTGTTTTCACCCCGGGGGCCTGTGCTGCAGTGTGCAGGCAGGACTGCTGGTTCTTTATGGATGAATGGAAGAGTCACCTTGGCAGCTTTTGCAATGGAAATAAAAATAGTCTTCCGTTTCCTATCCTCATTTAATGCGAGCGACCAATAAGGAAAGCAAACCTCTTAGCAATAAAATGCTGACTCTATGGTTTTTAGTTGCTGACTAAAAAAGGAAGCAGATAAGGTGTTCTGCCTTTACATGCAGCTACTTTGCTTCAGATCAGTAATTCAGAGGCCAGAAAATCATGATCGTTTCTTGACTTATTTCTTAAAAAAAAAAAAAACACTGCTAACAAAATATTATCTAAACGCTTAAAATAATGATTGCACTTCTTAATTGATTACATAATGATTAGTAAATGTAGCAAATACATGGAATGCACTTAAGCCCCTTTCACATTGAGGAGTTTTTCAGGCGGTACAGCGCTAAAAATGGCGCTGCTATACCACCTGAAAAACTCCTGGCAAGCAACCTCAATGTGAAAGCCCGAGGGCTTTCACACTGAGGCGATGCGCGCGGGCGGGAGAGAAAAAAAATCTCCTGTCAGCAGCATCTTTAGAGCGGTGAGAGGAGCGGTGTGTATACCGCTCCTTCCCATTGAAAACAATGGGAAACCGTGGCAATACCGCCCGCAATGCGCCTCTATAGAGGCACATTGCGGGCGGTATTAACCCTTTCACGGCCGCTAGCGAGGGTTAATACCGCACCACTAGCGGCCGCAACTCGCGGCAAATCTGACGGTATAGAGCCACTATTTTTAGTGGTGCTATACCACCAGCGCGGCTCCCGCCCCAATGTGAAAGGAGCCTTACCGTGGGAAAACAATTAGTTGATCCCCTGCAGATTTTTTTTATAAATTTTCCTACTGAAGGGTCTATAATGTTTATGGTACTGTAGGTGTATTCTAAATGATAGAGACAGAATGCAATCAAAAACACGATACAAATGTTATAAATGCAGTTAAATGTGTAAAAATAATTATTTGATCCCCAAGCAAAACATGACTTAGTATTTGATGGAGTATTTGTATGCAAGCACAGAGGTAAGAGGTTTCTTGTAGTTAGTGACCAGGTTTACACACATCATAGGAGGGATTTTGGTTCACTCTTCTTTCAAGATCTTCCCTGAATCCAA
The DNA here is from genome assembly GCA_029574335.1 of Rana kukunoris. Classification (NCBI taxonomy): domain Eukaryota; kingdom Metazoa; phylum Chordata; class Amphibia; order Anura; family Ranidae; genus Rana; species Rana kukunoris. The sequence goes on from CM056051.1 coordinate 90,417,805, forward strand.
AAGTGGAACGTCTGTTTATCGGATCACCCCCCCCCCCCCCCCCGGTGCCACAATTGGCACTTTTCAGGGGAGGGGTGACAGGATACCGCGGCGCGGCCCGTGATGTCAGCGCAGGGCTCCCTCCCCCAGCCGCCGTGCCAGTAGGAGGGAGGAGCAGGCCTCGTGCATTCGCAATAGGGTTTCCCGGCATGAAGCCAAAAGGCTACACTGCTGGGGTGTATGAAGTCCTTGCATAAAAGGTGTTGTGATACACCAATCCATACAAAACATATACAAATAGTCCATCCACAATGAAGGAATGAGTAGATGTGGGATGACTTCGTAGATCCTCAAGCACGAAGGGCACTAATATCAAAATGAAGATAAAATGTGCTTACCGGAAATGTAGGACCTGTCTGTCATGAACAGCAGATCGATAAGGCATAAGGACTCCTGGGGCACAAGCAGCTGGGCTCACTCGAACTGAATGAAAAGAATTCAAATCCGCCGTGGAAAGCCAAACACGCACAATTTCCTGGGCCGGTTTTACCGTTCCCACGTTGCTTTTTATCTGTGATCACTTTTTATGTAAAATTTGGTTTTATTTCAATAAAACCGTTTCCTATTGACCTGCACCATCGGGGTTGCGTTGTTTTTTTTCTTCTTTTCCCCCCATGGTGCTTGGAGCCATCCAGTTGCTTCCACTCCACCCTCCTAGGGTGATACCATCGCCTCCCCACTCCTTCCGAGAACGGATTTCTTTGATACAAGGATACCGGCCCAGGAAATTGTGCGTGTTTGGCTTTCCACAGCGGATTCAAATTATTTTCATCCAGTTCGAATGAGCCCAGCTGCTTGTGCCCAAGGAGTCCGTATGCCTTATCGATCTGCTGTTCATGACAGACAGGTCCTACATTTCCGGTAAGCGCATTTTATCTTCATTTTGATATTAGTGCCCTTCGTGCTTGAGGATCTACGAAGTCATCCCACATCTACTCATTCCTTCATTGTGGATGGACTATTTGTATATGTTCTGTATGGATTGGTGTATCACAACACCTTTTATGCAAGGACTTCACCTTTATTATTGTTGATTCTGATTATTATATTATCAATACGTTTGTTTATAGTGTTTGATATTGTGTATTCTTTGATATCACTTTTCTTTGATTCACAGCGCTACATTTTTTTTCCACATTTCCATTCAATTGTCGTCACATTGTAGTGTAGCTGCTTTAGTTTTATGTTTTGTTGTCCACTTTGGTTACCGCAATATTTTTTTCCATTTTTTGTATACACTGCTGGGGTACCCTTACCCACAATGGCAGCGGCAGCACCCGACAGCTGATGAAAAACATCAGCTGCGAATGCCGACATCGCTGGACTCAGGACATGTAAGTGTCCATTTCTTAAAAGCCAGCAGCTGCAGGATGTGTAGCTGTTTGGTTTTCATTTTTTGAGGGGGGTGGAACACTGCTTTAAGGTTTCTTGGCTGTCGCTTGCCAACACAGTTTTTCAGCTCTTTTCATAAATTTTCCATAAGACTAGGGTCTGGAGACTGGCTAGGCCCCTCCATAAACTTAATATACTTCTTCTTGAGCCACTCCTTTGTTGCCTCGGCGATATGTTTTGGGTCATTGTCATGCTGGAAGACCCATCCATGACCCATCTTCAGTGTTCTGGCTGAGGAAAGTAGGTTCTCATCCAAGATTTTACATTGCATGACCCCATCTATTGGCCCCTCAATGCGGCAATGTCGCCTGTATCTTTAGCAGAGAAACAGCCCCGAAGGATGATGTTTCCACCTCCGACTGTAGGCTTAATATTCTTAGGGTAATAGTCAGCATTTTTCTTCTTCCAAACACAGCAAGTCGGGTTAATGCCAAAGAGCTCAATTTTGGTCTCATCTGACCACAGCACTTTCCCCAATCCTTCTCTGAATCGTTTAGATATTCATTGGCAAACTTCATACAGGTCTGTACATGTGCCTTCTTGAGAAGGGAGACCTTCCGGGCGCTGCAGGATTTCAATCCATGGCGGCGTATTGTGTTACCAATGGTTTAGTGACTGTGGTCCCAACTGCCTTGAGATCATTCACAAGCTTCTCCTGTATAGTTCTGGGCTGATCCCTCACTTTTCTCATGATCATCCTTACCCAATGAGGTGAAATCTTTAATGGAGCTCCAGACCAAGGGCAATAGATGGTTATTTTGTCTTCCATTTGCGAATGATCGGGGGTCTTTTTTATACACATAGCAAGTTTTTGTTAGGAGCAACTTCTTAAATTGACAGGACTAATCTGTTTAGCACATGAGTACATAATGTAGCCAGTGTGTGGGAGCCAGAATTATTGTTTTTTAGGTATGGGATTAAATATTTATTTTACTCACTGAATACAATTTATAGCATTTGTATCATCTGTTTTTTCTGGATTTTTGGTTGAGATTCTGTCTTCATCATTTAAAATACACCTATGATAAATGTTATTTCTCTCTGGGATCATATAATTATTTTCCCACTGTACCTTGATCTTTGCACTGTCAACCCTTCAAAGTGCTAGATTTAAAGTGATTGTAAAGGTTTATTATTCTATTTTTTTGTTTTTTAACAAACATGTTATTCTTGCCTGCTCTGTGCAATGTAATTGCACACAGCCGCACTGTACCTCTGCTTCTGGGGTCCCGTGCTGGCACTCTAGGCTCCTCCTCTTTTCTAAGTTCCCCCCATATCAATGAGATATGACTTTATTCGAATAAGTCAAGAAAACAATCCAAACAGTTTCAGGGGTCCAAAGATGTCCCCTTCATCAGAGCTTAAAGCGGAGTTCCACCCAAAATTTTTACTTTTGGCACCTTTCAGGGGGACTGCAGTTTTCTAGCATTTCAGGGGGGAGAGGGTGCAGATACCTGTATAATACAGGTATTTGCACCCACTCCCGGGGAGAGACCACCACGGGGACGTTGCGGGCGCACTTGACGTAAGTGTCCATTTATTAAAAGTCAGTAGCTGCAGTATTTGTAGCTGCTGGCTTTTAATAAAAATAAATTTGCGGGACCTCCGCTTTAATATCGAAAATATTGTAAGTAGACTAGAAGTGAACTGGACCAGAAGGAAGACTGGGAGAAGATGGCAGTACCCATGACAGCTGAGCGCACTGACTCCACAGGTTTGGAGGGGATTGTTTGGCAGAAAAGTCTGCCATATTGTGCTGATATGCGATAGTACATTATGGCACTAAGCTCATGGGGGCCATGTTTTATTTATTTTTACAATTTTTGTTCCGTTGCATTACAAGCCAAGAAGACCATACCCGGGAAGTAGATTACTTACATCCACAGCAATACCAATAAGATAACCTTATAGATCCAGCATAAGTTATTTGATCAGCATGGCAACTGGAGAGCTTTTTTTTTGGAAGAGAGCTTAGTAGTGGCACCCTCCATACTGCCCTACTACAGATTTTCTTTAAGTGGCTTGTCCGAAAACAAAGCAGAACAGTATTTTTATTTCCACCTGTATTGTGAAGGTGGCCATGAGTTTTAAATAATATACCACAAAAAACACATAAAATGTTATAATTACTAAAAGTTTAAATATTCATTGAATTATATTTATCAGAGGTTTGTACTAGATTAGGTTAATGTCATTGTCTACTTGTGTTCTCTATCAGTGTGCAATAAATCAATAAATGGTTGTGCTTGCTCTTATAATGCAAGGATACAGTTTTTTAAAATGCACAGGAATAACTTTTCCCTCTGTCGTCTTCAAAGACAGGTTAATGAGACACAGAGCTCCCCCCCCCCCCCCCAACACACAGACAAATCCCCCTGTACAGATAGGTGCGGTTGTGGTGTTCTCTCCTTGCAGTACCTGGTGAAGGTCTGTACTTGTGGTGTGTCTCCCCATTACCAGCTTTTCATGAATGATACAGTCACAGTAGTATCTGCCATTCTTTCTTGTACACACAACTATTTATTATTGAAATTAGAGAAAGGCCTATAAATGGTAAAGAGTAATAGTTGTAAATGTTCTTATGTTTTTGCAGTATCGCACTTATCTTCAGTAAGCTGGCGTGTAGACCAGACTCTTAGCTCCAGTATTCTCCAGGAAGTCAATGAGCCCTTGGTCCACCTCAATCTTCATGTGGCAGATGCTAGAAACTCCAGTCCAGTTGCTGTGACTGTGTCTTCTAGTAAATTAAGAGTGTTACTAACAGGTAAGATTGTTACATACCTGCTTGTCCTATCCTTCCACATGTAGTCTAGATAAAGCAGATTATTGCGCATGCAGTATAAACATTTCCTTGTGAGGAAAATCTGCTTAGTGATGTTCTTTTTAAACAATATTCCACAACACCCAGTAATCACCACTAAACAGGTTTAACGTTCTATTCTCTGGGAAAGTTGAAATATGAAATTAGATTTTTCTCTGTGAGCTCATTCTCACTTCAGTATAGATTTTTTTTCTCCTGTTTCTATAAATAGGCTCCAACGTTTTACATGTTTTGCCATTAGTCTGCAGATTTTTACATTTAAATGTGTAAAATATTGCATAGCTAATATATAAATCACAGAGGCAAAAGAAAGATGAGATCTCTTGTCAGAGACAGCTAACCCTTTGCTTTTATCCTCTAGCCCAGGGGTGCTCAAACTTTTGAAGAGCATGGGCCACTTAAAGTGGAACTTCATCTATAACAACTTATTCAAAATATTATTCTATAGCCCGGAACATGCATTCCACATTAATATGTATGCTACCGTAATTTAGTGTATGCTGTATCCCCCAGCATTGCTCTCGTATCTGCTTGCACCCCCAAGCATCTAGCAAACTTCAGTGCGTTTGCAGCCAACAAAATGCATGGTACCTCACAACCATGCGGTTTGGTGTGGTGGGATTTTAAAAGTCATGCCTATCGTAGCTTTTTTGTGTTGGGCAGCCCACTGAAATAAATGGGTTGTGAAAAACGTGCTGCGCTGGAACGTGCAAAAAAACTGCACGCGGTCAGAGGGGCATCTATATGGTGAGACTGAGCCCTCACACCAGGCTCCTTTCATGTAAATACACAGCAGACATTTCTAAACTGTTGAAGCTCTCTGAAACCTGACATTAGAGTCTTTGAGGATTAACTACTTTATAGCTGTAATTTTATCCCTTATTTTCCCAACCTCATTCTTCAAATACCTCCAGCAGACTATGTTTGGGGAATTTTCCATAGATGAAATGACCGTCCTAAATACCAAGACATGAACATTAAAATCCCCTGTGTAAGGAAATCCTGAAACATGACCTGTTGGTTGTACTTGAGGACTGAGCTTAGGAACTACTGCTTTATCTGAAGAAAATAACTACCGTATATTAGAGCTGCACAATTCTGGCCAAAATGAGAATCGCGATTTTTTTGCTTAGAATGAAGATCACGATTCTCACGGCGTAAAATCTTTTACACTTATACAAAAAAAATGGGCTAACTTTACTGGCTATTTTTTTTTTTTATTCAATAAAGTATTTTTTTTCAAAAAAAAATGCATTTAAAAAGACTGCTGCGCAAATACAGTGCAACATAAAATATTGCAACAACCGCCATTTTATTCTCTAGGGTCTTTACTAAAAAGTTATATAATCTTTGGGGGTTCTAAGTAATTTTCTAGCAAAAAAAAAAATGATTTTAACTGAAAAGAGCTGTCAGAAAAAGTTTGGTGTTTAAGTGGTTAAAAATTCCTAATTTACATACAGAAGAAGTTTATTCCTTTGAAGAGATACAATGTTTTCAAAACTTGGCAGGCTGCCCAGACCTGGCAGATTGCCCAGACTGACTTTTGGCTGAGAGCAGACAGGAAATTCTTTGCATACCAAAGTGCAGAGAAAAAATTATTTTCATGTCAAAGATCATGAAACCCTGTATCAAGAATCGCAATGGGAAAAAGATCGCGATAACGATCTTGACGATTAATCGTGCAGCCTTTACCGTATATATAACATTGAGGGAGATTAACTAAAACTGGTGCAGCCGTGCTTGGTAGCCAATCGGCTTCTAACTTTAGCTCTTCAATTAGGTTTTGATAAAAAAAAGACAAATCTGGAAGCTGATTGGCTTCTATGCAGAGCTATGCAGAGCTGCACTAGAATTTGCATGCTCCAGTTTTAGTAAACCAACCCCATTCTGTATAGTTTTAACGTTTTATGTCCATCAGTCCATATCAGTAATATAACAAAGCTTGGATGTGTCCATAACCATTGTATTAGCTCTGCAAAACTGCATCTGTTAAGACTCCGTTCACATCTGAGCGTATTGTATGCAGGCAGAAAGTCGCATGGCTTTTACCGCAATTTTAGAGTGTTTTTTGATGTGATTCTGTACAGCTCAATAGGTCACCACTGTAAAAGAAAAATACCTAAAAAGAAGCTCCTGTACTTTTTTGAGCGACGGTCGTTTTGCTTTAGGTGACAGAACGCTCAGATGTGAACAGGGGCCATTGAAATGAATGGGATTTGTCTTGTTGAGCATTTTTAGAGCTAAGGCTGAAGCCTCATACACACGCTCAGTTTACTCGGCAAGAACCAGCAAGGAAACTGCTGGCAGAGCTTTCTTGCCGAGTATATCGAGCGTGTGTACGAGGCTTTTAGGTTTCTTGTCATGAAAAACTGCCTAAAATCTCTACGAGAGAAATAGAGAAACTGCTCTCTATTTTCTCGGCAATGTTTTCCTGCCGAGAAACCCGAGAGTGTGTATACTCACCTGTTGCCGTGGAAAACCGCACATGCTTGAAATGACTTTGACGCACGTGCGGTAGCTTCCTAGGCATAGGTAGGGTGCAGCAAGATGGCAGCGACGGCATCGAATGTGACAAGCGTTTGCTTGTCATACGCGATGATGTCACCGCGTTCTTGCCTTTCAAAAGAACCGTGGTTCTTTTGAAAGGAGTGTCTGTACACTCGGGCGGCAAGAGATTCTTGCCAAAAATCTCATTGGGAAAAACAAGGGTTTTTTTTCCTGACGAGATTCTGGCCGTGTGTACAGGGCTTTAGATCAGAAAAATGCCTAGGTGTGAACAGAGCCCTATGGTAAGCAAACTATTGCTAATATGATAATAGTTGCACTAAACATCTAAATAAATGTCATACATAACGGAGCTCCCACAAGACAGATATGTGTTGTTTTCTAGAACAATTTTTTTCAACTCCAGTCCTCGTGTACCCCCAACAGGTATTGTTTCAGAATTTCCCTCAGATGACACGGCTGTGGTAATTGCTAAGGAGTGAAACTGATCAAATCACCTGTGCCAAATTAATGGAAAGCCTTGAAAACATGACTTGTCGTAGATACTTGAGGAC